>BQMF02000133.1:0-600000 GCA_027922465.2 Turritopsis dohrnii | reverse complement strand
AATTACACCTCCTTTTTTATTTGCTTTAAATAGTACACTGTTACTGAATGTTGAAATTTGCTACAAATACTGATGTCCCAATGATGTTTTAATGCTCATGTGGATGAAATATGTTTACTTAGAAAATAGAGCTTAAACAAGGAATGGGGAAAGTCAAGAAATATTTCAGGGAGTTCGGGTGTAGTTGATGACAAAAATGTGATTTTTAGCCCAAAAAATTTTTGAGCATACCTATATATTTCTAGTAGTATAACAAAAACTGAAACCAGCATTTCCTTTCTTTAATAAAAGTTTATGTGGTAGTTTAGTTAAATATGTTCTTTTTGCAGTTCCTGGATTTATGAAAAAATGTAAGTTTAAATTTTTTGAAATGTGCAAAATAATTCAAATTTTTCCAGTGTTCCAGTTTTTTCCTGAATACTCTGTAGGCTCATGGAAAAATAACAGTTAGTTGTCCTTCTTTTTGATCTATTGACTATAATCATTTACGTATAAAGTACCAAAAGCATTAAGACATAATCACCGGTTGATAACTTGTTAAAAAAGAAAAGCTTGTATACACAGGAAGAGAAAAATTATTTTCTTTTACTCTTTTTCAGGTTTGAATTCACATTAATTACAGTTTTAAAACTTGACGACGATTCGTGTTAATTTCTGATCTCGTTAATTTCTGATCTCGTTAATTTTTTGACTGTTAATTACAAAAAATCTTGAAAGAGCTAGGTTTTTTATAACTCACAGTTTCTCCATTGATATTTATCATTTTGAATACACGTTTTTTTTTATAAGAAAAATTTTTATAAGAAAATGAGGCTCAAAAACCTCAAAACCTTAAGAAAATCTTAAGAAAATGCCGAGCCTCAGTTTTCCAAAAATCACATTTTTTTAAATATCAGCTTTTAGGTCGTATGAGTTTCAGTAGGGAAAAAACGGTTAACTTTGGTATTTTGACGTCATTCTAACGGATGTAATCTAAAGTAACATAAGTTTCATAAAACAGCAAAACTGAAAAGAATTCCGCAGAAAATCGTATTGCTATTTGGAGGAAAAAGTGATTTTTTTCTCCAAAATTGATGTTTCTACTGCTTATGATTAAAGCAAAGTCTTAACAAAAGGAAATTCAGAGCGGAAAAGTTAAGAAAATATTAAGAAAATCTCAGCCTCATTTGGTCAAAAACCTTAAGAAAATCGAGGCTCGGGCCAAAAAGTGACTTTCTTATAAAAAAAAAACGTGTACTTTATGTTGGAAAATTGTTGGTACCGCACCAGCTTTCAATGTTCTTTTCTTCGGCCTCATGTTTGCCATATTATCAACTTCGAAACGGTCTTCATGAAAGTGATCGCTGCAAACTACTTTATCTTTTCCAAATCGAAAGGTTTTAACAGTACACACCTAGTGCCGATGTAGTTAAGCCATGTTTTTCTTTGACAGGATCAGGAAAACAAAAATAAGACATATTCTCTCTTCAAGAATTGTCTTCGCTACGTGATTTCTAAAAACTACAGCTGATATCTACGTGCAACTGTGACGTCATATTTTTGAGTTTTATTAAACTTCAAACTTTAATAACTAACGAAAGAATTGTGTAAAATGAATAAAACTTTGTAAAAAGTCATCACAATTTAGAGTCGATTCATTAAAAAAAAAAGTGTTACATAATTTTGACGTTAATTCTCCTTTAATTCCGGTGTATATAAACTTATGTAAAGCACTCATTACTTAGATTTACAATATAATATAACCAAGAACAAAAATAAAACTGGAGAATAGAATTAAACAAATACCATATAAACATAGCCAGGTTCTATTGCAATTGTTGCAATTTCTTGAAGCTAATCATCAACCAGCTGAATAACCAGTTAAACTTCAAGAAAACTTTAAGAAACAATTTTATTTCGTCTTGTTTTCATAATAGGATTTTCTTGTGAACCTTAGTGATGAGATTGTTCACGACGGTCTTCATAAAATAAATGTTGACATTGTGAAATCACTGATAGATTCACACAAACATATCGTTATTTTATCATTTAAGTCATTTTGAGGGGTAAGAAATTGCCATAACCTTTTGTCTTGTCTTTCTAAGGTTTGTGCATTGCGGTTTACTGATGGCGCTCGCACAAGAATTTTGAAAGCTGGTGGTGAAGTCATTACTTTCGACCAACTTGCTATCCGTGCTCCCACTGGCAAGGGTACATTGTTGTTACAAGGTCCGAGAAAAGCCAGGGAAGCCTGTCGCCATATGGGGCGTGCACCTGGTGTACCACATAGTTCGACTAAGTAAGTGAGAGTGTCTTTTAGACGTCTTGTGAGTGACGGTACTCCCGACATGATGAGTTCATCCAAAAATCTGCCTGAATCATTATGTGGCTTTTAATATCTCGTTAACCTGATCTGGAGTGTGTTCCTGTGTGTTCGAGTTGACTTCTATGTAAGAAATAAATAACTTGCTGATGTTGATTTTTTTTAGGCCGTACGTTCGAGCTAAAGGAAGAAAATTCGAAAAGGCTCGTGGTCGACGTGCAAGCCGTGGCTACAAAGTTTAATTTTTAAACTGAAAAAAAATTCTCGAATTGATGAAACTATTTTCTTTTTTCTGCTTCATATTCATCTGTAACAACCACAAACAACCGATTTGCGTAAATTTTCCTGCCTAAAGTACTGCAACACTTCCGCATTTAATCGTATGTATATTGCTTGTCAACACAAGGATCTGTCGGTTCAAATAAATTAACACCATGGAAACGAGGTCAGCTCGAATGTTATGATTTCGCAATAACGAATACAGCTATCATGCAATTTAGGGAGTTGTTCTACAAAGCTGTGAGAAGAACAGTTAATTTTATTAATTCATCATGGAGGCATGTGTGTTTTTGCATGTGGAGTGGAGTATGTTTTGAGTAACTTGTTATGAAATCATGACGGGAGTTTTTGTACCATTTGGGAATTTCGAAAGTGAGTTAAGTATTTTCGAAATCTTGAACAAGAATAAAGTAGAATCCCGATAACTCGAACCCCCACGGGACCGAGAAAATAGTTCGAGTTATCGGGGGTATGTTATGAGAAAGTATTGGTGAAGGGGAATTCGAAATTGGTTCGAGATATTGAAAGTTCGAGTTATCGGGATTCTACTGTATTTCCAAAATCGTTTGTTTTGCAAAAGCAGTTATTTGGTAAACCAGCGCGCACTCAAAAAATCTGAAAATAAATCAGACGGATTAACACTGATTTTTTTTCGCGTGAGGCGAACCTATTAGTGTGGATAGCAAATGTCTGCTTTCAGCATCCAAGAGGTTATCAAGTTGCAATGGCTACCAGTCAAAGAAATGATCTCACTTTCCTTGGTAAAAATGGCACACAAAGCCCTAAACAACCCTTCATGGCCAACTTATCTTAAGTTAACAAAATCACGTCCACCTGGAAGAAAACTTCGCTCGGAAATTCAACACAAGTATAACATCGACATGACTGACGCTTTTGAGGGTTCCTTTGCCCAACAAGCTGGTGGTTGTTTTAATGAACAACTTGAAAAACATTGAAAAATTTGAAACGTTCGCGGAAAAATGTTTTTCCTATTTTATTGATAAAGCCGTTGCTCGGGTTTACTCAAATCAATAACATATTTTTAATTCTAATAATATTATTATTTTCATCTGTTAGCATTACTTTCTTTTTTTTTATCGAGTCTTCCTCTATTCTATTGATGCGTACCATTTGTAACCCAAGTTACAATTATTTGATATTACAAGCTTCATTATCCAACTTACTGCGACACCCACTCAACCCTTCTACCTTGTTAGCCTATTTCTTAATTTAATCTAATTTAGTATGTTATTTAGTAAGTTATGTCCGTAATATTTATTATTATACGTTTTTATACATTATACGTAACATCATGCATATATATTTTATCCTATACGCTTTCTCTGTAAGAAGAACCATATTGATGGATGCAGGAAATATATCGATTAAAAAAAAAAAAAAAAAAAAAAAAAAAAAAAAAAATATAACAATGTGACCGCAATCAACGAAAGAACAGAAGATGACATCAATAAATCTGGATAGAAAGATGCAAGGTTAGGAGTGATACGACGAAGTGTGAAAGTGCTTATCGCATAGTAAAAGCACGTGAATGCAGCCTTTGAAACATGATAAAGCCGCTAAGTAGAACACACGAAATTATGGATCTTGAAGTACATCACCATCTTCACAACCATCAAACTTGTCTGTTGCAGGTAGCCGTCTTTCTTCTAAATAACTTCGAAATATAGATGTAAAATGTTTGACCTTGTTTACTCAAGTTAAACCATGACTCTTCAGACATAGTGCGGCCATAGAGATTGTTTGCATCTAAGCACTATGGATACAGCGGTTCCATGTGAGGATTATACTGCTCTCCCAGGTACTTGTTATTCGCTTTTACCGTATACCTCTCAAAAACTTAAGGAACATGTCTTTATCTCCAACTTTATTTGTTGTATATACTACAAGACTGCTTTCCACACTAAACCAGGTGCTGTATAAAATGTGGAGAAACGCAATAAGACATCTGTTCTCAAATTATAGTCATACGTATGACTATGCTTAAACATACTGAACCAACAACACTATGGAACAAGAGGATGGAAACAAGACTTTGAACTTCCTAGATATCACCATCATCAATAACAAGAGTCCGGCAAGTACGAATTCAAAGTGTATCGCAAGGTTTCGATTACAAACGTCCAGATCAAACCACGACCCAACTATTACGAAAGGAATCTTCTGCGGTTTCGTTGATAGAGCGTTAAGAATTTGCTATGAAAAATATCTCCATAAACTTTCTCACAGACATGTTTATTGAAAACGGCTACAACCGAAAATTTCTCAGCAAGATCATAAAAGAGAGAAAAGGAAGAAATTCTACTTCGTTTGTTGTCATATTTTTGTTGCGGTGGTAAAGCTGGTAAAGATGGTAAAACACGTAAATCTCGTAGAAATTATGATCTACCTTAAAGACGGTACATATCATAAAGAATTCCAAAATGACAAAGGAGAAAAAGCAAACTTTCGGAAAAAGGCCAAGCAATTTACTTTGGTTGGTGGGCAAATGTTTTACAAGAGCAGATCAGTCATTATTTCAGAGGATGAACAACTTAATATAATCAAAGATATTCTGAAGGACTTGGAACCGATCCCCACTCAAAAGCGATGGCTTCACATCGTGGGAGAGATGCCACATACGAAAAGATCATATCAATATTTTACTGGAACAACATTATGGCTGATGTTAAAGTCTTTGTTACAAAATATGACCAGTGTCAGAAACAAAGCACATTAAAGGTTGTGTCGACCGAACTTCACAACATTCCAATCAAGAATGAGGTAATGTAACAGGTCGGGATCGACATATGCAACTTTCCAGAAGTTAATGGTTTCAAGCACTTGGTTGTCCTCATTGATTATTTCACAAAGTGGTCTGAAGCAAAAGACAGCTTCCACTGTAGCTCAGTTCTTGTACGAACTTCTCTGTCGTCATGGATGTTTCAAGATCCAGATCAATGACCAGGGCAGGGAGTTTGTAAATGAAGTCAACGAGGAGCTTCACCGCTTCACCGGCACGGAGCAGCGTGTAACGTCAGCCTGTCATCCTCAGAGTAATGGTTTGATAGAGAGACAGAATAGGACTATAAAGGACTCATTAGTGAAAGTCCTGGATGTTAATCTATGTCTAGGGAGTATTATTTGCTCATCGAGTAAGTAGGCATGCGTCAACAAAATACTCTCCGTTTTTCCTGCTTTACAACCGTGAACCGATCTTACCAATCGACATCAATTATAATTTGGTTGGTGAGCATATTGCTGAAGAGCCGTTTGATTCGCTCCTTTCCAGTACGGTCACTAGGAACGAGGTTCATCAAATCATTATGGTTGCACAGCAGAGGCAACAACTTCATTATAGTCTACGTCATCAAGCTCCAAATTTTATCAAAGTCGGTGAAAAAGTGCTTATGAAGAACCAGAAATTGGAAGATAGAAAAGATGGTAAGTTTACAAACAAATGGTTACACCATTCATAATGATGTGAAAAAAGAATCCCTCCTACTTTCTTAGGAGTACAAAAAAAGCAATCTGATGGGTTCAACTGTGGCCTCTTCGCGATAGCATATGCTGCTAAAATTCTTGATGGGAAGCCACCAATGGAAGCGACCTTCAACGTAAAAGAAATGCGACGACATTTGATTAAATGCCTTCAAAATAAGAATTTAAAGCCATTTCCAAAAGTAGAGGGGGACTGAGTCATGTCATCATTAATGTTTCATTTTCTTTATTATAATAACAAAAACAGAATAATAATAACAAAATCCCAGTTGTTAAAAATGCGATATTATCGAGAGAGAGAGAGAGAGTACGTTACTACGGGGATGGGGGTCATTTTCAATGGGTACACCAGGGGATATTGAATTTTAACTCGAAAATGTTTTCGACTTTCCTATCAGTTTATAGCCTTCATACCCCTCTTCATTCAACTAACATTCCACCCAAAAGATTTTGACCGCTTTAAACTTTACCCTAAGAATTCATACTTTAACATCTTTTGCCGTTAATTGACAAAGCGCCTAAAGTTCAAAAATGAGAATATTGTATGCTATGTTTCTAACGCTGCGTTTTTTCTCATATGTGAGAACTGACTTTAAAAAAATCATTAAAATCGAAAAAACTGGACTTAAGGCACTTTGTCAAATCACGGTAGTCAGAGGTGGATACAAACATAGTCAAACTTTATTCTGATGTTCTAATTCCGCCTATGGCAGTGTTAATGCATTCCCTAAATTTCATCAATTACAAATCACAATCGAAATACTAAAATATTTCACCTTTTCAGACTATTCTTCTTTTGTTCCAGTTTTCCCAAAATCTTTCCTGATGACTCTGTTATAAAAAAGGTCTCGCTGACACGAAAATATAAAATTGGTTCAAATAGGTTTTTATTATGTTTTTCCGATTCTTCAGGTCTTCTATATTATTATTATTATTATTTCTTTCCGTATAAATGTTTGTACAATTGAAGCTTCCAGTTTATAGTAAAATAAAGAGTGCACTTCGTACATAAAACAGCTAAAGAAGAAAAACCGATTCAAAGCTTAATTTGGAAACGAAGAGATTGTATAGACGTTGTTTAGACTGTTAGAACTTGATGATCCTGAAAATAGGAGACTTTAATTTCCCGTTTGAAAAATTAAATTAGAAAAGTGAGCGAGCTGAAAAATATCGTTTGAAAAATTAAGTGAAATGCGGCAATCTATCCTGAGAGACCATTGGAACCCAACTATGTGTTTTTATAAGATATTGGTATGAAGTGCTTTACTATGTTACAAATTTAACTTCACAGCTATATTTCTTTAGGGTAATCGAGGCTTAGCTATTTCTATGCGTTAATTATGCATCATGTATCGTTCAGACTACTTGTAAAAAGTAATTTTTTGTGCGTGTTTTTTGCTAAACGTTTGATTCTTTAGTTGCAATTTATCGATATCTTTATCTAATCTATTATAAAAGACGCCCACAGTTCCAATGATGATCGGGACAATTTGCACTTTTGCCAAGTTCCACAGAGATTTTATTTCGACTGCTAGGTCTGTATATGCTCTGATCTTGTCGAACCGTTTTCGAGAAACATTTCTATCTTCCGGTATCGCTACATCGATAATGTAGGCTTCATTCAGTCGTTTGTTAATGACGATGATATCCGGTGGACGTTATATGGTGGATTGTTTCAGTAGCTTGGTGGCAGAGTCTGCATCTATCGTCGTCACTAGTCCTATGGATTTTCTTTTGAATATATTTTGTTGTTATCGCTTGTTCGTGTATGGCGCATACCATAGATTCTGTTGCGCGTTTTATTTTACCGTAAAAAACTTTTTCGGTCTCACTTTCAAATGTTTGGGAAGAAATGAGGTCCATACCAGTTAATCAACACTTAATAATAATAGAAAAATTGTTCCTCTGAAGTTTTCTGTGAGCGTTTAAATTATCAATTACAGAGTCTGATATTTAGCCAATGCATCCATGTTGAATGATGGTCGACGGGGAGTACTTATTTCCTAATGGAATACTTTTTTCTACTAGGAAATAAATACTGGGGAGTACTTTTTCTGGGGGGAGTACTTTTTTACTGCGACACCGGACTGGATAACATCCCATCCTTTTTTCTCAAGAACTGTGCGGAAAGTATTTGTCAACCTCTTTCACACCTGATAAATATTTCATTTGCTACAGGGTAGTTTCCTGGTGAATGGAAAAAGTTGTGGCTGTTTACAAAAGTGAACCTAAAAGTAGTGTCGAAAATTACTGTCCCATTTCAGTTATTCCTGCAATCTGTAAGGTGGTAAAGATTCTACAAGAACAGTTATTGGTGTACATGGGAGAAAACAACCTTCTGTTAAAACACCAATTCGGGTTCAGAAAAAAAACGCTCGACTTCAGCTACTTTATTCTTCGATGATATTAAATGTCTAGTTAACAAAAATGGACTAGCTGGAGCTGTATTCATCTTCACCTGTATTCATCTTCATCTGTATTCATCTTCATCTGTATTCATTCTCTCCAAGGCATTTGATACAATTGGTCATGCTCAACTGAGATACAGAGATCGCTTGGTTTATAATTCCTCAGGGTTCTATCCTTGGACCATAGATCCTGTTCATAATTTACTTCAATAATCTACCTTTTATCATCTGACATGGAATCTATTGAAATGTGGTGTAAGGATAACGATTATTACAAATTGGAAAAAGGGAAAACAGAAACCATTATGTTTGGATCGACGCAAATGTTAGCGAAATGTAAGGATGATCTTACTATATCCTGTGAAGATCGAACAATTTCAACTTGTATCACTTACAAATACCTGGGCATAACGATTGACAGCAGCTTAAACATAAGAACTTTGAACACGCTTATAAAAAAGCGACAGGGAGACTACGACTGCTTGTGAAACTTCGTCCAATACTGACATCAAAAGCTGCAAAGACCATCTACCAAACTTATGATTGTAGCTACAGACGTATTGCACACTGTCTACTCAAAAACTGAGCACTGCGAATGCAAGCAACCATGTAACTCAGCCGAATCATCATACAACAGGAGGTATCAACAACGACATGAGAACAATTTGAACAAAAATATTCTCCTCAAAATTGCATACAAAAACGACTTTAAAATTTAGCATATCAGTGGAAATAACGATGTCGAGAAACAAACACCATTTCATCAGAAGTACATAATTAAAGAGGTGAGCCACAAATGAAGTGTTTTGACCAAGTGGAAGTTAGAAAGCACAATTTTTATAATTTTCTTTACGAATAAGGTACAAGCACTAACATTAACACGACCTCGATATGAAACTCCTTGTTAAAAAACGATTCGTTGTTCCTATTGAATGAAAAGGGTATACTGCCAAAATATCTATATTGTAATGGATCATATGATGGGGTTCGTACTTTCAGATACATGTCTCTGGTACTTTTTACTATACATCAATTTTCGAACCAAATGGAATCGAACATAATTGAAGGAAAAGCAGCCATGCTTAAAGAAAGGTTGTCATGCTTAAGGGTTTTTTGTGAATACATATGGATAACTACCCAATTCATCCATCCTGTCTGAATTTTCGTTTATGTTATCTGGATGAGTTGGAAAGTCATACAATTGGATGAAAAAAGCCTTGTTTTATCCAACTCATCCATTCTTTACCATTTTGATCATCCCTGGTAAGCGGACGGTCCTCATAAATGCCTGACGCAAGCATTTACAAGAAAGCGATAGTGTTTTCCATAGGTCGTGATCTGTCCGTAGTTATACCGAGGCGATTTCGTTCAAGTCATCTACGTCTGCTTTTTCCACGGATGAAACAATGGATGAATTGGATCAGTTTAAAACAAGTCCACCCTTATTAAACAAAGATAGATAACCAAGGAATTGTTCTGACTAGCTGTGGTGAGTATACACACATATGGATGTAATGTTTCGATAATTTATTAATTTTGTAACATATTCAAATACTGTCGTTCTGCTTGGTCATAAAAACTGCATATTAATGGGATAAAGTAGGAATCATTTAAAAGTTTACACAGCAGCAGGCGCAAAACCATTATTCAGCTTTCATGATTCAGGGTTATAACTAAAATCATTTCACGATGTCAGGTTTACTGTCCCATCGCTCGTGCGGCTGACTTTCATCCAAGTCAATTAATCGAACTTCAACTGCCATCCTTTCAACGCATTTAGGTGGCATTGGAATGGTTCTGAATTCTACACGATCACCTTTTCTAGCAACATGTTCATCTTCTATGCTAAATAAACATAAACATCCAACTAATTACAATCTTCATTTATACAGTCTGGGATTCTTGTTGTATTTTGTTGTTTTTATTTTGTGAACACTGATGATAGATATCAATAACTACTTGGTTCCTGTTTTTAGCCTTTCATGAAATCTTGTAAAAAGGAAATGCTGAAACGTTTAATGATAACTACAGTCAAACAAAGTCACTCACTCAGAAATGTGCAGAAATAAAGATTTATCTTCTCCATCCGGTTTGACAAACCCATGACCTTTCTCTCTACAAAATTGCAGAATGACACCTTGTTGCAATGGGCTGTCTGCTGCAAGTCTAGAACTAGAAAGGAAACAAAATATGAGGATCATCCTTGTAATATAGCTCACTTGGTAAGTTGGTGGATTTCTTATAGAAGGGTGATACTTGGTAGTGGTTCAAATCCCAGCACTGAATGCTACTGTGATATGAAGTTATAGCAAAATAATGTATGCAGCAAAAAGCTGTATGAGATTGTGCATGTGATGTAATGAATGAGTGCCTAAAGCTACATAAGACCACAATCACCTATAAGTCTAGTATTTGTAAGTTCTCTGTCTTAAAACCTGATGTATATATATTCCTGATGGAAGCTTACATCAGGGAATTACACCGGCAGTTCCCTCTGGCCTTGGTAAAATAAATAAAAAAACACTACATCTAAAAGTCTACATAGAATTCAGACAAAGGTTAAATTCAATGAACTTTTAGAATAATATGAATTATAGAGCAAAATACTAACACAAATACTTACATTGAGGATGTTCTTGTTCTTCTACATGGTATTGGGCTGGGTATTGTCAAGTTATGCCTTGGTGAAGCATGTTTGGGTGGTGAAGGGGTCACAAATTCTCCACTATTATGTCTTGCTTTCCGTACTTCATTAGATGGAATCGGTTTTGCAGAACTCATTTTATTCACAGCGTATGGCCAAAAAGAGTCTTTTGTTTTTAAGTCTGAAAAAATATCACTAGTTGGTAGCTTCGTTGACAAACTGTGTAGTATCAATAGTGACAAGTCTTAAAACAGATTTGTAAACAGAATCAGAATTGATTATAGATGGTTAAGAGAGGTTAAGAGATTTATGATAAAGTAATTCTATTATTTAAGACAATCTTTCCATGTTGTTAAGATCAAAAATGTATGGTATCATAAGGGTTAATGTGAAACATAACTGAGATCATGTCAAACTTTTGATGACATTAGTAGTCATCTGTGAGTCATCCTTCAGCTTCAGAGTTCTTTAAATCTTGGTACATCACTGATGGCCGATGGGTACCTGAAAAGACCCAGTTATCAACATCAATTAGCAAGATCTAAGCAACTTGAGGTGTGCAATTGGCCTACCTAGTTTGTGCCTTATGGTGTCATACTTGCTCCAGCAGTATGAAAGGCAAAATATATAAGACAAGAATGATATTTGATATTGATATTTTAAACACAATCAATTACACGATCAATCACAGATATTTTAATAGCAAACTGGTGTCCTGCATGACCTGCGTAAAAATTCTTTGCACCACTTGAAAGAACATCAATAAAAAGATTAACATTAGGAATGAAACTTTTCTACAGAAAAAGTTTCGATGGAAATACTTTCGGTGGCCAAACTTTCAGACCTTTTTGATTTCAGACAGAAAAACTTTTGGACAACATACCATTTCATATTGTTTTAAATCCATAGTATAACGAGCTAAATATAGATATAGAAACAACAAAGAGTATCGACAAATCATGATAATTATTTCGGTCTGTTTTGCATGTTTTGAGGACTCACATAGTACGTTTTACGATATCAAATAAAATAGAAATAAGATCATGTAACTTGGGTAATTTTCCCTAAAATTTCTAGCTATCCCTAAAAGGCAGTGGTTGTGAAAGGACCGACAACGAGTTGAATAATGACGTCATATTCATAGACTAAAAGTTTCATGTTTTCTAGCATTGATAAAGCGTGAATGAATGACGGTTATTTTTTAAAAAAGAATTCGCTGTGTACGTCATTCCTGCAACTTTTTATTTTCACAAGCTTCTGTTCTGTTGGAGGTATTCCATAAAACAACACTGGTCTGCCTTTTTCTGGTAAAATATTGACTGGTTCTGTAATCTGAATCATATAGTGCTGAGCAGTTTTGGGCTTCCTAAAAGACTGGGTTTGACAGGATATTTAAAGTACGCCACTACTTATCAGGCTCCAAATCAACCAAAACATATTTTTAAAAAACGATTTTTACAAACTTCCAATTTCAGTAATGGGTTCTACATTAACAACAAAAACTTTTGGAATTTGTGGCTTGTCCAAAAGTTTTGTTGTCCAAAAATTTGTCATAGACTTCTCTAGCCCTTACTTCTATGGTGTCCCACTGCATACAGCCCTAAACAGATGATTTGATTTTCAAAATACTTGTGTATCTTTATCTATAAAGTTGTACATCTTATTCACAATTTTTTTATAAGAACTTAGTTAATGGTTCTGAATACGATTGAGAAGATGAAGACAATGAGCAGAGGCTCCAGCCAAAGGTGGCAACAGTACTCAAGACAAGGGCAAAGAGTGGCCTTAAACATAACGTTGAAATGTTTTGGGCGCCCAAAAAATGTCCCAAAAAAATATTCAAAAGAAAAAATCTGAATCATAAATTCGTGAACAAATTAAACAATTGTAATTCAGAACAATACCAAATTAGTTCAAACGTAACATTTCACACAGTTTAAATTTGTCCGGTCTGTTAAATAGTAATTTAGAGCTTCTCTCTGGTGCAGTTCCAAATTATGCAATCCGTAACTAAATTCAAAGTATACTTCATAAAACATGCAATTAAGTTGAAAGTACTAAAATGTCAGAGCTTCTGGAAGCATCACAGCCGCCCTGAACCCCTCTGCTGAAAATCGATGTCCCCATAAATGATCTGGATGCGAAACTGAAATGAAAGATTCTAATAAGGGTAAGTCTTTGATTCCATCACTCTTCAATGGTCCTGAGGTGTTGACATGTCGAATGTCGAAATTTCGCTACATTTATTATACGGAACACTCTGGGGAAGTCATTAGACGCATATGGAAGAGCAACTACTTGGACATTTTGAACCGGGATACGACCGTCAGTGGTGGGTAGGCAAGGAAATGAAGTGGATGGTGTATTATTCTTATTATATAAATTGTCATTTTGTATTGAAATAATGAAATCTTGTAAAATAATGAATTTTTTTACGCTGACACTTACAGTGATGCGGGCGGATGACGCTAAAACTAATATAGAATTTCCATCGGCCTAACGCAATTTAATTTTACGACCATTATTGAAACTGATGCTAATGTTCGCTAGAAAAGCGGTACTCCTCCGAAGATGTAGAAATTGTTTGTTTTCTTCTTTCTTCATTTTCTGAAGAATTAAGCCGAAAAGGAAATTTTGACACGGTAAAAAGTTTTGTTTTTGCGTAAAGTTTCACCACCCCAAAAATAAAAAAAATTTACCGTGTCAAATTTTCCCTGGAGCTATGTTTCTATGCGGTTGCTATGCTAGATCGTAATGATTCAATCGAATGTATTCAAATAGGAGAGTAAAATAAAATTATCGAGGCAATTCTTTATAACAAATCACGATTATTTTAGCGACGAATTCTGGTCGAGTGGTCCTAACTGAATTAGCTTCCCACAAGAGATAAGAACAAAATAAGGCTTCATTGTAGACTATTTGATATCATATAACACAGGAAAATATATATAATACTTCTTTTACACAATGTGAAATATTGCACTGAAATAGAAGAAATATATAAGGTAGCTAATGATTCCAAAGTTTCAGAAGTAATGATTGACATGTCTGAAGTTATTCTTAAAAACAACGGTAGCAGAAAAGAATTAAAAGAATCGTAGAAAAACCGTCAATTGTGATAGCATTAAGCTTCCGTTAGAACAATGTAAATAATGCTTTTAAGAGGGAAATGAATGCTATATATGTTGACATTTTTGCTTTCTCTTCCTACCTTGTCATTATCACACCATTTTCTATTGGACCTTTTCTATTATAGAAATTTGATCCCGTTTCGGATTCCGAAAAACCTGATGCAAATATGGCAGTCGATGTTTCACCATGTATATATGGAAAGTGAAAGAGATTTAGACGACTGCACTTTGACTTGTGTTAGTCAATGTCTACCCTTTCGTTGCAATGGATTTAGAGTACGAAAAACAGAGAGAAAGTCTACTGCAAAAGTTATTAGATTCTGTAAAGCAGGTATTCTCTTATACACAAGTGCCGTACCCAGAGTTCATTTTTGTGGTGGGCATACCGACCGTTTGCTCCGTAGCAGTGACAGGAAAGTTTCAATTTTATAGCCTCTAGATTGCCGTAGACATGCATTCCCCAATCTATTTCATGGTCATTTTCAGCTCCATATAATCCAATCTACGTAGTTGAATCTTCAAAAGCGCTACACGAAGTGAGTTGGTAGGGTATTTTTTCTGAGAAAAATTATAAATAAATGGGATAGGAGCACATAAAATGGTTCAGAATGTATTTTGCAAAGCTGCCAATATATAGGGGGAGGACAAGGGGAGCAAAGAATTGTTCAAAGACATGTATTCATTGTAAAATAGCGGAAAAAAAGAAAGGTAAAATTGTTTTATGTTCCAGGGTTCGAATTAGATACGAAAAGTCGATTCGCAAAAACGTTTGAACAGTGACTTGCCTAAAAACCCTATCACCCACCATGGTTGGGTGACAAAGAAAATTTTGAACTTTAGACCCTCTAAAACAGCATCTACAGCCTCTCTTCACAATATTTTTGTTCAGTTATTTTGTAGGAAACAACGTTGAGCATTGAGATTTCAGGCTTGAAGCATGGAAATTTGTTGTGCCATGAGAAACAAATTATCATTAACAGAATCTAAGATCGTTTCAGCAGATTTAAATTTTTGGCAACAAAGCGGTAACGACGCTAACATTAACGAAATAAAACAAGATTGTAAAGGGAGCTGGAAACTAGGATGCTTTTTAATTTCATTGAATAACACGAAAACAAGTCCTGCTGGTACCACTTATGTTTTCATGTTCTTTCGTTAGGTGAAAAAATGAATTCATATAACGAAGGAAATTTCCAAATTATATACATTAGCAACGGTGGTCATTCTCCCTAGCAACAGCAAATTGGTGAATAATCACTTAATATACCTAAGTTATCCTTCATTGTCAGCCATGAAAACTAATATAATAAGTTGAGCATGTTTTTGAAGGGCATCTACGTGCGTGATCAAAAGCGCATCTTAACTAGGCTCTAAGAGCATTGTGTAGCGAGCGCTAGCGCGGTCGCGTTCCTCATAATGGGAAGACTTGAGTTATGGCTAAATCACAAATATTTTGAGAGCTAAACATTGAAAAACACAAAATTTGTGATTATCTGAGGAAAAAGGAAATATGATTATGGGATTGTTACCGACATTTGAATATTGCGTAAACGCCACGGTAACAATCGTGTCCGCCAAATTTCCATGCCTGGGCTTCAATTGTGACAATTCAACTTTCTGCCGCTATCGATCGTGACTGTTTATGATTTGAGACAATAATTCGATAATTTCATTGAGTTTTCATCTTTCCCAGTTTTAAATATTTACATTGAAAAAGAAGCACTGGAAATGAATTTGACTTTGTGTATGATCGATCATTGAAGAGAGAAACTAAATGAACTGTTTGTTTCAAGGGCCTCTTTCGCTTTTGAAAACACGAAAGGAGCGTGTAGCAAAAAGAAGCTTCAGAACATCTTATTTGTTTTTACTTTACTCCTGCGCAGATCTTTTTCTAATGTGCAATTTAATTCAGTTTCCTATTTGTTAACGGTTTTTCAACGAAGCAGTATATTCTGAATTGTTCTTTTTTAAAAAAACTGCACTGGAAAACTAGTCCTTTGTTATATGATAAAGTAAAATCTAAAGAACATGGAGAGAAATAGAATAATTATTGTTCGAAAGAACAATAAAAGGGTTTTCCCCTGTGAGGATTGTCGCGGCAAATTATTTTTGTAAACGAAAGTATGAAAAATGTTCACAACTGTTTTTAAACATGTGGAAATTTTCTTTTCCAAGACACTGTTTATTGTGGAAATCTTTAAACATATTTAAAGGATAAATTTATTTATACTAAAGTTTAATACAGATTTACAATTTTACTCCATTTGCCAGTCATTTGATTCGCTAAAATTTCAATTGGACTCTCAAATTGCGAATTGCCATGTGCTAATTCGAACCCTGTTCCGCATTCATCAATAACAACGGGAGTTCAATGAGGTTTAGAAGGCGTAATTTGAAGTTTAATTTCTCTTCACAGGGTAATTGAACAAAACTATCGAAGTAGACTCTTGCATCATACAAAAAATATAGTTTTGCTTATAAAGTGAAAATATATCCCATTTGCTAATAAAATAGACATCGTGTATGTATAACGAGTTATGAATTTCCTTCGTGCAACATTGAATAGAATGGGAGAGATATGAGGCAGAAAAACAACTATCAAATTTGCTGCTTGATATTTTAAAAGAGCTAGTCGAGTTTGAGCAGATTAGTTTAGGTGCCCTTACTGCTCTAACCGTATCGAAATACGTCTGGGTACGGCACTGATACAGGGTCTGTTTCTTCTGAGTTTTTTTTGTACTATATACTGCATATATTTCTCATTTTAAGTGTGGTGTATAAACCCAAATGGAGCTTTGATTTGAGACATGTGTAACTATATGCCATGGTTCTTTTCCTGTGAATGCCTACAATTTTCGGTCTGTTTGTCAATTTTTCACAACCAATAATCAATCAACTATTATTTGCCATTTAAGAAGAAAATAAATACCAGCTTTTTTTTCTAGTAAATTATAAATTAAAAATTACAATTTATAAATTACACTAACTATTTAGGTTTCTTTCTAAATGACTGGAGACCACATCAATAGCTGAGCACTAATTGAAGCAGGGTGAGACCACTAAGAAAAGGCGGGGGAAATTCATTCAAATAATGGAGAGAAAAAAGATGGGCTTTTATTTTTGATTTCATTTTGCTTGGAGGTGTGATATCAGGATTATAGATTGGAAGTTTGGGGAAGATTTCATTCCAGTCCCAAATAGAACGGAAATTAATCGATTTTAGTCCATACATAGTTGCGCAGATAGTTGATATCTTGAGCACATTATATCATTCATAGGTTACTCAATGAGATTTTCCATGACTTGTTGCAATGAAAGTGCAGTTGAATGAACAGTCATTTAGAAAGTTTTCAGAGTTTATGTATTGAGATGCATCTGAGAAATAATGGGTAATTCCAACTTCTGCTTTACGTTCTGACTTGATAACATGAAGGATGCCTTCAATGAGCTTATATATATACTAAAAAAGAAATCATCATTTAAATTATTGGACATGAAGCAAATATAGTACTAGGTAAGATTTTCAACCTTAAAATAATTGCATAATGTCATCTTGGATTAGTCACCACTTTCACCACTTCATCTTCAAATCTCAGAGATTTTAGTCTGTTCTTTCAATTTCTGAGATATTATGACTCAGATTGAGCTCTGATTGAGTGATTGAGGCATATTTCAAAATTTCAATAAGTCCTGTTCAATACTAATCAATACTTATGTTCAGATGACTAAGAGTGTTTTTCATTTAATTTCCAGACCATCAAACTATTCATAACTTGTATAATATAAAATATAAATACTATAGTCTATATTATTAGTCAGTGTAAAACCATTGTATTGAGACCTTAATTGAATGCAACGTTTAGGGAAAATTATCTCGGTAACCAATAGGGATAACTGTTTTTTGGGGTCCACGATATTGGCCATGGGAAGACGAAAAAATTTGGGCAAAATTTTTGGGGACAGGGCTCTATGACGTCATCAAAACTTTTGATTGACGATATCTCCGAAACGGTGCATCATAGACGTATGATCCTATACATTTTCTTGCTCAGAATTCTATTGTCAATTCCTTAATTCCATTTTTCGTGAACTCTTTGGAAGGTGACACAACGTAGGCTGAACATTGGCGGTGAGCGACGTTGTCTTGGCGGCAAGTCTATATATTAATAACCAATTCTCTGTCCGTCTGTCACGCAAAATGGTAGATTAAGTTGTGGGAGCAATTATTGGATTTCTGCGAAAGCAAGAAATACCTTAAAACCGGCTCTGTTCTTTTTCTTCTTACTGTCCAAACCTAGCGGTTTTTTGAAATCTCGTGCAAATGTTTACACGAAGCCAAAGTCACGCATTTCAGTCGAAGAAACTCAACAAAGAACCAACCAAAAGGATCCCAAAGCAACTTTAGTCAGTATAATTAAAGAAGATGCACATTTCCAAAACTGAAGATGAAGAATAAAATCTGTAGCAGTAATTTATTATTATCTTATATTATATTATTATGATTCAATGGTGATTTTTCGTTTCATTTTATAAACAGAATGAAAAGGTATGTTTTGTTTTTGAGATTAATGTCTGATATTTTTTCTAAAAAAAGATCATTGTTTGTTTCAAATGTGGGCTGTAATGCTTTTTAAGCTCTGGATGCGTGCAGCTCAGCTTAAGTTCCATCTCAGCTCCAACTATCTGCCTACTATGCATCACTTTTTATATCTTTAATGTTTAACTCTAGCAATATTTTAAGCTTATGTGCTTGTATAATACTTTGAAATGCAGTATTGTTTTTTGTTGGTGATCAGTAGTTTTTAGGTTATCAATGTCTCTAATTATGGACAGCCTTCCTAATTTTGATATACAATTCGAAACACTTCACATCCTGTAAAAAACATTCAACTTTCAGTTTTGCATTTTTCATGATCAAAATTTTTGTTTACTTTTTTGTTTACAATTAGTCCATTTGTAAAAAGGAAGATTGATAGCAATGTTAAATGTTTGAAGTTTGTGTATGATTTACTTAGTAATTACTTTGAAATCAGAAATGATCAATGTACACTCATTATTCTGTATACTTTATTCCAAAATAAAGTAAGTATTTTTCATTCAGATGTAAATAAATATATAGTCTATATATATATATATATAACTATATATGGTATATATAGTTTAAAGTGTTTGTAGTGTAATAAAGTTTTTGTAGTGTCAATTATGCTTTTATGAAGCTCTGAGGAGTGCGTATAATATTCTACTGTAGTGTGATACTTCTATCTAACTAAGAAGTTGTAAAGTAAGAAGTTTTGAGTCAAAGAGCTATGTGTTCGTATTAAGGAAAACTGTTTCAATGTTTAAGCCTTTCTAGATACAAAAGATTTTTTTTTGTTTCTTATAGTAACACAATACAAAATTTTGGTAAATTTTGGTATAAATTTATAGAGCATATACTTTTAATGATCAAGATCTTTGATTACTTTTTCTATTTGCAACATTGGGAATTCTGTTTGTATGTAATTAAGAAGATTGGAAGTGCATTTCAAATGTTTAAAGCATATTATGTGATTTTCATACGTAATCACTGTGATATCAGAGAAGATCAATATAAACTTAATTGTATTTTGTATACCCAAAATAAACAATGTTTCATGTCATTCAGATGTATATATGCAATAAAGTTTTACATAATATCAATTACACTTTCGGCATGCCTTGTAAAGATCATTCAACCTTTTCAAATTTCTTAAAGAATTTTTATAAACTTTTCTTCTATTGTGTTAGATTAAAATAGGTCATTTGGGTTGATTGTTATGTCACACATTTCTTTTATATGTAATTTGTGTATTGTTTATGTAATTATAAAAGTACTTTTTACATTTCTCACTCTCATTCAAACATTCAAAAGAGTCAACATATAATTTCAAATAATTTATTGGATTTCTGCGTAAGCAAGAAATACCTTAAAACCGGCTCTGTTCTTTTTCTTCTTCTTACTGTCCAAACCTAGCGGTTTTTGAAAATCTCGTGCGAATGTTTACACGAAGCCTAAGTCACGCATTTCAGTCGAAGAAACACCAAAAGGATACCAAAGCAGCTTTAGTCAGTATAATTAAAGAAGATGCACATTTCCAAAACTGAAGATGAAGAATAAAATTTGTAGCAGTAATTTATTATTATCTTATATTATATTATTATGATTCAATGGTGATTTTTCGTTTCATTTTATAAACAGAATGAAAAGGTATGTTTTGTTTTTGAGATTAATGTCTGAGATTTTTTCTAAAAAAAGATCATTGTTTGTTTCAAATGTGGGCTGTAATGCTTTTTAAGCTCTGGATGCGTACAGCTCAGCTTAAGTTCCTTATCAGCTCCAACTGTCTGCCTACTCAGCATCACTTTTTATATCTTTAATGTTTAACTCTAGCAATATTTTAAGCTTATGTGCTTGTATAATACTTTGAAATGCAGTATTGTTTTTTGTTGGTGATCAGTAGTTTTTAGGTTATCAATGTCTCTAATTATGGACAGCCTTCCTAATTTTGATATACAATTCGAAACACTTCACATCCTGTAAAAAACATTCAACTTTCAGTTTTGTATTTTTCATGATCAAAATTTGTGTTTACTTTTTTGTTTGCAATTAGTCCATTCGTAATTAGGAAGATTGATAGCAATCTTTAGTGTTTGAAGTATGTGCATGATTTACTTACGTAATTACTTTGAAATCAGAAATGATCAATGTACACTCATTATTCTGTATACTTTATTCCAAAATAAAGTAAGTATTTTTCATTCAGATGTAAATAAATATATAGTCTATATATATATATATATAACTATATATGGTATATATAGTTTAAAGTGTTTGTAGTGTAATAAAGTTTTTGTAGTGTCAATTATGCTTTTATGAAGCTCTGAGGAGTGCGTATAATATTCTACTGTAGTGTGATACTTCTATCTAACTAAGAAGTTGTAAAGTAAGAAGTTTTGAGTCAAAGAGCTATGTGTTCGTATTAAGGAAAACTGTTTCAATGTTTAAGCCTTTCTAGATACAAAAGATTTTTTTTTGTTTCTTATAGTAACACAATACAAAATTTTGGTAAATTTTGGTATAAATTTATAGAGCATATACTTTTAATGATCAAGATCTTTGATTACTTTTTCTATTTGCAACATTGGGAATTCTGTTTGTATGTAATTAAGAAGATTGGAAGTGCATTTCAAATGTTTAAAGCATATTATGTGATTTTCATACGTAATCACTGTGATATCAGAGAAGATCAATATAAACTTAATTGTATTTTGTATACCCAAAATAAACAATGTTTCATGTCATTCAGATGTATATATGCAATAAAGTTTTACATAATATCAATTACACTTTCGGCATGCCTTGTAAAGATCATTCAACCTTTTCAAATTTCTTAAAGAATTTTTATAAACTTTTCTTCTATTGTGTTAGATTAAAATAGGTCATTTGGGTTGATTGTTATGTCACACATTTCTTTTATATGTAATTTGTGTATTGTTTATGTAATTATAAAAGTACTTTTTACATTTCTCACTCTCATTCAAACATTCAAAAGAGTCAACATATAATTTCAAATAATTTATTGGATTTCTGCGTAAGCAAGAAATACCTTAAAACCGGCTCTGTTCTTTTTTTTCTTCTTACTGTCCAAACCTAGCGGTTTTTGAAAATCTCGTGCGAATGTTTACACGAAGCCTAAGTCACGCATTTCAGTCGAAGAAACACCAAAAGGATACCAAAGCAGCTTTAGTCAGTATAATTAAAGAAGATGCACATTTCCAAAACTGAAGATGAAGAATAAAATTTGTAGCAGTAATTTATTATTATCTTATATTATATTATTATGATTCAATGGTGATTTTTCGTTTCATTTTATAAACAGAATGAAAAGGTATGTTTTGTTTTTGAGATTAATGTCTGAGATTTTTTCTAAAAAAAGATCATTGTTTGTTTCAAATGTGGGCTGTAATGCTTTTTAAGCTCTGGATGCGTACAGCTCAGCTTAAGTTCCTTATCAGCTCCAACTGTCTGCCTACTCAGCATCACTTTTTATATCTTTAATGTTTCACTCTAGCTATGTTAAGCTTATGTGCTTGTATAATAATGCTTTGAAATGCAGTATTGTTTTTTTTGTCGGTGATCAGTAGTTTTTAGGTTATCAATGTCTCTAATTATGGACAACCTTCCTAATTTTGATATACAATTCGAAACACTTCACATCCTGTAAAAAACATTCAACTTTCAGTTTTGTATTTTTCATGATCAAAATTTTTGTTTACTTTTTTGTTTGCAATTAGTCCATTCGTAAAAAGGAAGATTGATAGCAATCTTAAATGTTTGAAGTTTGTGTATGGTTTACTTACGTAATTACTTTGAAATCAGAAATGATCAATGTACACTCATTATTCTGTATACTTTATTCCAAAATAAAGTAAGTATTTTTCATTCAGATGTAAATAAATATATAGTCTGATGGTATATATAGTTTAAAGTGTTCGTAGTGTCAATAAAGTTTTTGTAGTGTCAATTATGCTTTTATGAAGCTCTGAGGAGTATGTATAATATTCTACTTTAGTGTGATAATTCTTTTCTAACTAAGAAGTTGTAAAGTAAGAAGTTTTGAGTCAAAGAGCTATGTGTTTGTATTAGGGGAAAATGTTTCAATGTTTAAGCCTTTCTAGATACAAAAGATTTTTTTATTTCTTGTTTGGGTTGTAATACTTTAATACTGTTTCCTCCTCAGCTCTAACATTAAATAGTGGTTGTCTGCTCTGCACCACTTTTGATTGATGGTTTTCTAGCTAAGTTATACTGACAATGCCCCTATTTATGAGTGTTCTTCCTAATCACTATTGTTAATGAACAATTACGTTGTGTTCAATTTTTACGTGCTGTGTGGACCTGTGTTTGCTTGTGTTATCTGTTGTGAATTTATTCCTGCTTGTATGTGGCTTGTGTGTGGGTCGAGCGTCATATAAACTATTATGTATTTATTATTATTTTATGTTTGTTGATTTGTTTGTTGATAAATTTTGGTATAAATTTATAGAGCATATACTTTTAATGATCAAGATCTTTGATTACTTTTTGTATTTGCAACATTGGGAATTCTGTTTGTATATAATTAAGAAGATTGGAAGTACATATCAAATGTTTAAAGCATATTACATGATTTTCATACGTAATCACTGTGATATCAGAAAAGATCAATATAAACTTAATCGTATGTTGTATACCCAAAATAAACAATGTTTCATGTCATTCAGATGTATATATATATATGCAATAAAGTTTTACATAGTATCAATTACACTTTTGGCATGCCTTGTAAAGATCATTCAACCTTTTCGAATTTCTAAAAGAATTTTTATAAACTTTTCTTCTATTTTGTTAGATTAAATTAGGTCATTTTGGGTTATGTCATGTGTTTCTTTTATATATAATTTGTGTATTGTTTATGTAATTATATATAAGAGTACTTTTTACATTTCTCACTCTCATTCAAACATTCAAAAGAGTCAACATATAATTTCAAATCATTTATTCATGAAAATTTTCACTGGTAGCACACCTTTGGCCAGCTGTTTGAACATATTTAACTTCAAAATTTCAATGACAAAGCTCATTTTAATTTGTGTGTCACAATCCCCACCTGCTGTGTGCAGTCTACACTGAGCAGCAGTCAATGTTGTATTGTATTGTTCAATCATTCAAAATCTTTCAAGTTTCAAAAATGTTATTGTTAGTCATTTTCATACTTCAGCTGATTTTGCAGAAATCCTTCTGCCCATAAGGGCATCTTGTTCATTAAAATTTTCACTGGTAGCACACCTTTGGTCAGCTGTTTGAACATATTTAACTTCAATATTTCAATAACAAAACTCATTTTATTTTGTGTGTTACAATTCCCACCTGCTGTGTGCAGTCTACACTGAGCAGCAGTCAATGTTGTATTGTGTTGTATTTTATTGTCCAATCATTCAAAGCCATTCAAGCTTCAAGAATGTTATTGTTAGTCTTCCATTTTCATACTTCAGCTGATTTTGCAGAAATCCTTCTGCCCATAAGGGCATCTTGTCTGATGCCATTGCAGTTGTCACATTGATGAACCATGCAGATTTTGCTGTTATATATATCTTGTCAATATGTTGATCTAGTTTTTTTTAGTTTTAGTTTTAGTTCTACGAATGTTCTGATTTCGAACAGGCAAAATCGTCAAACAATTACTACGATGAGGAGCATTACTTATTTATTTATTTTCAAATGTTTACCCAGGATAACCTCTTCAGTTCCTTAAGGTACTGTTATCAATGAGGGTCCTGTGAAGGAGGTCCTGGAGCATTTAAAGCCCACAGTTGGGCTACGGAAGCTGTAATGACAGGAACCGCTCAACTAGACAACCATCCTAGACATCATTCCTACTCTCTTGCTGAGTGCTAAGCAGAGAGGAGTAATTCACACTGTTTTAGTCGCTGGCATGACTCGGTCGGGGATTGTACCCATGACCTCCTGAACAGGAAGCCAGCACTCTACCACAAAGAGTTTTCTTTTCCTATTGCACTTCACAGAAGTTTATCATCCTATTTTATCATACATACACAGAGTGAGATCTAACCAAGTCAGGTCACATAATTAAGCATTGATTAAATTTATTGAAGCTCTATTAGAAATTTATTTCAATTTTAAGTTGTGAAAATAAAATTTTATGAAAACTATTTTGTTTAAAATAGTAATAAATTTATATTAGCATTAAAGGACATTAAGGTTCCGCATGTATATGTCTTTCAAGAAACATGACTATTTTCTTGTTTAGTTTGATGTTTTGGTAAGTTGTGGTCACTTAAGTTAATTTTTTGTTCAATAAACTCCTGGATTGTTTTATCAAGACTATTCACTACAAATAAGAAAAGCGTTCTAAATGGACATACGAACACATATTGAACGCTTCACGAACACACTTGCGTTCAACAAGCGTTCGTTACGAACGCTTCATGAACGTTTTGAAATAATGGTGTTCGTCATGAACGCATATTTGTTGATTTTACGTTACTGAAGAAAGAAAAAGAAATGCAAGCATCAGACTACCAAAAAAAATAAACTTCGATGATGAGCTGTATTCAACGCATGTAGCAGCAAATGAAAAAGTTTATGATGGCACCGAAATGACAACAAAAGTTCCGTTCATTTTTGCGAGAAAAATAAAAAACGGTTTTTAGATCAGTTACATAGCCTGAATTATTGCTAGATTTCCACCTCATTATCTCTGCGCAACTCATAGTCTCACGCTCTAAGCGATCTTCAAGGTCACTAAAGTTGCCAAAATTACAAAGCTTTAGCTATGCTCATAATATATCTCGAGGCATAAATAAAGTGAAAACAGCAGCAAATAAATAAATCAATAAATAAATAGTCGATTGAGCTTGATTGCTCGCCCGAATCGTGACGATCGTCCAACAGCAAATAACGACTCATCAGCAAGCATTCCACCATGCTGATGAACATCGCCAATGTCTTCGTCAGTATCAAAATTGTCCTCCGTCTCATCGTTCGCTGATTCGTTCTGGTTGGTATTAGAGCTAATCTCATCATCACTGGAATCCTCAAATTCTTCATCTCCCTCTTCAGGATTAGTTTCTTCCTCAAACTTGGGAGTCTTGTCGGCCAAGTCACCCACTTGTGCGGTGTATAGGTAATGTGGCAACGTACCCATCTTAGCCATGGTTGTTTCCTGACGAACGGTGCGTTGTCTAACAGCCCTTGTGTAGCTATTTGCCCAGGTTTGCAACTTTTCCTGACTTACTTGCGATGTTACAACAGGATTGGGTCTTTTCAGTAAGTATGATGAAATCTCTCGAATATGAATGTTTTGAGGTCTGTTTTGGCATCATCAGGAACGCTAACTCTGAAGTTGAAAGCTTCTTGGTATTCCTTTCCAGAAAACCCAAACTTGTAAAATAATGCGCGATAATTTATGATGGACATGTTGTTTTTTTATTTGTTGTCGTTTTCACATTTTTCATCACAAATACTCCTTGTCGTTCTTCATTATTATGCAGAAAACTTTTTTATGCAGAAAACTATTTTATTGGATACATGGTTTCTTTAACCGCTTACTCTGTACAAAAAGTCTCCTTGTCTATGCTTACATTACATGCAGAAACCATCCAAAGTTTCTAATAAGTGCGTTTTACTGACTATACCACTGTTTCAGTTTTTAAATCAATGAACATTTCTGGTTCACTTTACCAATACGTTATACCGATTATATTCAAGACGCAAAAGAAAAAACATTAACTACTTTAAGGGCAGAAACTTTCGCGGGCAGAAACTTTCGCGTTTTTCGCGTTTTTTGGTCATTTTCGCGAAAGTTTCTGCCATTTTAAATATTTTTAAGCCAAAAACGCGAAAGTTTTTTCCGCGAAATTTGTACATTTTTTAAAAAACGCGAAAGTTTTTTCAAGGTAAAAAAAAATCATTTTTTGAACCGAAAAACATCTGCAAGTAAAAAAAAACTGTTTTTAAACCACCAACAACTGAAAAAAATCTATATAAGATGTATTAAGATATAAGATAATATATAATATATAGATTATATAAGATATAAGATATAATAAGATGTACAAGTCGGTCTGCAGTTAACAAAGTTGAAGCTCATTCATGCTGGCTGGTTGGTAGATTTCTATAACCATATGAGTACATCCAAAGGAAAAGAAGTTATCGAGAGCGGATGGAAGAAGGCGGGCGTTTATGATGCGATTAAGGTTGGTTCAGAAAAAATGCCACCCATTGACCCCTTCAAAGATATCGACCCTTTATTAAATGAACACTTTGAACCCTACGACAACCAGCATCTACTACCTGTATGCGATATCACTGTGGAAGAGTTCGAACTGTTATGCGGTTATAAAATTCAACGAGATGACTTAGAAAGCGACGAAGACTCAGATTCAGAATGGGAAGAGGAAGAAAATGTTTAAATCTTTTTGTAAACAATAAAAAAAGAAAGAAAAAAAAATAACTTTAAACACGATTCGCAAAAGTTTTTTCCCTGTTTGAAAAACTTTTTTTGCTTTTCGCGAAAGTTTTTTCCGCGAAATTTGTTCAAAAAACCCAAAAACGCGAAAGTTAATGTCAAAAATTTCGCGTTTTTTCCTACACGCGAAAGTTTCTGCCCGCGAAAGTTTCTGCCCTTAAAGTAAATGTTTTTTCATGTTCGTAAGGCATAGTGTAGACATGAATTTCCCGAAATCCCGTCATTTTTCTTGCTTTTTCACGACACCCCGGCCGCAAAAAAGGGCTTTTCCCGTTCCCGCCAGACCCTCGTTTTCCCGTCTCCCGTCAAATAAATTGCAATTTTCCCGTCTTCGCGTCCAAAAGAAGGTCCATTCTCGTCTTCCCGTCAACTCGTACGCCCCCCCCCCCCCCCCCCCCCCCCCCCCCCCCCCCCCCTCAGAGCTCTTTTCGTTCTTACATTGGGGCTTCAAATGTATCAGTCGCTTTCTTAAAAAATGAAAAAGCGTTTTAAAGATTTTATAGAATTATAGAGATATTGTATTTCTATGATAGAATTTACAACTAAACATGCAGAATATATAATCATTATTTTGATCTCTGACTTTAACATGAATGACATGTGTTTATGTTCATTCATTTTTATTTGATAAAAATACACAAACAATGGTCAGTTTTTCTTCACTTACTATTTTATCCTCAATGAGAGTTCTCGTGTCGTGTATTATTTGATTGTATGTTTTGTATATTTGATACATGATTAATGAAGTGATAAACAGGAAAAGGAATGTTTTAATGAAAAAACAAATTTCCAATTTATTTTTCCAAAAACAAATTGCACCATTCGAAAATTCAGGTCATTAGTGAAAAAAAAATAGCAAAATTTTCACGAAATTTTCCTTTATTCACATCTTCTTACAGCCCTCTGAATTAGGAACAAAGACTGACAGCGAAAAAATGCAATTTTCAAACACGACGGCAGATCATTATTTACGACGGCAAAAAAATTCCAGCGTGTAAGATGTTAACGTCGACAAAACTTGATTGGTTTATTCCAGTAAAAATATTGGCGTAGAATAATGGCTAACAAAACAGAAACCAAGTTTATAAATCAATAGTGTTATCTGGAACAAGAAGCTACAAGATTTAAAATAAACCACAGGGGATTTGCTGTGAACTTGTCCTGTTAATTGTTTGATTATTCATAGTTTAAAAAGAACGAACCGCGTTACTGTTTCTTTACTAATTTCACGGCAAGCGAAAAGAAAAATCACAAAACAATCTGTATTGAAATCAAAACCGAAACTGACTTGAATAGAATATGAACTTATCGAGAAAAAAAATCCATCCAAAAACAAAACCTTAACTGACTTTATCATACTTTATAATACACATTCCTAAAGGCTTTCTATTTAGCATTACATGAGTATCGTTTAATCGATGACGTGACGTAAACAAATGTTCTGTAGAAAGAAAAGTTTTGAGAATAAACAGAAGATGTCAGGGGAATTCCTAGGAATATCCTTTTGTTCCAAAAAACATTGTCGGCAAAATTTTGCCGTCGTAATTTTTATTTATGGCAGCTTCACGACGGCAAAAGCTGAATGCCGTCGAAAATTCAGAGGGCTGCCTTCTTATAAGTGAAAGTTTCATAAAATATAAGAACATCGTATTCGGTGTTTTTTGTATATACTTTAATTGCTGTTATCATCATGAAAGTAATGTTTTAA
The DNA here is from genome assembly GCA_027922465.2 of Turritopsis dohrnii. Classification (NCBI taxonomy): domain Eukaryota; kingdom Metazoa; phylum Cnidaria; class Hydrozoa; order Anthoathecata; family Oceaniidae; genus Turritopsis; species Turritopsis dohrnii. The sequence goes on along the minus strand of BQMF02000133.1, from coordinate 570,981 downwards.
GCTTCCACAGTTTTTATATCCATATTTTTTGTAACTCGAACGTTTTTATTTGATTTATGATTACTCAATATTCTCTGAAGTCAACCTTCAATAAAGACTTCACACGGCAATTCTACACTTCAATCGATTCCTTTACTTCATTCGAGATTGTATCCGTTATATACTGTTGAACACATGAAGCGTTCAAAACGAACGGTAAACATTTCACTATAACTTATGTGTTCATGACAAACACTTATGCGTTCAACATGAACGCTTTACCGTTCAATGCAAACAAATATGCGTTCATGACGAACACCATTATTTAAAAACGTTCATGAAGCGTTCGTAACGAACGCTTGTTGAACGCAAGTGCGTTCGTGAAGCGTTCAATATGTGTTTGTATGTCCATTTAGAACGCTTTTCTTATTTGTAGTGATTGATGACAAGAGAATAAATTGTTACATTTTGAAATCAGTTAATTTCCTTAATGAGGAATGAGCAACCCAGCCGGCACATTTGTTAAAAAATCAATGCGATGGAGTGTATTTCTATAGAAATTTATACTTACTTTCAATCAAAATGTCCTTCGTCGTAGTGTTTTTTCGAAGTTTTTGCCCCCTGGGATAAAGTATTGCATACAGTGTCAAAATAATTTTGATAGTCGATAGTCTTTAAAGTATAACAGACAATAATGAAGTTTAACATGTTATCATAACACTCAGCAACTTCAGACTTCAGCACCTTCAACAATCGGCGGTTAGGGGTAGGTGAATTTTTTGGTGCAAACTGTGATATCAAAATTCTACGAAAACTGTCACTTACGTAGTGTAAGTTTGACTTCTGTTTTTAATTCCTTGATCCCGAAAATGAAGAGACAATTCGCAATGTTGATTTGGACAATTTGCCAGAGTATCATTTGATTCAAAAGACATTACATAGGCATCAACAGGAATAACTGCAATCTCAGATGCAACAAAGCTCGATTGATGTGTAAGTTCTGCAAAATCAGCTGAAGTATGAAAAATGAAAGACTTAATGACATTTAAAATGATTTACAAAATTGCATTTTTAATAACACATTCTCTCTCATAGCATAATTGATGCTATGACATGAAATATTCTTCATTTTGCTGTAACAAAATAATATTAAGGATATTGATCCTTTCAGAGACTGCAATGAGTATGCACGCAAATGATGTATTCTAAACATATTGTATTTCTGACTTTGTTATAATTTATAAACTAAATCTGTGACATCATAAAAATCTTTTATTGACTATATCTCTGTGACGGTTCAACGTAGCGAAATGATCCCATACATTTTTTGATCAGTTTTTTTGGGCTCTACAACATGGGTGCACACATTTTCCATTGCCAATTTCTGAATTTAATTTTTTGTGAACTCTTTGGGTGATACTTTTTGAACTGAACATCATGAGTGGTGAGCAACTCCACCTTAGTGGCTAATCTTATACATAATGACAAGTGTGTGTCACAAGCTTTTTAAAAAGTGTCTGTTTTACTTAAATTTTGCAATCTCACTCTTCATTATTAGCCCATGAGCTAAATCCCAAAATTTTGGGTTTTCGGCTCAGTCTTTAGGAAAAAAGGAAACTTGGTTTTTTGTTATCTATAGGGTCTCTGCTTTAAGGAAAGGTATGATAACCCGGTCAAATCGGTAGCTTTTACACGGAATCAGGGGGTTAAAGTAGGGGTACTTTTGCCGTTTATAAGGGTTCTTTAAGGAAAATAGCATTTACAGTGATATATAATTAGTTATTCTTTGACAGTTAGTGATCCAAACGACTTGAAACTTGGTAGTCGTGCTGAAGATATGTTCAAAATTAGTTTGTAATAAAAAAATTTGTAAAAAAAAATAGCAATTTTACACCCTGAAAACCTATTTTTCACCATTATTATCTATAATTTTAGCTCAATTATGCCTAATTCTGGTATTACTTAAATGAGTTAGTATATTATTTACTTTAAATGAGACATGTTATTGTTTATTTGACTTTTTAGTAAAGAATATGCAAAAAATAGTTTAAAAAACCCTGATTTTTCCCTATTTTCTCCTAACCAAACCCCCTGAAAAAGATTTTTGCAAATTTTTTTATTACAAACTAATTTTGAACATATCTTCAGCACGACTACCAAGTTTCAAGTCGTTCGGATCACTAACTGTCAAGGAATAACTAATTATATATCACTGTAAATGCTATTTTCCTTAAGGAACCCTTATAAACGCCAAAAGTACCCCTACTTTAACCCCCTGATTCCATGTAAAAGCTACCGATTTGACCGGGCTATCATACCTTTCCTAAAAGTAGGGACTCTATAGATAACAAAAAAACAAGTTTCCCTTTTTCCTAAAATTGAGCCCTAAAATCGACCTAGCTCATGGGCTATATTTTTTTTATTTAATAATGTTGAAAGTTTATTTCGTAGTTCACATACACAGTTCACATACTCCTGGTCGCTTGATATCAAAATAAAGAGTTGCAACTAATTAATTTTTCATGAACCAGTTACAAGTTTTGCAGAAAAAAGTGTTCTTCTTCATTTTAAAGGAGAATTAACGTCAAAAATACAACTTTGGCTTAAATTGTTCCTTATGTGTATTTAAATAAAGGGTTAATAATGAAATTTTAGAATATACCATGTTTCACTTATTATAAAGGATTTAAAAAATTCACTGTGACGTCACAGTTGCACTAGAATTTCTTCATACACAAAGTCAGAAGCATTCATGATAAAAGAAAATCATGAGTGGCGACATGATTCTTCAGATTTTAACGTTTTGTTATTGAATAAATCCATGCTTGAAACGTCATTTATTAGATATCGCAGATAGGAAGATAATTATTCCAAAGTAAAAAGTTTCTCTTATTTTAAGAAAAATGTACTGATTTTCTTTTGCACAACACGTGCCCCTGAATTTTTAATTTTATGTTTTTGTTTTTCAATGAACATTATAACTTCATTACATAAGTAAGCAAGGCATGGTTTCTACTAGATAGATGTAATCGCAATTCCAATAATGCGGATAATGATTTTAGAAATTTTCAAAATAAAAGAAACCAGGTCAGATAGGAAGAAAAATCTCAAAGAACATCTGTTAAGAATGTGCAAGTCTCTGAACACATTACCGTGTCTTTTTTGTTACTTTTTTCAAAAGATTCTTTAGGAAAATTTAAACATACTAGATTAAACCATGCCTTGTGTTAGAAAAATGCACAAAGAGAGCATTTACAGAAATTAAATTTTAAAAACACTTTACTTTTTTTATCTGTTGGACTTCTTGAAAGAGCTAGGCATTTTTAGAGCTCATGGTTTTCTCCATTCATATTTATCATGTTGAATATTATATGTTGGAAAATTGTTGGTACCGCACCAGCTTTCAATGTTCTTTTCTTCGGCATATAACCTAGCATGTTTGCCATATTATCAACTTCGAAACAGTCTTCACGAAAATGATCGCTCCAAACTACCTAATCTTTTCCAAATAGTTTTAACAGTGTTGTTAAGCCATCTTTCAGCTCTCTGTTGTTCTTTGACAAGATCAGGAAAACGAAAATGTATTCTCTCATCACCAATTGTCTTCGCTACGTGATTTGTAAAAACTACAGCTGGATATCCAAGTGCAACTGTGACGTCATATTTTTGAGGTTTGATTAAACTTCAAACTTAAATAACTAACGAAAGAATTGTTTAAAATGAATAAAACTTTGTAAAAAGTCGTCTTCCACAATTTAAAAACGATTCATTTAAAAAAAAACGTTACATAATTTTGACGTTAATTCTCCTTTAAGGATAGATAAAAGTATAAGTCAGCATTGTCTATTAAAATAAAAAGGCACGGTAGAGAACAACCTTTTTTACCACAATTATTCATAACTACAAACATATAAACGTAAAAAGAAAATTTATTTATCAAAGGAACTTTGAAAAAAACAAACTTGTACAAACTTTGCTACAAAACTTATTGTACTAGTTTCATCTCGCTGAAATTTGCAGAGTTAGTAAGCCACTAAAGTGATTTTTTCACAAATCTTTTAGTTTTTTTATAACTAGCAATATGCAGATGTGACGATACACGGAATCATTGTACACAACACTTTCATCAGATAAATACTCTGAAAGTATGCAAAACGTTAAAAATACATCACATACGTAAGTTTATTGAATCGCCATGTAATTATCAGAAAGAAAGAAAGAAAAAGTTGATTAAATCAGATGTTAAAAGTTACTCCTAGCGTAGATACTCAATACGTATACTGATAATGATCCGCGGAGCTGCGTCACGAAAAGTGATAAATCATACGGCAATGACAGAAAAAATCTGAGCTTTTAATTATTTGGAAGAAAAAACGTTTACCGGTGACTTTGTGATAATAAAAGGCAATAATTAAAAAAAAGTTTTGACCTCCGTTCTCCTTTAAATTTCTTCTCCATCTGCAGTTTTCGAAGTGTATATAATCTTCTTTTGCATCCAATTAATAAAAGAAACTTTTGGAACTCTATGTGCTGGGTTTCTTTGCTGACATGCAGAGCATGCATTGGCTTCATATGGTTTGGTTGCATTGGAAACATAAATGCAGGAAACATACAAAAAACCACTAGGTTTGAACAGTAAAGAAAAAAAAAGAAAAACCATGGCCAGTTGTAATGTATTTTAGTTTGGGAGAATTAGCTCAAAAAATAGGACAGCCTGGAACTAAATCCTAGTAAAGCATATTTGGTATGGTTAGAAAGCAAATTATATGTAGATATCCCTGTAAAAAGCCTCCCTTCATAGCCATTAAGCAATTCTTTTGGTATTAAGTTTAGTTAGGGATGGCATTTTGTTCAATTTTGCAATAAAATTAAAAATTGTTATATAATCACTCCTAAAATATGCCAGCTATATATAGTACATTCTGCGAATCATTGTTAATATAATGTTCTCGTATTGGGAACCCTCATCACTGATAAAATATGATGATGTCATCGTTTTAATGATGTCATCGTATTAGTCAGTGTTACCTGTATCGATATGTAGGTGATCAAACTAAAAAAACTATCAATCTGCTTTCGGAGATAAAGTAACACAATCATGCCTTCACCCATAATTAAGAAATGAAAACCGTTGTCTGTACAACATAGCTAACTTACACAACACAATTTTCAGACTTCTGAAGGAACTTTAAGAACGTGTTAGTGGAATTGCATTTAAAATTATGCTTTAAAATTGCACTGTAGTATAGCGGCTATCACTCGTGGAATTCATGCGAGAAGTCGAGGTTCAGCTCCAACTTGGCGACGATTCACCATGTGTGAGTAAATGTACCATTGTGCCGGGTTGACCCATGCCATGTGAGGGAAATTTGGAAGATGATACATTGGGTGCTGCAGGAGGTCATCCAGGAGAGCACAGGCCCTTGATTGGGTTCATGTCACTCATGAGAGTGTTGAATACTTCGGATCCTCCAACCTAAGCTTAGCTGTGGCCCTTCCTGGAAAACAGATTCAATAGCAATAGCCACGTAAAAAGTAATACCTAATAAATAAATAGCCAGACAAGCTTATGCTAGTTCTGCGAAAATTTGCTTGATTTTCTTGGATGAAAGCTACAAATGAAACCAGCCAGCCCATATTAGATAAAAAAGAAACACAGATAAACAGATAAATTAATGAATTAAAACATAAATTAATCATGTTTCTTTGGAGTTTAAAATAAAATTCTCCAAGAAATAGTGAAAAATAACAAGAATATATATTTAATAATAATAATAATAATAATAATAATAATAATAATAATAATAATAATAATAATGGTATATTTCAGTATATCCAAAATTTACATTTGGCTTTTCATCTGAAATTGCGTGTAAAGTATATATGTAGCGTCTAAAAAAAGCAACGAAAAAAAACAAAAATAAAAACTACTATAAGTTTGTATAAGCCTTCTTTTATAAACAGTACCATACAGAAGGTTGATGAAGTTTCAAATGACCCAAAAGTAAGTGATGCAGTCGATGATCCCATGAATCATCCCGATGATCCCGGCTGTGATAAATTGTTAAAACTTTTCATTGCATGGCGTTATTTCCAAAATCATTTCCGCGAAAAACCGTATTTAAGTCCAAAGTGGAACTCACAATAAAAGTCGAGTGTTTGAGATCGAAAGTATTTACTTTGAGTTAGGTGCCGATTGTTGTGAAGCTGTTCCTGCTTTGCATGCCTTCAGTGAAAATGAATATACAAGTGCATTCCATGGTTCAGGTAAAGTTAACAAAATTTTGTTTTGGTTTTCAAACGAATGAGTGATTCTTTCATCTTCCAATTGAAAGAATTTGGTGTATTGGAACAGTTTGTATGCTGCCTCCACAACTTAAAAAATAAAAAAAATGGTAATGTCAGTGAAGCAAGATATGCAAAGTTTTGTGCAACAGAGAAGCAGCAGAGCCTCTTTGCTGCCTAAAGAGATGTTCTTTTTTGCAATGATGATTCAGATAGTAGTGGCATAATCCAGTGACAACAAAGTTGATGAATCAGATTTTTCTAAATCCGTCTAAAAGTTCCTTTTGACTAATTTTTATGATGTTGATACACTGCTGCTATGTCCCAAACTTTATTCTCAGACTCTCTTCTCCCATTCAGTCTGACATCACATCTGAACGATCCCTTAGCAAAAGTGTGATTCAGGCTGTGTACAAAGTGATGTCCAAAATGATACAAAATGTTCAAAATGATGACGTTATCAAGCTGTTTTTATCCCTTCGTAGCGAATGAAGTATTGATTTTAAGATATTGATGTTTTTGCATTATTTATTCAGACATAAAATATCTGTTGATTAAAACTTGTTAAAAAATTCTGACGTCATAAACGTTTTGACATATGACGTGACGTCATCAAATTCTTAAAATCTTCCTTAAATATTTTGTTCAATAGCTATGAAGGTAGGCTTTTTACAGGTAAATCTACATAAGCTTATTGCCTCAAACAATTATGTCAGCCAAAGAAAGTAAACATTTTGTTCCAGCTCTAAAGTTTTCTTTGTGGCATCTTTACATAAAGCATTATATGAAATAAAAATAATAGGTTTTGGCTTTGCTTCAGATATTATGGCTGTGTTTTTTTTATTTTCTTCATAGTGCCAAGTGGCTTTTGGAGGAAAAAGTCATTTAGCAACGGATAAAGATAGCAGGTTTGAAACTTTTATCTTAAACAAGACATAAGCGAAAACACTTCACAAAAACCACAAAACATTCTATGTATAGTGTTTGATTATGTAGGATTTTTATAGCTACACCAGTAAAATAGTTATATCAATGTTTGAACATTTTCATCACAAATAATATTTGCTGAGTTTAGTGTTTCATGTATGGTCAATCAATTTGAACAAGCACTTCAACATGGTTTAAAGAAGAACAAATTATTCGAGAAAATTACTTCTCTAACAGAACCATTCAGGTATTGATCATCACTTACATGATAAACTTCAAACTTCTGTGATTTACTTACAAAGTATTAGTTATGAATTATTGATTTCAATAACAAATATTGATAACTTTTTTAGGCAAGTCACACAGAAAATGCTTCCTGAACTTGAAATCAGTAGGTTGCTCTTAGCTGGTTGAGAAGTTTCTTTGATTCATTGAACTTCTAAATGTTGGTGCTTTTACGTCAAAGGAAGCTGCAATTAAAATCAATTTTTCAGCATATTGGTCATTGGTGAAAGAGATAATCAGTCCATTAGATGTTCAGCTGTATCAAACAATGGAAGGAGTAACCACAGATAGTGGTAGAGGTAGAATGTTTATTAATGGCATCAGAACTTTAAAACCCATCTTATATTTGATCTGTTATAACATATTTTTATTCAGCTCGCATATGGTTACGAACTGCTATCAATGAAAACTCATTAGAGCGACATTTAAATTCTATGCTGTCCAACCTTTCAGTTGTGAGGTAAGGAAACTTACATCCAGACTTAGCAAAGATTTTAATGTCACCAACTCATTGATGAAAAAGTGATGTTTGACAATAGTTACCTTAGCCCGGTTTCCAGTCATTGTATTGAAAAAATCATAAAGAATGTAAATTAATAGTAAGTTTATCAAAGCCAAATAAAGTAGTCTGTCCTTGCATGTTTGAGCATATTATTCCAAACGAAGTACATTAGTGGTATCATTTCTTTTTCTGTCACTGCTTTTAGACAGTATTATGAAGCATGGGCATTACTCCTTGATGAAGAGCGTTCTTCAACATTACCTATTATGGCTCAAGGTATATCAAGTTGGATTTCTACAATTTACAATTATTTGTCTTCTTCAACAACTATTTCCAGTTCTAGTTTAAGTTATGTTTTCATACTTTTTTTCAACTATTCCCTCAATTCCCAAACTACACAGGACTCATTATTATGTGTGTTTTATTATTATTATACATTCTATTTTCATTTGTACTATGTTTTAGTTTTCAAACTTCTATCAGCCGAGTCATTACCAATGACCTAGGGCTAAAAGACGTTCAGTTTTATATATGCTTTCGGTAGTCGTATTTTCAGATGATTGAGGGGAAAAAAAATAAATAAATAAAATAAAAAAAATAAAAATAAAATTAAAAAAAAAAAAAAAAGTAATAATAACAATAATTTAATTTCGTATAAAACTACATAAAACTATAAAATCTGTACAAAACTGTATTAACTGTATAAATTTAAGATTGTATAAAACTGTATATAAAAAATAAGAATCCCACAAAATAGTGACATTTTTGTTTTCAGTAACAGGCTCTGGTTTGTGTTCATACCATTTTTCAGTTGTGTCGATCTCAAAGTGTTTGCAGACTTTCCAATGAATGTATTGGCCAACGGGATTGTGTCTATTCATGTATTTGTTCGGGGCTAAAACAGAGCACCCTGACACTAGATGGTCAATAGTTTCAGTCGTTTTATCACATAATTGACATTTTGGGTCTGCTCCGTTGTGCAGGATATTAGCTTGATAATTCCTAGTAAACAAGGCCTGATCTTGAGCAGCCATAATAAACCCTTCTGTTTCTGCCTTCAGGCCAGCACTTCTCAGCCACTGATGAGTGCCATTTGAATCAACATCAGCTTTCTGACTTCGAAGAGCATACTGACCATGGAGAGGCTTTCCTTTCCAGGTGTCATGGAATGCTTTGGTTCCATTCATTTTTGCAATTTTCTTTAACTTTCGGGCATTCTCTGTGACTTTCATTTCTCCCTCAAACTCTACCTCAAGGTCCATTCCCAGTTCATTTGCAAACTTCCTTCCTTCCTTAACTACAGAATGTAGCTTCTTTCGATTCTCGTGTTGGAAGACTCGTTGCATCATCCAGTCTTGAGATAAATTGAGGTATCTGTAAAGCCCGATGGTTAATGTTTTGTAGGAGAGTTCAAGTTGCGTCATACCTCGACCTCCGTTGCTCCGTTGATGATGTTCTCTTTTTTTTTTTGAGGGAAATACAAAAAAGTAAAGGAGAAAGGGAGTCCCCCTGAAAAATTCCACGTCTTATTTTCAAATTTTCACAGGTGATCATACCATTCTGATGTGTAAGTAAGAGTCGCGTTTGCCACTGCTTCATGCTTTCTTTCAAGAAATTGATTAAGGTTGGGGAGACTTTACAGAGATCTAGTGAGCGGAGTATCAAATCGTGGGGGACACTATCAAACGCTTTTTTGTAATCAATCCATGCACAATTCATATTTCTCATCTTTGTTTTACAGTTCTCAAGGATCATTTTATTGATAAGGAGTTGGTCTCTACAACCATAAGAACCTTGTCAACAGCCTTTTTGCTGAAGGGGAAGAAAGTTATTTTTGTCAAGATGTTTGTAAGTTCTTTCAGTCAAGATGGAGGTCAAAAGCTTGTATGTTGTAGATAAGCATGTGATTGGCCTGTAGTTTTTACATTCTTCAGTTTTGTCATTTTCGGCAAGGAGATAAGTAGTGCCTTGGCAAAGCCAAGGAGGCGATTGTTCTGGACTTTCCACAATATCGTTCAGTAGCTTGGCCAGAGTCATGTGCGATGAGGACAAGCTATTCAACCAAAAATTGGTGACTTTATCAACTCCAGGAGTCTTCCACTTCTGAGACTTTGTTAATGCTTTTTTCAGTTCATCTACTGTGAAGCAATCCCCACCTTGCTGTTGCATATCCTCATTCTTTTCTGTTGTTCTACCAATCCAATCAGCACTGTCGTTATAATGTTTCTCTTCACTCCATATCCCACTCGATATCGATAATTTTCGATGCTACTTTTGCTTGGTATTCTTTCTACATTAACTTGGTTTCTCTTTATTTCCCTGTAGAATCTTTTCGCATCAGTTTCAAATATTTTGTTTCGTCTAAAGAACTTTCTTCTCTTCTCAAACCGTCTCAATCTTTGTGCCTTTGCCTGCATTTTTTGTTTCAATTCTTCTTTTGGTATTTCCCTATGTTTTAATTTAAATTTTCTCTTGAGTTTTCTTGATTTTCTAGTTTTAGGGTTATTTCCGTTTTCGATTTCAGTCAAAATAGATATTTCACTTCTCATGCTTTCTATTTCTTTTTCAATCTTTGTTTGGGCTTTTTGTGTATATTGTATTTCCTTTTCTTCTTCTGTTTTATCCCTAGTATTTCAATTAGAGACGTTTGAGACGTTTGAGCGGGAACAGGACTCAACATAGAACGATTGTTTAACAGTTCAGACTTTCATTTTTTAAGGTCCGCATGTCTGGCAACTTCCTCCCCAGCTTCTCCGTTATCCAGAATGCTCGGAAAGGTATCGTTGGTTTGCTCGCTTTAGAGAGAGTGTTGTGTTTTTGTTTTTTTAATGGTCAAAATCTTCTTAATCGTGGTCATATAGCGGCAGTTCGACCACGCAAGACACATTCACGATTAGTATAATAGCACGTGGCATTTGACGTCAGATGTTTTATGATCACGGAGAATCATTGCATTGCATCCCCAATCGAACGTGACGTTTTTGGGAAAATATCTCGAGAACCAATAGGGATAACTGACGTTTTTTAGGGTCAGTGACACGGGTGATGGAGTGATGCAACATTTGGGCCTAAATTTTATTTGGTACTGCGGATATGACGTCATCACAATCTTTGACCGACCATATCTCCGGAACGGTTGGTCGTACCGAAACGATCCCATACATTTTTTTGATCAGTTTTTCGAGCTCTACAGCATGAGTACACTTTCCATTTCCAATTCCGTAATTAAAATTTTCGTCACGGGGTACACACACGGGAACGCGTCGTATTTCTGCAGATTTTTTTCGAAATTAAAGTCGTAAAAAACTTTTACGCGAGATACTAGGGATATTTCAATTGCAGTGGCATACATAATGGTGTTCAAAACTGTGAGGTCTAATTCAACTTCATTGCAGTACTCAATTATAATATAGTTGGCCATCTGCAGGACCTTGTCATTCCTCTTCCTAACACTGACTTTCATTAAACTTTCCCGTTCTTCTATCGCAATATGCTCTACATCATCTATGCAGGAAAGAATTTCTTCTTTCAATTGAGCGAGCGCCGTAACATCCAAATTGTCAGGTAAATGCACACAGTTCTCAGATTTGGGATCATCTACCAATCCATACAGTAGTTCAGATCGTACAGGGGGAAGTATATCATTTCTATTACCACCGTCATTATAGTGGATATCGTTCCTCCTTTCAAGGCAAAAGTCAGCATCATCATCAGAATAGGGATATCATAGGGATATCACCAAGCACATCTTGGTCAGCTGAATTTTTAATATAATGCACTTGCTGTTCATGGGTACCCTCTTTTCTAATTTTGTCTCTAACTCTTTTCTTGATCTCATTTACCTCAACATCAAGCAAACGGTTATGTTTCAAAATATCTCGCCTAGTATTTGCTAGTCTATTTCCGTCCATCTGTGGACGTATACCTGGATTACGAGATCTCCAGATATTGTATGTATTTTTAGTGTGACTACCAGATGGTTTTTCTAAAGACATATAAAAAGCATACATAACTTCCAAGGAATCTTCTCTAGTCCATCTAATTCTTTTTTCGTTATGTTTATTTGCTGGTGGTATGTTCTCTGTTGGTCCAGAACTTGGGCCTTCCCGTTCCTGGTGACCATTCAGAGTTTTATGTGGAGAAGATGCAAAGTCAGTAGTACATTTTTCGACCCCAAGCTCAGCTCCCTTGGGGGACGCGTCCCTTATTTACCCACGTGACGGACGATGTGGTGGTATGATTTTTGGCTACGAGTTTTCATAATTGAAAATTGATGCATTTTTACCTTACTGCCAAGGGGTTTATGTAGGGTTATCCTTCCCTGGTATTATTATTATTGTTTCAGTTCTATATACATACTTTGTTGATTGTATATAGAACTGAAACGAATGTCCTGTACTCCTGTCCTGTATGTCCTGTATTACTGATAATAATAATAAAAATAATAACAAAAAACAACAACAACAATTCAAGTTAACTATTAGTGATCTTTGCCAAATTTTAATTTTCGGTGAAACATTTCGTCAGAGTATGAGCATATTCGGCCTAAATATTTCATGCATAACAAGATAATGCTTCATAGATACGTTTTTAGGACTTGGTTCCATAATGTTTGCTATTGAAACTAGAAATCCTGAATTTAATCAACCTTTTAAATCAGTAAGTTCTTTAGAAATTTAATGGGATATACTTTCCATTTTATCATGTTTTGTAGTTAAGTTGGAGGTTATTTCATCTTTTTTGTGACTTGATTTCTCTAGGTATCATTCAATTCTTCAGTAAGGCGAACACACCAACGAGTACATTCTAGTCCTTTACCAATCATGGCAGGCTTCAGTACAGGTAAATCAAACTAGTATGTCGAGAAACCTGAAACACTAACAGGATTAAATTAAATTTTATTTGTAAAAGTCTGTGAGCAAAGTTGAAATTTGTATTAAAGGTATTGTTGATGAGCAATAGTTTGCTGAATGTCGTTTTTAAAGAACTTGGTTTAGTCTAGGTTTAGAATTGTAGGAAGAGCGATGTTTTTTAGAGCCATCAATACTTAAGAAGATTAATGTAAAGAAAAAGAAGAAACGAAAAGTTATGAATGCCACCATAACAAACCTGGATGAAACTTCAGATATTGAGTATTCATCTTCATACACAGGAGATCAGTCATCTCACATTGATCCTGCTCAATCTTCAAAGGAAGATTCCTGTTCTAATAAAGATTTTCCTTTCCATGAAAATATTTTGAAAAAAGAAGAGGATTTTGATTTGGATGGTCATTTGAAAGGGTCAAGATCTGCACCTGTCTCCCCGTCATTCAGTTGCTCTGAGGAAACTTTTCCTGAACAGTTAATACCACAAATTACCACTGGTGACACAACAGTAACAACAGTAACTACATCTGTTAATTATTCTATAAACAAAATACAAAAAACTCCCTTCCATGATAGTTCAGAAAATCAAAAATCAAACAAAGTGACAGACATGAATACTACCAGAAACTCTACTACTATAGAAGATCAATCTTTTGCAGTTGGTAATGGCAAGAATGTTTTTATAACTGAACCACCTCAGCAAGGCTCAATTCAAAAAAACCTTCTTAATGGATTGATCTTGGATAATGAGCACATATCTGAAGCAAGTGCAGTCAATGACCCATTAGAAAATGAAAGCATTTCCAGGTGAGTGTTTTTTTCCTGAACTGCAAAGAAAGCAATTTTCTGTAAATAAATAATGTATGTCTAATTATAAATCGTAAAAATGACTTAACCTATCTGATTTCATGGAGACTTAACCTATCGGATTTCGTTTAGTTCGAATGGATCTACCCAAGAAGATATTGACCCTGGTCCTATTGTTGGAAGTCATAGTTCAAAGTACATGCAACTTTTCATGTCATATGATCAAGAAACTTCCAAAGCTGCAACTGACACACTTGCACTTCTCTCAGCTTCCTCTGACAACAATCATGTATTTCAATCATATACTGATGCTGTTGTTGTTCCACAAACTGATACTTTTAAGTGAGTTCATTTAATCTTATTTATTTCTACAGGATATTGTCTCATTCTGTATTTTGCTGTTGTATGTTTTAGTGCAAAATCTATGGCCAAATATATACCCAAAGTTCAACAAAATAACACTGACGTAAGACCTACTTCAGATGAAAGGATGAATGTACTACGTAATGGACTCTTTTTTAAAAATTTTTAACTTTTATTTAAGGCAGCTGATGGTGAATTGTCAACGAGTAAGATTTTTCGTTTCGTCAGTTTTATTATTACTTTTTTGGAATATCGTTTATGGAGTCCATGGAAAACGATAGACCAATAAAAATATTCACTGCAACTGTACACCACACGAATTGGAGATCTTAACGATAAGAGTTCTTTATGTTGTTTGTGCTGTTCTGCTCTTTTGTAGCAAGAAAGGTCAGGGCCTTTCAGCACGGATTGATGGTAGAACGCCGCTTTATAGCAAATAATGAGTTGCACATGCAACATGTATTCTAGAGGCTTTTAAATTCCTCGTTAGACATCGAGGAGAGGGATATGTAGAGACTTGACTGTTTTATGTAATTCTTTCAAATCATATCTCTTTAAGCTAAATTCTTATTCTGACTTTATTATTATTATTATTACTATTATTATTATTAATGAAATATATTTGGCATTTCCACATTACATGGCTATTCGTCTTTAAAACATATACATTATTAAAACATTATTATAAATATATTATTATATAAATAACAATTAAAAACTTGGTTAAAAAGGGAGAAGTAGCTGACTGGAACATTAATGAAACTTTCTCTTCCGTAGCGGATCTTAAGCAAGCTATCTTGGCAACAGCGAAGAAGAAGGATGAAGTCGAACAGGAAAATAAGTATAAAAAAGCTTTTGTCACAAATTTTTGAAGTTAACTGCGATATTAACAATGTATGATGCAATATTCATTTACCAATCAATCGAAAGTGAAACATGGAAAAATAAAAGCTCTTTTCGTTGTGGATATTTGTTTTTTTTAATTTTTAAATCTCTACACAATTATCATGAATGAACTAATAAGTATGTGGAGTTAAAGATTATTATCATTATGAGTTTCTGTTTTTAGAGTTTTAAAGGCTGCTCTGGAAGAACAACGAGAGCGTGTTCAGACGTTGCAGTGCGATCATGAAAAACTTTTGAAAGAATACAAGGACAGCGAAGATATGAACCGAAAGAAAATGCATGATATGAATAGAGAAATTGATGTTTTGAAAAACCAGTTAAAAAAGTATGTTGCTGCAGTTCAGATGTTAAGGAACGATCGAATACTTTCTGATGAAGCAAAGGAAGGTGACAAACTTATTTTTATGTCTTCTTTTCGTTAGACAGAATAAGTAGAGACATCCTGTCTTTTGTTCAATGCACTTTGACCATATGTTTATTTGATTGTGGTGAATGTCTGATCGAATATCTGGTCAGCATTTTATGATACTACTACGCATATCGGACAGGGATTTTAAAAACCATTCCATCCTCTCATGATTAGAGTGTGTGTATTTTCTTGGAAATGAATCAAACTTCAGCTTTATTTCTTCCTTGTCAGCTATTGGTAATTTACGTATTACCGAAGATGTAGCGGTTCCTGGCAAGCCTGCGGAGAGAACTGCTAGTGAAAACGCTAACATATTTGAAGATAAGTTAGCGCAGGTATAAGTTATATTCTTCACACACTTGTTTGGAACTGACCCAACTTCTTATCAAGTCGTTCTTATTTCAAGATGGCGGAAATGCATGGTGAGTTATTAGAATTTCAAGAAAATCTGCAGAGACAGTTAGTTAATAGAGAAAACAGTATATCTCATATGAAGAAAGAGCTCGTTTCACTCCGTGGACCTTTACCTGACGAGCAAGAGGTTTCCAGTACAGCAGACTCATCTGAAGGTACATATACCGGCAACCGATTATTGATCAACATTTGGGTACCATCTGTTTTTCTGAAGGGTAAAGGAACAGATGCCCATCATTTATACCAGGTAAGATTTTCCCACCAATGGAAAGCGAAAGTGAAAGATGTTTGAAAAATACTACGTTGATGCATGTACGGATATTTTGCATACAATAAAAAAGAACACGGATATAAAAGCCGAAATCATACATTTGGCTTTTCATCTGAAACTGCGTGTATACCATATTTCTCCGCGGATAAGCCCCCTCGTAAGACGGTAGATACTGGTCTCATCGGCATATTGAACACATTTGGCGGTGGTGGTAGCAGCCATGTCAATCACGTAAATGTTGAAAAGGATCGGACTAAGTATACTGGCTTGTGGTACTCCATTGGTGACGTTGAGGACGGAGGATTTTTGTCATCGATTTGAACGTATTGATAACGATAGACTTTGAGATAGTTTGAGATGATAAGTAATGATTTTTTGGTGATTTTTTTCGGGAAGCGTAGTGTGTGAAGTTTCTTAACTAGTGTCTCAAAATCGACTGTGTCAAATGCTTTCGAAAAATCAGCAAGGACAGCAAGGGTGATCTCACCACGATTCATTGCTTTCAGGATGTCGTTCTTGATTTTGATGCTTGTTGTACAATGTCCCTTCCGGAACCCTGACTGGTTCATTGAGAGTAGCTCCTCATTTTCAAGAAAGTTAGTCATCTGAATCATGATGAGTCTTTCGTACACTTTCGAAAGGATAGGCAAAATGGATACTGGTCTGTAATCGCTTGGTTCAGCTGGGCTATCGATCTTTGGGATTGGGCTGATTTTGGATATCTTCCATTGATAAGGAAAGACAAATTCCTTGAGGGAGGTGTTGATTATGTGGCATACTGGACTGCATATCTCGTTAACACAGAGTTTCAGGTTTTTTGATGGTAATTGATCATGGCCGGTTGAACAGTCGTTGCGAAGACCAAGTATGGCTTTACGAACGTCAGCGTAGGAAACTTCAGCAATTGTGAACGGATTTTCGGGTTCAGGTAGTTGTTCGATAAGTTGGTGCAATACATGTTCTGATTTCGGTTTTGAGTTGAGCAGTCTTCCAGCAGTCGTGTTAAAGTGCTTGATGAGGGTGTCAGGATCAGTATTAATCTTGTGTGGGCATGGTTTCTAGATACGATGGATAGTTGACCAAACCTCCTTCTGCCGTTTGGAAGACAATGCTCGTCTATAAAAGTTAGATTTGGCTAGTTTTATAAGTCTTTTCAATTCGTTTCGAGTGTTTCGAAAAACAACCCAATCTTCGTCAGATTGTGATGAGTGACATTTCATTCTTTTTGCTTTTCGTTAATATTAAGATCCTTTAACGACGAGTGGGGCATAGCGATTTAAGCAGGTGGTAAACAGGTCGTTAAAGGTGTCTAGTTTTTGTTCCGGTGTAGCGGATTATTTTAACTCCCTGGGAAAAATGACTCCCCCAGTTAAAATAAACTAGGAGTAGAAATTTCCTAGGAAATAATTACTCCCTTAGTAAATAATGACTCCCATTATTTCGGATTGAAAAATGTCAGGGAGTCGAAATCAACTGGTTAATCATGACCCTCACCCATCAAAAGAAGTCATTGCAGTGCATATCTTTAACTTTTCGAAGGCCCAATTGTAGTTGTTTAAACCAAAGTTCAGTCAAATCCCACCATTTTTGAAGTCTCCAGGCTGCCCCAAAGTTTTAGCCTCATTTTGGCGCAAAACCCCGTCCCAAGCACAAAAAATCAAAATTTTTAAAAAATTAAAAAACACCCCTAGATATTCACCCAAGTAACAAGTGTGCAAAATCTCAGCCAAATCCGACCATTTTTCAGGCACACAGACTGACAGACACACAGACATTCTCAGATTTTAGCTCAACTGAAGTTGAGAATAAAGTATTCGGTGAAGGAATGAGTAGACAAAATTTAAATTTAAATTTAAATTTAAGATTTAGAGGGGAGTCATTTTAAACCAGGGGAGTCAGGATTTCCTAGGAAATGTTAACTCTAGGGAGTCATAATTTACTAGTTTATATTAACTGGGGAGTTATAATTAACTAGTTTATTTTGATGGGGGAGTCACTATAAACTAGTTTATTATGACTGGGGAGTCATTATTTAGGGGAGTTAAAATTTACTGTGACATCGGTGTATCGAAAGCATAAACAAGATTGAGAGGTAGCTGTTCGACTTCAGCTTTTAACAAGTTCGAATTGAAGTTCTTTTCGATGCGGATGTATTTAAACCTCGGGTTAAAAACGTGGCTTACGCAAGTTACAAATGACAAAGGTAGCATCGTGGTCACTCATCTCGTCACGATGGATAACGTCCTCATGGGTGACTTTCGGGAACGTGGTTATGATGTCTTTCCTTTTGGTTTTGTTATTTGTTGGCGTAATGCAAGACGATCGAGCGTTTCTCTGTATTCGTCGGCGACGTTGTAGTTATGTTTTAGAACGTCAATGTTGGTAGTATCACCCGTGATGACGATAGGGTCGGACCAGATGGTGTGGACATAGGAAATCAACGCTTCAAATTTTTGCAACCGGATTCGTTTATCTGCATCATCGGAGCTGGGTTGATAGAAAACGGCAAGAAGGAAAGGGCTGTTCTTACCCTTCACTTCAAACCATTGATGTTCGATGGAAGGTACTTTCTTCCCGATATCGGCTCTCAGTTTATGTTTGACTCCGTCTTTGAAATAAGCACCAACTCCTCCTCCGCGTTGGCCAGTTCTGTTGTTACATTTGAACGAGGCGTATCCAGAGAACGTGACCTGTTTTACGAGTCCGGGGTTTTCAACCAACTAGGTCTCTGAAATTGTTAAGATGTCGAACTGGTGTCTCATGAGCATAGTAAGTAAGTAAGTAAGTAAGTAAGTAACGGGAGTTTTCAGTCCTTGGGCTTCCATCCGTAATGGTTGGTTCTTCCGCCCGCCGACTTGCAACTATTAGTTGACTTACCGCCAGAGATACGTATAGCATTGCTCTAACTTGCCCGAAGGCCAGTGTGCAGTCAGTCGATGGCTCCTAATGGGCTGACACGCTGCTTTTAAAGCGCATCGGAGTGGTGTATTCAGATGCGACATGACTGGACTCGAACACGAGTCGCAGCGGTCGCACTCAAAGGTACTAACCACTACACCATCGCTGCACATAGCCTGCATAGCCTCGAGTTGAACGGTTTTGCTTTTGATAGATTGGATATTCAGGTGACCAATACTGTAGAGATTTCTGTATGAGTTTAGGATATCGACATGAGACATTCATTGGTTCAGGAGCAGCATTTGCGTTAACAGCATCAGGCAGCAAGTAACAGGCAATATTCGCTTTTGACATTTCGATGAATACATTTGACCTTGGTGGTGTTTAGACAAACCTTGCATTCCAGATGATACGAGTTGTTCCTGACATCATGTTCGTGATGATAACATTTTCTGTAGATCTTACGTAAACCATTCTTCAATTCTCTGATGTTATTCAACTATCTTCTCTCTCCTCTCCTTTCTAATTTCTTGTTGAATAGTCGCAATGGAAAATTTGATTCCATCAAACATTCGAACATTTGAATTTTCATAGCCTTATTTGGTGAAAATTTTTATGCTCATCATCTTTACCTTCGTGTTCTTTTTATTGTTTTCAAGTAGTTTACCTCAAATCCAATGCTCATCTCAAAAAGGAATTGATTCTTTTGTACCAAAAAAGATGAAAAAAAGTTGCCATTCGAATTCATAATTCACCTCACTATGCCGGTCTTTATGTAGCTCTTTGAAAATATAGTCCTTGGATGGAGACATGTGCTATTTCGATTGATATTAGTCACCTTTCTCTGCTGACATCAGCACATTGCAACCCTCGTTTTTATTTATTGCAATTCATTATTTTGAAGATAACTGCTTGTTCTATTTGTTTCGTACAGATTTATGTTCGTATTGGAGATGAAGAATGGAATATTTACAGGAGGTATTCTCAATTCAACAAACTCCATGTGCAGGTAGGCTGATGGCAGTACTTTTCATTTTAATATTTTTACAGTTATTATATTATCCAGATTCATTTTTTTAGATGTCGAAAACGTTCCCTATTTTGGAAACCTTCAATTTCCCGAAAAAGAAAATGTTTGGTAAAAAGGTACTTGATCCTTTTGCATACAGGGCATACAATACTCTGCCATAAACCACGATGAATACTGAAGCATGCACATAAAAACAACATCATTACTATTCACAATCCTCTCTTGTGGTCTCCATCATTATTCTGTTATAATTTTCTGTTTGATGCAAACAGACCAACAACATGGTAGTGAAGCGATTTATTTTTGTAACAGGATGTGAAATTTGTCGAGGAGAGAAGGCGGCGACTCCAAGAATATCTTCGTACATTGATCAATACGCTAATAGCAAATCACACTGAGTTGACAAGTAATTCCAGTAAAAAACAGTTGGTATCTGTCCTTCCATTTTTCGGGTAAGAGTTGTGCGTCAACTCGAGTCGCATGTCCATGAGCAATACTCCCATCCTTCCATTTTATAAGTTATCAAACATTGCAGCCTCGTTTCAAACGTTGCAGCCATTTATGACGCTATTCGTCGTTATGGAAATAACGATTGTTAATAATTAGCAACAGGCAACAGACTCAAAGTTTCATAAAAACTCCTAGCGCACTGAATGTACAATAGTAAAATTATTTTTTGTATTTTTCTTGTAGCGAAAAGTTTGGAAACCAGGAAGAACTGAAGAAAAACAAACATTCAACTGCTGCACCTCATTACACTGGCCTGTGAGTTTTCAAGTCAAACGTAATAGATACTAATCGATAGTTCGTATACTCGTCTTGCTAAGTGAAGTGATGAACGTTCGTCAAGGACACTTCGTATTTTTTCAACATGGATTTTGGGGGTTGGGGTGCATCAATGCACCCATAAAACACGATCAGGTTGAACAAAGTGTTTGTTCATTATAGAACGTCCTTTCCACCGATATGAAACTAAGAAATGTGACGTATGTGCTTCACTGTGATTGGTCTGTTACGTGTATTCGTCAATTGTGATTGGTGTTTTATTTAGCGTGCATGTTCTTTCTGGTTTTATAGTGTGACGTCATAGATTTGGCGAATGTCTAGTTATATATAGATTTTAAAACATTTTGCCAGAAAATCACGAATAAAAAAAATCAATGAATTTGGCCAGGTTTTCACGCTGGTTGATAATGATGTTCAGAAATAAAACTGTCAAAACTGTCAACGTTCCAATGATGGTGGGGAGTATTAAACGACAATCATTTTGAAATCATTTTGTTTCGAAATCATGTCTTCTGCTATTTACTTGTTAAATCACTCAGTCACCTGTTGTTATTCTGTGTTCTTCACCTCATAAAAGTAGAAACTGTTGAATTACCATGGCAATTAAAGCGACGACGTGAGTGCGATTGACGTGAAAAAAAGATCTGGCCTTTGTCAGGAAAACTTTTGCTTGAAGTCGAACTAACAACAAGGATGTAAGGACAGTGATATCTAACAACACCTGTAATTGTTCAAAACATGTTACTGTCCGTAGGTTTTCGTTTTTAGTTCGACTTTTTGATTTCGCAGTTCATAAAAATGTTTGGTTACTTTCATATTTTATCGTGATACTCAGCTAATATTTACTTGCGAAGATCAAGAGAAGAAACGGTGTCGAAATCCTGCTTTTTTTATGTTAACTCTCGAAATTTAAACTGACATGTCTAGTCTGAAAATCGTCTGCAATTCTGGAAGTGGATTTCAATTCTTGAGATTTCGGATTTCAAAGCATTGTTAAGAAAATTGATTAACAAAATATTTTGTATCTTAATTCGAATTCACTCGCTTCGGTTTCCGTACTAAGGTGTTAACAAACTGCTCAAAGCCGTTAAACTTTCCCACATATTTCTTCATTCATAAATTCTTTTTATCGAATTATTACAATATTTTCTTGCATTGTGTTAGTTCAGTTTATTTTCTTGTGGGAATTATTTTTTACACTTCCGAAGCTATATATGAAGCTATCCCCTGCTTCTGAAAATTATGTGACGTCGCATGTATGAAACATTTCTTCACTACACATGTGACATACGACATATGTGACAATGTTCGCAGCTTATATTTTCATAGTGGAAATTTTACGTTCATATTATGTACGTGTAAATAAAGGTTTTTTATGTCAATATTAAAATATTGTCGTTTCTCCATTTCACCAAACCTCCTATCTGTTGTCAAGAATAATCACGCGGTGCAGCAGACGCCTTATGAAGATGGGTTTGTCTGAAATTCAAGAATGGGTACTTTTGTGGTTATCCTGCACGAACGATTTCTAACTGAAACAGAAAAGATGGCGAGTTGTGTGGAAGTTGTTTAAGCTTTCTTTCCGAAGTTTAAATAGACCTTTCCCGAATTTCTGTTTAAACACCGTGTTAGAGCCTAGCCTCTAAGTTTCGCCTCTCTTTCAAACTCTTAATCACTTCTAATTATTCCACTAGGGAACTGAAAGAACGAGTAACTATTACTTACTGAAAACATTATGAAATTAGAAAAACAATAAAAACGAGGCTAGCATTAAGCATTAACTCGAAATTCGGGAAAGATGAGGTAGCAGCGAAAGCGAATACCGTATTAAAACACCCGTGGACGCCTCCTCCTCCTCCTATTAGCCTGCGATTTAGAGTCTGCGAGTCCCCCACTAAAATCTCAATATAAATTCTAATGAACGAACGCAGACTTTTGAATTTTGAATTTCACATCACGTACATTTAAAATACGTTTTCTTTGATAATTTATCACTTAATTGATGAAGGAATTGATATTAATAAAAAAAGTCTACATAAAACTGGGGCTTTTAGTTTCTTATGGTACTGAATGTACTTTGGTACTTGGAAATAGATATGTTTTTCGTGTCAGTAAAGCTAAGTTGTTCAGACCTTTACCTTCTACGTTTGTTAGCTATCTACACTGTCGAAGGCTTTCAAAAAAGCAGTTATTTGTTCGAATTCATTTTTGGTTTCAAGAAATTATATAAAAACATTAAGTCGGATTTACACACAGCGAATTTTTCGCGCGAAGCTAATTTTTCGCTCGTGGACCATTGTTTCGGATAAACCGATTGTGCAATAAAACTTCGTTTCATCGAATTTTTAGCCGTCTACAGAGTAGGAATGAGTTCAACTTTTTCGCTTGTCAAAAATTCGCTTGTGATAGACAACCAATCAACACACAAAATGCTGATTCAGTAATAAGATCAAAACAAATAAAAAATGGCTGAACAAGAAAATTTTACAATAACATAACATAACAACTCTTCATAAAGTGATGGTGACATACCAATATCTAAAAAAGTACTCCTGGTCCATGCAAAGGTAATCTTTTACTAACAAGTAAAATTCTCCTTTTTCCTTACGTTCCATGTACATATGTATCTTTCGAACCCACATTTAACAAGTTTTAATGTTGATAATTTCTTTATTATTAGTAACAGTTTCTTCAATTTATTCATCTTGTTTGTTTACAACCAGCAATGAAAACAATAATTCGAGCACCAAAAGCCTTAAGGCCTTAAGGCGGATTTACACACAGCGAATGTTTCGCGCGAAGCGAACTTTTAGCGGCGAAAAAATCACCTCATCTCGATTTACACTAACAAAACTTTGGTGCTCGAATTACTGTTTTCATGGCTAGTTGTAAACAAACAAGGTGAATAAATTTAAGAAGTTGCTACTTATAAAATTACTGAAATATTACCAAATTAATTATTACTGAATAAGCATTTTGTGTGTACTTTGATTGGTTGTCTATCACAAGCGAATTTTTGACAAGCGAAAAAGTTGAACTCATTCCTACTCTGTAGACGGCTAAAAATTCGATGAAACGAAGTTTTATTGCGCAATCGGCTTTTCCAAAACAATGGTCCACGAGCGAAAAATTAGCTTCGCGCGAAAAATTCGCTGTGTGTAAATCCGCCTTTAAGCCGGATCTCCACTAGACGATTTTTAAGACGATCGTCTTAAATTTTCGCGACGACACATGCGCAGAAGAGTAAAACTGATCGTCGCGGCGAAGATATTCTCTCGACGAAAAGTAGAAATGATTTTAACTTTTCGTCATGCGAACGACGATCGTCAAATTCTAAACCAATGGCATTGCAGGAATTTCCAACTTTCCAACATAACCAGTTTCAAGATAGGTGACCATATGGAAGGACACACTACTGTTGATATTAATACTGTTGATAATAATATTCTTTTTCGTTTTAAGAGTGATCTCCACTTGACGATTTTTTCGTCGCGAAAAAAATCGCTTCGCGCGAACTTTTTCGTCTAGTGGAGATCCGGCTTTAAGCTCTTATAAAAAAAAACGTATGTTATAAACAGCTCATACACTCAATACAGCGTGTATCAAAAAAGTTTATCCAAGGTTATCGAACGCTTTTGCTAAATAGTTAATGTTTTGCTTTTTTGAGATCTATCCAAATGTATATTTTTTATTCTAAAAATATTTTTTCCAGGTAATATAGTGGAAAAAAGATTTTATTACCTTCATTAATTTCTAAAAGATTTTAGAAATTTTAAAGATCGCAAAGCCCTCTCGCTACTGAGAACTCCATGCTGATCTGTAGTTTTTTATTGACAATATTTAGAGAACACAAATAAACTTGTTTTTTTTTAATAAAATTAGGAAAATACATTTACATACTGTGAAAAATATTACAGTAACCATTCTTTTTCAAATGGTGTGTTATAAGGATGAATCAATAAATACCAGAAATAAAATAATTCCACCATATTAATTACAAAAAACGTTTTCTTATATTAGCTTTCTAAATTTTCTTTTTTCAAAAAAAAAAACAACATACACAACAACAAACAAACAAACAAACAACAAATAAAGTAAACAGAACAAAAATATGGTCATTCTTAGTTTTATGTACACATCTAACCTGCTTTCTTTGTTTCTCTCTTTCATACGATACTTCACCAATGTAACTTAAATTTCGAGAAACACCCTATAACTCTCAAAGTAAAAACGTATGTCGATAAAGATATAATAGAACTTTAACTTTTTATATAATACTAGCTACTTATTTCTTTGAAATCAATATGATTATTTGGCGGAGATAATCTTCCACGGTGATTGATGTTACATGGCGGAGATAATCTTCCACGGTGATTGATGGGCGGGGACGTGCGCCCAGAGTGAATAGTGTCAAATGAAAAACTCTTCCGTTTGACGGGTCCATCACGTACCACGTGACCTTTTTGATGAAAAGACGGGGGTGTACGGCAAAGTCCACCAGAATTCGGATGCGCATCCTATCAAATAAAAGATTTCTTCATAAAAATGTTTTCTAAGCAACTGCAAGAACTGATGAAATGTTTATTTTTTTACCTCACATCTCAAGTCTTCCAAAGATTCGTTGCTTGGAAATCTGGGAACTAAGTTGCATTCTGTCGTGATAGGAGATAATGGTAATGAGCTGGTCGAAAGTCGTCTCAATTCCATGATTATTTTTTCTTTTTCGTGACTGACACGTCTGTACTTTTCTTTCATAGTACTGTTTTTCAATGTTAAATCATCAATAATAGCGTATGCCTTTTGAAGTTCTAATTTCATCCTATTTTGCTCGACAGTAATACGCTTGTTGTCTTCCTTCTCTGCATCGTAATCTTCCTTGTAAATGGATAACTAAAGTTAACACTTTCAAATTTAGACAAAGATTTCGAAACTATTTAAACAATTATTGCAACATCCAGAATTTTGACCATTATGACGTCAAGATGGAAAGAAGAAATACCTGTTGCTTTAGCGCCTCAATATCGTCAAGTGTAAACGGGGCGTTATTTCCACTATTAGTTGAAGTCTCATTAGAATCATTTTTGAAATTATCATTGTTGATACGAATATCTTTGTTTTCTTGGATTAAATGTTCTAACTCACGTTCTGTTTTCCATAACCTCGCTTTCAATAACTTACACTCGTCCTGAAGTGACGTGTAATCCTTCTGCCAATAATGATTTATTTTCACAACCTTCAAAATACACGAGGAAATAAATAAATAAATATGAACAAAGGATATTGACACGACATGATTTGAAATGAATATTTCACCTCGGCATACTTCTCAGCAATTCCGCAACAGCAACCATTATCTTGTTTTGGATCCATCCTCTGTTTTGTCAACTTTTTTCGGACGTCGTTTTTAATATATTCTTTTAGATCACTTGTTTTTCGAGATTCTTCAGTGCTTTCGATTGTTTCATCCAACTCTATCAATTTTGTTTCCTAAACATAACACATAAATAAGAGCTTCTTTAGAAACTTGAAACGACTTCAAGATCATTTATAATTATAGATAATTTAATCAGGAGGCATAAGTAACTATTGACAGCAAAATATTTACACAACATCGGTAATAAAAAAATATTTGACGGTTATCACAGCAACATCTCTATCTTTGATCTCTATCTTTTAAAATATCGTAACAACAAAAGATCGTCATAATTAAGTTTGTTTTTATTGGCCATTTTAGGAATTATTTATCATAAATTACCATGAAACAGTTCAAAACAATTAAATTATTCAATATGGGGACTTTTAGCCACAGTAAAAACCGTCAATGAACATTCGTTAAAGCTGTCAGAAATCAGTTTCACATGAACCTTAATAATACCTTGCACGAGTATGACACACAGATGACAATACCGCAGTAGAAAATTACTCACCGCCACACCTTAAATATAAGGCTTCATACATTCATTAAAAGACCTTTATAGATCCATTAGTCGATTGTATCAAAAGGATATAAATACGTATCTAATTTCAAGAGCAATTGAGTCCAGAAAAGAAAGTGAAAAAATAGAAATATGTTTTTCATTTTTAAAGGTATGCGTGATGACACTGAAAAAAACCTCTAATACAGTTTTGAAGTTATTTCCCCTCTGCATAATTTATGTGACGAAACTTTCCCGACTATTCAACAACAGCATGGTAACATGGGAAATAACCTCACAAAGGCCATAACAATGTGACATTAATAGAAGCTGTATAAATAATTTATTAGGGGAAACTAATTCATTCATGCATAGAAAGTAAATCTTGTAGAAACTTGCCAGCTGATCTATATTCGATTTAAAAAAAAACAAAAACTCGAGTAAACTGTTGTCGACATCAATTTCAGAAGAAAAGAGTATCTAGCCAACACTGCAAAATTAAAAGTACAATTATACTTCTTGAAAACGAGGTCAAAGCTGTTATGACATAATTCACGATAGGAAAATTATAAAATCTATTATCATATATAACATGCCCACGTTAAAGATCTCTCGACAATATTACCGAATTGTTTGGTAACTGAACCGACATGCCAGGGCAAGCAAGTGCTTCATAACATTATCTCACACGTTCATTAATCGATTGTATCAGAAGGATAAAAATACACTGTGTATTTAATGATTACTGAATAAGGTCAAGTCTAGTGAGAGAATCATAATTGAAAGCCATTGTGACAATTTGTACAGTTACAAAACCAACCACAATTTCTCCAATGTAGTTCCCACAAATAACTTTTGGTTTCTAACTAGTTAAGTATTGATATTGTATTCTTGACATGACCTTAATTTTCAAAGTTATAAATCTATTTGTAGGTTCTGCAACTATGATGTATTTTACTTCCAATTTCTGAGATTTAGTTTTTCACATGTTTTAAGACGTGATTTTAGGCATTCAGAAATTAAAAAGGACGTCTGCAGTAGAAAAAAGTTAGAGCCACTCCATACGTTATACATACTAAACTATTGGAAGTGATTGGTGACTCTGATTGAAGGATTGATGTCTAGCTGATGTAAGCTTGTTGAGGATGAAAATGTAACTGAAAATATGTCTTGAGCATATTTTAGCAAGGCTCATTTCATTCCTTCAAAATCATTCAAGCACTTACAGCATATATGAACAACTAATTCAAACAGCTAATTTAATTGATCAAGTGTCAAATGTATTTACATATGTTGATGAAACAATGCATGTGGGCACTCACTGCATGCAATTTGAATAATCAAATTCTGCGAAAATAGTTTTACATGTTAAATAATAAAAGAACAAATTCACAACGAAATTAGGCATTTTTTCTTTTAAGTATTTGTTAGAAAATCGAAAACCGCAAAATTTAATTTTGTGAAACAAGTTAAAATTGGTCAATTGCAAAATTAAATTCCAAGAAAATCTGCCATTTTTATCTTCACAACCGCAAAATCCATCTAAGGTAAACAATTTTGTATAATTTTTAGAAGGAAAAGCAATGTTGACAATGCCCTGTACTTGAAGATTATATGAATTATGGAATGATAGAAAAAATACATGAAAAACCAATGAAAAAATGCACAGGATCATTTGCTAGGACCTAAAGGCCATCACAAATTATGAGTAAATATTTGAACACTTTGAATATTTAAGTTGGCATCTCTTTTCCATGGTACCGCTTGTGATAAGATTTCAATCAAGTTGAAGACCTACATGTTTATGTGAAATGACAACTCCAAAAATCAATCCCATGTGGCATTTTAGAACACTATAAATAAGATCATGAGAAAGTTGTGATTGCTGTTGATGAACAATCACACATATGTTCTCCTTCCGTTTACAAATACATTTACATAGGCTTTATTGCACAGTGCACTTCCATAAACTATTGACCCATTTTTTAAACCTGCAATTTTATAAAATGATTTCTGACATGTTCTTGGTAGGATATGATATGGTGTCATTTTTTGAAATCTCAACTTTACAGAACGTGTCAATAGCTACGAGAGCAAACTACAATTAAGACTTCACACATTTATGCTAAGTTTTCTTCCCAATTAAACAGGCAGACACTTCATTTGGTGGACAAATTTCTTTAAAACAATGGTGTCTACTAATTGGGAGAGAGAGTGTCCCTATTATACCTAACACGAATATACATCAACTCATTGGAGAAAGTGATTTCTTTGTAAATTACTAGCATGGGAGTATATGGCTATAACAAAACCAACAAGAAAGAGAATGGAAAGGAAAAATATACACACTAAATTAGTGAATTGACATAATAACATTTTATATATACCTTGAGAATGAAATTTTTGGCCGTATCCACATGTGTATCAGAATTCTTTTCAGCATCATTTAGCTCTTGGGTAACAGTAAGCTCACACAATTGACACTTCAATTGTTGAACTTCTTGTCTTGCTATTTTTAACTCATACTAATAATATAAAAAAGAACACAACTAAAGTATATATATATCAATTTTTCCTGAAATTAACAGGAATTAAAAGAGAAAGAAAATCATTATATTCATTTGAATCAAATCAAACTTAAGTGTCTTACTTCAAGCTTGTGAGCCTCCTGAGATCGAAGAAGAAGAAGACGTTTATCTTCTAGGAGTTCGATATTTGCTTGCTTATAACCATGCAACTGCTTTTGAAGTTCTACCACTTGCAGATCAGGGTTACCCGTTGAATTAATATTAACTTCCATTATCCAAAGATATTATAAACTAGAAACAAATCACATTAAGTTACAAAATCTCCCAGTTCCAAGTGAGAGGTATTTCTGTTAAACGAAACCTTCTTCGACGCCATTTTTTATATAACTTGTGCCTATTATTGTTATTTGATGACGTCACCACTTTTAATACGACATTCGTGTTATTTCCACATTTCAGATTCTTTTGTTTACTATCAGAGATGAAGAGAAATAGAAAACGTTATCGACTCAGCAACTGAAACATGTTTTTCAGGGTGCCCTCCGACAGACACGACGATGGAAAATCTTTAGACGTTACAATCCAATTTTTTTCTGTAGCGTCATGAAACGTCAGCAGATTAACCTTCATTTTTTTGCTGTTCTGTCAAAATACGTCATTTAAAAACTAAAAAGTAATCATAAATTCCCCCCTCTTATTGAAGGACCATACTCAGCATTAAAATTGCTACTAACTATGCATAACTTCCAGCGATTATGACGAAATTTTGAATTAATGATAATTATTACTGTAAAGGTCGAAAAAAACTGGCAAATAAGAATAGTCAGACTCGTGTCGGATTTTACTGATTCATATTGAAATATCGTGACGCAAAAGAAAAATTAATTAACAACAAAATTACATCAATAAAAAAATAAATAAATAAATAAAAGTGCGTATTTGACGAGAATAACTGATCTGGTCTTCATTCTGCGTACTTTAAATTTGTTTGTTGTTGATACGCGCTATGATGAAACATTGGGAAAAAAACAATAATTGAGTGCGCACAAGATTTGCCGTCATCGATGTGAAAACAGACAAATCAATGAATTGGCGGCAAATCTTTTGATATGGTTTAATCCAGACAGGAAAAATATGTAATTCTTGCATCGAATAAACCAATAAGAAGGATTGACGTCATAGGGTAAGGTTGTGTTGATTTTGTTACTTCATACTACTGATGACGCGATAAGGAACCTAATACATTGGATTTGTAAAAAACGTGAAATGTGATACCAAAGATTATGACGAAATAAAAATTAATTTCTTTTTGAAATGAATGATGGCTCTATACTATATATGGGATTGATTTCTACCATATTTTACAAGAAACGAAACTTAGGAAAGTTGCAGAAGGTTAAATTTCCCACACTTTTCATTTGTTATCGAAACTTCACTCAGAGGAAGTTGGTGATTGTTATGTCACACAGAACTTCACGATAAACTCTGCTTTGTACTAGTAAGACAGAATTGTTCCATTCTACACGTTTTTTATAAGCACCAAGTTTATAAGCAACACTAGATAGCTATAACACATTCCTTAAAATTGTTACACCAGGTGGTAACACTAGTTTGCAGTGATAGGTTGTACGCTCTATGTAATGACTTGAATGTCCTATATTTATAGTTGGTACATGATATAGTTACAACTTAAACCAACTTTAGTATAAAAACTAAAATAAACTAAAAATAGGAGTGCGTTTTTCGCACAATATTTACACCTGCAGAAGATATCAAACGCTTTCACCTCGTGTTTAAAGTCGTGGACAGTTGATACTTCTTTCACAGATGATGGAAGATTATTCCAAGCAAGGGCTGCACGAAAGTCAAAGGTGTTCACGCCAAAGGAGGTATGTACACGTTTGACTGAGATTGCAGACCCCCAACGTAGATTATATGAAACACTACGGATGGAAAAAGTGTCCCACATTATTTCTGGGTTCAAATACATAAGTGTCAGACTGACCGAGAAGACTGACCGAGAGTGACGTCATATTTCGGTTGTGTATCTATCTATAACTTCTATGTCTATCCTCATCCTGGTGATGAAAATGAAAGCATTTCCTGGTGATGAGAATGAAAGCATTTACTGGTGATGAGAATGTTTCTGAAAGCATTTCTGATTGTGAACATTTTCTAATCTACATTATCAGTACGAGTTTTCACGTTGTGTACAGAATGCGAGTGAAACTGTCAATGATGTACATCACGAGTTTAACACGACCAACACGAGGCTATCTCAATCTCATTCTCATCAGAAAAGCCGGAAAGAAAGGGAAGTGTACACATCACCAAAGATAGGGACTTTTTGATTGATGCATAAGCGTATCGGTTACTTATCAAGCTTTGTGATTTCCTGAAACATGTCGTCTTCTGAAATTAGAGAAAGACAGTGTCGTTTTTACAGTGGGATTTAATATTCAATACGTATGGGTAATTTTGAGATTTATGGAATGCAGCATCTACCAGGATCCAGACTAGGAGATGTATCATTCACATTCTATAGCAGGTATGCTCAACGCATCTGTTATGGTATTGTAATAAGCATTAAAGGTAGAGGCAATTACCCGATCATCATTCAGAATATTTCCATTCTCAAAGCACAATTCGTTCGCCAAAGAACGGTTTAACAGCCTTCCAAAAGTTCTTTGACGATAAGTCATTCGCAGCAAACGAAGTCCTTTTTAGCTTGTCGAATCATGTGCACAACCAACATCTTCTGGCGCTTGTAATCAGCCCATGCTTCTGTTGTGCCTAATCTATTGGCTAGTTTTTTGAGGTGAAATCTCCTCATTATGGCTTTTCTGAGGGGTTTGGTAACATGTGGTTGATTATTAGCGCGGAGAAGCTTGGATTTTATTGGTGCATGCCTATTTAAAAGAGATGTAAATGTATCCTGAAAAGTAGAATAATTACCTACATCATTTTCTGCTAAAGTTATAGCTAATTCATCCAAGAAGCAACATTCATTGAACCTTCTATAGTCACGATAAGTCACCTTTCGTGCAGGCAACTTATCAAAAGTCACTTTCAACATTTGATAAATCAGTGAGTGACAATCAGGCCAGTTTCAAGGTAACCAGTACACAGAGAGAGTGCTTTCTGTTGGAGATCAAAAGGTTGATACAGGAACCTTTACTTGATTTCCAACAGTTTTTCTCTCGCATATGATGGTGTAAAGAATGAGTTGTTGTGAATTCAGAAATATGAAAATCTGTAGGTTCACCAACCAATATGACATTACTGTACTTCTCATGAGGCATCCACTATAAGACGCAATGTCCAATCTGTAAGGCTTTTTATAGCCATTCAGCATGAATTTGGGAAGATGTTGTCTAGCTTTGTTTCACCGATTGCTAGAACATCAACTAAACCGTTTAAAAAGACGCTTAAATTTGACAGTTTATTCCTGATAGAATTAATATTGATACATGAAATGATACAATTTTTTTAATTAAACAGTACGGTGGTTTTCAAAACGAAACATATGTGACGTCACATATATATATTTTCGATGAATGCTTAGCAAATGATTATTACGGTAGCAGCGTAAGCGAATACCGTATTAAAACACCCTTGGACTCCTACTACTACTACTACTCCTACTACTACTCCGGCCGAAACGGCAGTTTTTAGCCTACGATTTAGAGTATGCGAGTCCCCACTAAAAACTCAATATACATTCTAATGAACGAACGCAGCCTTTTGAATTTTCGAAGGTTTTCAATCACATACATTTAAAATACGTTTTCTTTGATATTTTATCACTTAATTGATGAAGGAATGGATATTAATCAAATAGGTCTACATAAAACTGGGACTTTTAGTTACTTTTATGGTACTGAATCAATGAACTTTGGCACTTGAAAATAGATATGTTTTTCGTGTCAGTAAAGCACAGATCAGACTTTCTTATTACTTTCTACGTTTGTAGCTATCTGTTCTGTCTTTGAACATCAAGGTTTTCAAAAATCGAGTTAAAAAAAGGCAGTTATCTGTTTGAATTCATTTTCGGTTTCAAAAAATTATAATTCAAAACATACATTTTTTTTTCGAAGAAACGCGTTTTTTATTCTACATAAGCTCTTATAAAAAAAACGTACGTTATAAACAGCTCATGCATGTATAATTCTTTTGTCTTCTAATAAATTAAATTGCTGGTGTGTTGCGATTAGACCCTATTTACACGAGTTAGTAATTTTAAACATTATAATATCGTTTATGCCTGTTTTCCACCAGTAAGATATCTCAAGAAATAACGTTTACAGAACGTTTAAGAACTTTAAGTAAAATTTCAAATTTAAAAGTATTCTTGTGGCAAGTACTTTTGCTGCTACCGTTTTGCGCCATCTGGCTCTTGTTTTTTACTACTAACATCTGACCTTGGTTGATCATAAAAAAACGTGTACTGCGCCGTTATTACGATAGCAGCGTAAACGAATACCGTATTAAAATACCCTTGGACTCCTACTACTCCTCCTACTACTCCTCCGGCCGAAACGGCAGTTTTTAGCCTACGCTTAACAGTCGATCAGATTTCGTTCAGAAAATCATATGAAATCTCACGCAGTCTAAAAATATTCGAAGGTTATATCCAGCAAACATTCTAAAATAAATTTTTCTAATATTTCATCGCTTAATAATACATAGTTACTTTTACTAAAAATGTTTAACATTTGGATGTAAGGTACGATTTTATCGTCGGTAGTTCAACCTTAACGAACTTTTTAATTACATCTAAAGTTTGTCAGCTATCTAAACCGTCATTTTGCATTAAATATTTCAAAGATCACAGTTTTTGGGAAGGTTTCTTGAGTCCATGGAGTCTTTGTTATTGTTTTTAATTTTTTTCGAAGCAGACACGTTTTTTTACACATAAGTTCTTATAATTTTTTTCTTGAAAAAATTCGACTCATGTATGTACATTTCTTTGTCTTGAAAATTATTTGCTGGTGGCGTTTCTTAATAAGACCCCATTTACATTCGATATAAGACCTCTTTACACTAACTATTTTTTTATGGCAATTTTTGGTCGTGCTTTCGAAAGTATGCTGCTTGCTGCTACCGTTTTGCGCCATCTGGCTCTTGTGTTATTTAACACAAGAGCCTTTCTTAAAATTGTTACATTGCTATTTAAAACTTTAGCCTTTAGAGGGGGCGCTTTAAATCGACAAGGGCGCTAATTCAAGCAGGGGCGCTTATTATATCTCCATATCATGACAATGAAAATGTGTTTTTTTCAATAGTTTCCTTTATTAAAATTATGTCCGAAATAATGTCAAACTAAACTACATTCTTTCAAGAGAGATTTTGGAAAAAAGTTACACACTTTGAACTGTCTTTTGAGGAGACTAAAATTGTTAAAAGACCAGTATGAATATTTTTTGTTTTTTTAATCGTGAAATAACAACTATGATAGCTGTATGATATTTATTTTTTTTCGATCGTCTCAAATAATCTTCCTCCTTCCAATGGCTATATGGTGAAATAACTGGGGGCGGTTATTCGGGGAGGGGTGGTTATTGAAAAAAAACTCTTATCTTGGGGCCATTATTCTGGCAGGAACGGTTATTGGGCAGGGGGCGCTAAATTCAGTCATTTACGGTATGAAGGTATGAATATGTTATCAAGGAAACAGTGTAAAATATTCATATGATGCTTTAATACGGAATATTAAATATATGACGTGACGTCTTTTTTTATGTTTTTGGTACTAAATAAACAATTGATATCAAAAAATTATGAATTGTCCTAAATATGCTCCTAAAATATTTCATCCAAATTTTCCGCTGTTGTTGTAACCTCCGTTCACAGAACCTCTTACCTTTCCGCTTCCACTTCGAAAAGGCCTTAAAACACTTTGTTATTGTATAATTAAGTGTTGCTTTTTCATGGTTCAATCCTATCTCAGCATAAGCAAACAGTTTGTTGAGAATTTAACAAGTAAACCTAGAAGCTTTCAATTATTATTTGGCGTTCCATGAAGAATATAGGAATCAAGGTGACTCTTTCCTTTCACAGAAGAGATGATATTTTTAGCTCTTTTCTCAGATTCTCTACTCTCGGATGATATCGGACGATATAAAACTTCCGAATATTTTCCTTGCCTCCTCAATAAAACACTTCCGAATCTACCTCTATCCACCCTAGAAGACATGTCACAAAGAAGCCTGTAATAAAGGATTAAAAACTCACTTACAGTATAACTTCAAGTTTTTCAAAGATTCTTTGATTGACTGAACGAGTACATGATGATATATCTTTCGACATGAGGTTC
This sequence comes from Turritopsis dohrnii, assembly GCA_027922465.2. Taxonomy (NCBI): domain Eukaryota; kingdom Metazoa; phylum Cnidaria; class Hydrozoa; order Anthoathecata; family Oceaniidae; genus Turritopsis; species Turritopsis dohrnii. The sequence goes on along the minus strand of BQMF02000133.1, from coordinate 535,492 downwards.
CGACGTTCTTTATATAATTTCGAAAACGTGTGGTAGCCCCACGCAATTCCGTCATCGAAAGATCATGCAAGAACATATACTAATTACGGTAAATGACTCGTAATTTATTTAAACGAATCAATTGGATTATAATTTTTCATTTCCACTAACATTAACTATTGGAAGAAAATAATTAAGAATCGATACCATATACTCTAAGACTCATATCTTACAAATTTTTCCACGCACAACCTGTCGTTATGAAGTTTAAAGAATTTTCCTTGTGTTTATTTCTTAACCATCAACAAGTTTTCGAAAATCGTTGGGTAACAGCTACGAGACGTTTCCATAGAAATGTCCGGAAGTGGTATCTGATGTGGTTAGCAACCCAGAAATACCCTTAGCAACGTACTACGTCACGTCCTCCATTACTTTACAATGCTCAAGTGTTCTGTCAAGCTCATCAGTACAAGCAGATGTTTCGTTTTGTACACATAGTACACTTTCCACACGAGACTGAAGTTCGTCAAGTGCTACTTCACCTTTATCTGCATAAAGTTTCTTATTCTTGATAGTGTTTCCAAATTTGTCATACTGAACATCATCATCATCATCATCATCATCACTGTCATCTTCGCTATGTGCGTCCGCCTTTTCCTCGTCATCATCGTCCGAACTTTCCGAATCAGAGTCAACCGTTTTTAAACACCTGGAGACGCAAACCATATATTAAAGAACTCTCCCTTATTCATTTCTAATATCTTAATATAAGCTGATCGAAATGTTATTGAAATTTAAGAAATTATGTCCGATTCACGTAACTTTGGCAAGTTATGCGAGTGTAAAAAAGTGGAATGTTTCTTTCTTAGCAACACATACCTTTTACTTAGTAACAAGTTGGATGTGTGGTTTGGATTGAAGCCTCCAACTAAACTCATGTCGATCTCCGTCATATCTGAATAAACAGAAATTACTCAACTAAGCACTACCATGGAGACAAGTCATAATAAAATGACTCATGCACAATAGGGGATTCTGACAATTATGACGATAACCATACAAAAACTTGTTCATTGCTACCTTATAAAGATTTTAAACAGCCTGAAAACTTCTTCTGGTTGAATGGAGGAGTGATTAAGTCTTGACGAGGAGTGATTAAGTTTTGGATAAGTGAAACCCTGCTGAGTATCAACAAAAATTTATGTTTCGTCATCTTTTGGCATGTATCACATACTCATTGCTGGCTCGTAGAACTTTCAAACTGGTTACTTTCGGTGGCTGGACAACAACAGTTATAGTTATTACTATTATTACGTTATTGTATAGATATACATTACTTCTATTAGTTATTCATTCGAACTCTTTCAAAACGGATAGTCTCCAAACATAATCCACCCCATAAAGACAGCAATCACAGATGTTCTTCTCGAAAACAAAATAATTTCCATGTGAGCGGTTATCTATTTTCAATCACTAGACTGTATCCTTTATCTAAATTTAGTTTAGTTCTCGACTGATCGGCGAAACGGTCAGCAGACCCACCCCTCCTCAAGAATTTTGCAGTGGTGAAGTGATAACCACTTTCATAAGGGGTAAAGATTCTTGGAAAATGTTTCTTTTGAGCTGGTGTTTTAAGGCTTAACACGTTTTTTTTTTGTAAGCAACACATTTATAAACAACACTAGTAACTTTTCTCAAAAACTTAAGCAACAGTACTACCAAAATCTTAGAGGTTTTCAAGATGAGACATGTATTATCGATTAATGCTTAGCAACAAAGTAAGCAATATATCTACTAAAAATGGTCATATTTTAAGCAACATTACTACCTTGGTTGCTTATAAAAAACCGTGTAAATTTAAATTGTGCATCAAAAAGTCAACGCGGTAATGATTAATTAATGAGTTGAGACGCTGAAACTTGACACTTTTTGGTGTGCATTTAATTTAAAGTATTAAAACACTTGCTTAAAAGAAAAGTTTTTCAAGAAACTTTACGTATAAACCTCCCTATATAAACATTTCTTACCAGTGTTTCGAACAGCCCCTATATAAACATTTCTTACCAGTGTTTCGAACAGCCTGATATTCTTCTTCAAGTTTTCTCAACCACTCTTTCTCGACTCTTCGTACACCGTCTTCATCATCACAACTACTGTACATTTCAAGCAGCTCTCTGAAACACGTGTCATTCAATTCAATAAAAACTGAAATATTTAAGTTCCAGATTTTAGTTCAGTATTTTCCATTTAATCATTCGCACATATATGAACACATAAAATTATGCAAACAAAATTTTTTAAAATTATTTAAAGGGGATCACAAGTTTGTTTTTCTGTATTGTTTGAAAACACCTTCAAAAATAATGATGGTCAATTTTGAATTTTACTTTCCGAGCCGAAGTAATTTCACAACTAAAGTTTTAAACAACATGTCATCAAAACAACATGTCATCAAAACTTTGAAATTATGTCAACTAAAACCTATTTATTTTAATACAACATGGATGTCAATTTTTTTTTGGACAAGGACGAACAAAAACGAATAAAATATGAGTCATATCAAATAAATAAAAACACTGACCTGTTTAACACAAATAAATAAAAACACTGACCTGTTTAACACAAAAAAATAAAAACACTGACCTGTTTAACACAAAAAAATTTGGACCCCATTTAAACGGTTGCAGAAGCAAGTCAGCATCTTTTTCAAGTCCTAGACAACAAGCAATCACGTCATCAATTTCTATCATAGCGATTGATGGACAAGCTCGAAACAAAATTATTTACAGCCAAATAATTTAGTCGACGATTGTTTTTTTCAAAATTGACAGACACGATTGGCGTCCAGTAGATAATCACTAGATATTGGCATGCAATAAAAGAGTGGTGTTCGTGTAACAGCTCACCTATAATATAAAGAGTGGCGGCAAAAGCTTCCGCGCAAGAAAGTTTGAATGGTTTCCCATAATTCACTGGATTTGCTGCCAGTAGGTGTGGCAGTAGTCTTGGTGAATTGCATTTCATTTTACTGAAGGGCGTTGACTCTAACTGCGCCCACGAACAGTCTATAACCGCACACCCATGTTCTTGAATGATCTCTCTATCTGTTTTCGAAACGTAACGTTGACCTAGCGGACTAAGCACAACGCCATTGAAGCGGGTGTTAAGGCGCAAGGGTTTCACCAGCCCGCATCGCTGCAGTTTTCGACCAGTGCATCTCTTGGGATCGCAATGACCAAGGTCCTATGAAGAAAAATATTTATAAAAAACAAATTTAGCAGATCTAAACAATAATTGGTGTTTTTCCATGTTTCTAATTACAATTGTTGCTATGACCACAAGTGAATTAAAAATCTTTCTAAAAACTGAAACTGAAAGAACTGAAGAGCACTGGTGACGAGGTGTATAACGACGATACCTTACCCACATGAGTATAAAGACGATACCTTACCCACATGAGTATAAAGACAATACCTTACCCACATGAGTATAACGACGATACCTTACCCACATGAGTATAAAGACGATACCTTACCCACATCGCCAATTTGATTGAAATAGAACCTTCAACATCTACATAAAAAAATCAGTCAAGAAGACATTCATATCTAAAACATTTCCCTTTACAAAGGGACAGCAGTTCAAACAACACTAGCAATATAACTAACCTTGATGCAATTCACCCTGGGTTGGAAGTGACTCACTCTCATTTAGATAATTTTCTTTACTAGATTTTGGTGTTTTCTTCTTTTCACGATTCCTTCGACCTTTACCCATGATGCTATTCGAAAATTTTAAACTAAGAGGTGAAAGACAACTATAATGAAGGTCTTGAAAAATATGGAGAAAAATACTAAAAAAGGAAAAGAGAAAAGGATAGAGAATTTATTTATTATTTATTTATTCAGGTAGGCCTTCAAACAATTAACTTGCCATGCATTATGTTCAGTTCATCTCGCTGTTCATGATCTTAGAATGTTTGGATCAAGATAATCACTATTGATTTGAAAAAAAGGCTGTAATCAAACAAATTTCAAACAAACTTCTCCCGTGACATTTATACAAATGGAAAAAATCCTTTTATATGACCCGTACTTATACACAAAGCAGAAATATGTAGACAATATTTTTCGAAGAAAAACACACCTTGATCTTTTATTTTTTATTTGCCAGCAATAATATTTAACAAGACTTGGAATTTGAAAAAACTGTGTCTATACATAGAGAGAGTGATATTTATAAACAGAACAGATCTGTAAAGAATCCTAGGAACCAAAATAAAATTTCCTTCGAAAAAAAAGAATCAAGAAAATGTTTGGTGCTATCTGTATAATGGAGACAGGTATGGATCAAAATGGATCAAATTAACTCGAATTGCGAATTCATACAATATAAACGATCTTTATTTGTCTTTCAGTTTTGTTTAGAAGTTTGTGGAGAAAAGTCAAAAATGTGAAAGTTAACAGAAGAACACACAAACTATAAATATTAGAGAATTAAATACAAAGTTGCAATTCGATATTCTATAGTAAGACAAAGGGAAAAATGCAAAGATTGTTGTCAATATGTACAATTGTATGTATGGGGACCTTGATGAACTTGACAATAAATGTTGACAAGAATCAACAAGTGACACAGAAGCATTTTTGAGAATAACACTTCTCCTCAGTCTTTTAGAAAGGATTCTTTTCCAGCAAGAACTCCAAGTTTGTATCGCATGAAATGTTACTCTTGATGGGTTTTTTCATTACGAAATATTCTAGTATCAAAAAATGCAAATAGACGGGTATCTTCCCAAGATATGCACTTCAATTTTTTGTGAAACAGATGAACAGACAAATGGATAGTAGCTATTAACAAACGTTACACTCATAAAACGAGCTCATAAATTGTTCTGTAAGAAAACCTTCAAAATTAAAAGGATGCAGCAGAGTTTAATAATGTAAAAACAAACTGGAATAAAGAGGTCTTCCATTCATAGCAGTCCAGGTTGATTTCAAACAGCTAACATCCACTTATAAAAGATGAAACACAAATTTCTTTAAAAACTATGAACTCAAACATTATCAAAATGAGTCATAAAAAAGCTTTAGTAACCATTTAATAGCCACCTCCTTCTAGCTCAAAAAGTGACACAAAGCCATCATTGGGCTGCGGACTGCTACCATAGATAGAGGTTTGGGTTCTAGTATTACTTCCATATAAGTTATTTTGCGGAATCATAGTAGAATTCATCTCTAACATTCCAGATGCATTTGACAAGCCTGAATATGATTCACTTGTATTAATGTTCTTAGTTGCGTAGGTTGGAAATTGTAAACTTGTGTCTATGTTAAGATCCAGCCAACTTAAAGCTTGGTTCTGATTGCTAGTCAGCTGCTCCAGTTCCATGTTAAGGTTATCATCGCCAATGCTCATAGGTGACATAGGTGGCTGGTTATAGTCCATCTTCAAATAATTAGTTGGTGTATTAGTGTTACGATATGAACCATTCGACAAACTTTGATGACTATCTGAACGTTGCAGTTGCAGTATGTTACCTGTACTTGAACATTGGTTTAGTGTGTCAAAACTGTTTGACTGGAGTTGCAAATTAGACATACTTCCACTATGACTGTTTGTTCCAAGACTTCCATAAGGTGTAGATGGACAATTTTGGCTTGGGCTATTTCCGAGTGCATTAATATTTTCAGGAACAGAAGAGAATTGTTTAGTATTGCTCAAGCTTAAGAACCTGTTGCTGAATTGATTTCTAGGCTGTTCTTGTTGTTTATTGAATACACAGGGGATGTACGGTGGTGGGTTTTCAGTTTTTATTTGCAAGGTATTTGAAGGGGATACTGTGTTGCTTGGCGATGGAGTGGATAATTCTAAAAACAGATGTGGAAAATGAGTAAACATACAGGCAAAAAAACATTCAACAAAGTTAAGGAATCACTATTTGCTGAAGGGGACTTTGAATGAATACATACCTCCAAGAATATCCATTATCTCATCATAATTTTCTTGAGTCTTTAAATCATCTGAACCAATCTGAAAAGTAACCTCAGTTGTTACAGCAACAATCATATTGTTAGACAGTTGGAAACATGAGAGATTACTAAAGACACATACCTGATTTCTCGAATGCTGATGATAAGTACTCTTTGTGAACTGGCCAGCTACAAGTCTGTTTATGGGGGAGACCACCTCCATAACGTTGGCATTTTTATCAACACCATTCTGCAGTTGATACTGATTACTGTCAGTATAACTGTAAGATCGTTGATATTGGTCTTGCGGCTCAGAAGAAGTTCGCACTCTATATTGTCGTAAATCCAAACTATTGCTCGTAGATAGTAAACTATGTTCATTTTTATGCTGATGATTTAGATCAATTGTGGTGTTATTTCCCAAATATGTTGTGTTAAATGGAACAGCAGGAAGAGATTGTGACAGCTTATCCTGCTCCAAACATTGAGAAGTACTGAATGCTGTCAAACGTTGAACTTCAGTTTTTAGTTTGTCGTGTTGCATAAGGGCTGCTCTTTGAACTGGTGGGTCTTGATGTAACACGATGGTAGGAGAAGGTTGTTGAGGTGGTGTCGTCATCTGATATTGAATTGGTTGTATGGAGAGATGATCGGAAGTATTTACTGTTGTTGTAGGTATGGATTCTCGAATAGTCATAACATGTGGTTGGGTGACTGCAATAACAGGCTGAATGTTGACATGATCCATGTGAATTGGTGAAACAGAATTTTGATATTGCATAATACTTTGTGCAGTCTGTTGCGGTACAGTCTGCACCACTTGGTATGTTTGTCCAGTGTTAGCATCTGTAGCATACGTTGTAACCTGCATGACAGTTGTTGGAGTTACATCCACACTAGTCACAGCAGTAGGAGATTCAACTAAAGGAGTCTCATTCATATTTGAAGCATAACTGAAATCTGATGGAGAGGACTTTCCTTCTTCAAATGCAAGCAAACGTTGGATCAATTTGGCCTTAGGGCCTGATACAAGTAAACCTCGATGTTTTAAATGTGCTCTTAAATCAATAACACGAAGTTCATCCAATTTTTTCCCTTTAATTGATTTCAGATCTGGAGATACAGTCTTTTTCTCTTTTTTAATGATATTCTCTATCTCTTCAGTAACAGAGTCTATTGAATTTGTGTTGCCATTTAATGCATTTAATACTGCATTTTGCTGCATTACTTGCAATCGCAAATATAATGTCTGTTGCTCAAGTAGTTGCTGATACCGTTCATCCACTGGATTGCCTATACTTGAGTCAGCAGGCATATCTGGTGGTCGACACTCATGAAATTTCAGTTTCTTCACTCGAGGTTTAGTTGGCTTTGTTTTCTTTCCTATGGAACGTACCAATTTTTCATTTTCTTTCTGAGATATGGAAAAGTTTTGAGATATTGTTAATTTACTAATATTAGGCTCAGAAACCTGACGAAACAGTTTGTCAGTTAAGTTGCTACATGGATTTCTGTAAGGTGAGTCACTGAACGGATCATTAGAAGATAACGGAGGTGATGGTGAAGTACAGTCCAAATTACTTTCCAGTTCTGAGACTGAAGGTGTATCAAGAGTTGAGGAGGTTGGTGACAGGGTTGCTTCAAATGATGCATTCTCAATAGCACTTTGGATTGGAGATTCAACAGGCAATATTCTATCTTGTATAAGTTCAATTGGGCCTGGCCTTGCTAATAAATGCTCATTCAACTGGTCGGCTATTTTTTGACGTTCCAATTTTCCAATATTTTCATACAGTGATGCATCAACACACCGATCTATAAAAGAAAACAAATCAATTTATGAAAAAACTTTATCAAAAATTACAACATTCAGCAAGAAGCAACTTACTCCTTCCATATGCTATAAAAGTAGAGTAAGGGTGCTGGCGACATATGAAATCAAATACTACCATTATTACATTAGTATTGTACAAACAAAGATCTTTTGATGACAAAGAACATGAATGAATGAAAGAGACAGAAAACCACTTTTTATCATGTGATAACCTACGATTTTAATTAACATCCACTGAGCATAACAAAACATAACATATCTTGAACATTAATCTCATTATCATCCTTTTCCAAGAGACAACTCAATTAATCTAGATTATTAGATACCATGAACATTGGCATAATAAAATATCAACGGCTTTCAGTAATTGACACATAGCCTGTAATAAGTATTGTAATTATGGATCTTTTGTGATATAACCAAAGAATTATTCACAATGTTAAAAGAGATGATCAATGAATAGCAAGTCATTAATGAGCCTTTTTAATCATTTTGAATTGAGAAAAATGCAACTTAAAAGACAGTCCATATAAACTCTTACATAAGTTTACAGAAACATTGTTGATTAAAGAAATAAACAAAACTAGCATTATGTAAACTTCATAGAGAAACTGGGTCATTTGGAATTCATAGTGAAACAAGGTCATTTGGATTAAAAGAAGGAAAAATAAACCCATGTCTTCAATTGAATTGACAAGTACTCACCTGAAAGAATATGTCTTTGTATCAGCTGTTGACGACTTGGACGTGCTCTGATTTTTTTCTGTAGGAAGTCACCAGTCTAAATAAAATGCATATAAGATGTTACAGTAATGAAAACAACTTTGACATACAAAGTGATAATGAATGAAAAGGCATATCAAAAAGGATTGATAGAAATAAAAATCACCTTTTTTCTTTCTAATAATGTGACTCGGTCATAAATACTAGGTGCAGCACTATGAGCTAAAAAAAAAGATGGAAATGTTCAAATGAATCAATGATTTTTTTGTATAGAACATAAATAACACACAGACTATTTAAATTCGAGTAGTAAGGAGCAAGACTAAAGGAACTCTTTTATCATTTGAATTGAGATATCACATCCCCTTACTCTTATTAGCAACAATAATTTACTGTCTCCGACATATGGTTATCTCCTTCTCTGGAAAAACATATTAAAAAGTTGATAAGAATCATGGTGTATAGGTTTTATAATCAATTGTGACAAACAACAAAAAATCTTAAGTTCTATTCTTATCATAAGCATGTGTTGTATGCCTCATTAAGATATATATAAATATATTAAAACTTGAAAGCCTTGAAAGTTGACGTATGAATAATTTATAAAACTTAGAAATACGACATTCTGACTCGATATTTCGGCACTTGCATGTCTTTTTCAAATTTGAAAAAGCAATAAATATACATGGAAACATTTTTTTTGCTAAAAATAAAAAGGAACTAAGAATAACTTTTTGAAAAGTTTAACGTAAACAATATATTATTCTTAAACTTATCACAACAAAAGATATGTGTCAGGAGAAACCAAACATGCACAGCTTCATTGACGTCTGAAGTGACCAATGTTATTGCAACATTCAAAAAATGAGAAGCAACCATTTTGGAACATCAGTTTAAATCATTTGCAAAGTTCAAACATATAAGCACACTGTTGTTAACCACAATGTCACCACTAGAATAGCAAACGTCATAGAAAGTTTGTTTTTTTCTCAAATAATGACACTTTAAAACAAACATAAAGTTGAACAGCATATGATCAACAGTCTGTTGATTCGAGTGGGAGGGTATGGGAAGACTTTTTCTGAAAAAGATATAAAATCATTATAAAGATTTGTGATACAAGAATCAAAAATGTAGTTCATTTATGCCATTTTCATTCGCAGAAGTTTGAAAACATTATAAAATTTTATATATTTATTTCAGAAAACCAACATATAAGTGCCTGATAGAAAAAAAGAGATGGACAGAAATCCAAAATATCAAAAAGAAGATTTAAGATTCTATTTGTTGCTTGGCATTGAGTTTTTTTTTTACAGAATTAAACTTAAAGTTATTCTGTTCCTGTAAATTACATATTACTTAACAGAACACTATAATGGATGTTCTTTCTTCGTAAACAACAACCTATACATTTATCAAGCTGTCTCATACAACAATTCAAAATAATCATTAAGATAACATCTAAAAAGAAGACAGTTCTCATTGAAAGCTCAAAAACAATCTTTTCATTCTTTGCCACTCCACTTGTGGCTACCAAAACCCAAATTCAAATCCTAAGTTACCCTAAATGTAACATATCTGTAATATCAGAGTAGCAGTGTAGTGGAATCAATTTTAATTTTGGTTGCTGAGACAGGTGTTGATACTTCAATGCACCTTGGTGTATAGAGTGATAAATCAACTACCAGTTTCCATTTGCAACAGATGCCTGAGCACTTAAAACCCCTGGTTACTTACTTACTATTGACAGACATACATCCTTTTCTTCCCCTTCTCTTCACTATCCCATCTTTACTATCCCATCTTTATTATCCCATCTTTACTATCCCATATAACATAAAAACATCATGAAAGAAACATCAAACCAGTGCTTACCTGACAATGGTTTTAAAACAGCAATCATGTCTTTAAAACATATGAGAAATTTTATGTGTGCAGTACCAATCCTTCCCCAAAATTCAGACACTTATATGTCATACGAGCTTCTTTGAATTTAAGTTAATATCATTCACAATATGTCTCTTATGTGATATTATCACAGAAAACTGACATAAGTACCTATATAAACATAGAGAAAATGTATACAAAGTAAGCAAACAAGAATGAATGTTCGTCAACAAATGTGATCAATTACAGTTAAAAAAAGATAAACAATTATTTTAGAGGAAATCAAATGAGCAGACAGCCTAAAGAATAACACTAGCTAAAGTACAGGAAACTAGCTATCTTAACATTGAACTAACTGCTTCAATTAAAAGGATATTGAATTGCAGTACAAACGTGCTAAGGAAGAAAGAAGGAAGATAGAAACCACAAACATTGGTTGAGGTCGGGACAAAAGTAGCTTTTCTAAGCACATAATCGTGTTTATGACACGTTTTAAGAACAGTTAAGAAAATATTTTAAAAAAGACGTGATTAAAATGGGAAGACAATTAAAGAGGCTGTATTATAATACCAGACAGCTATAGAGATATAGATATATGATGAACATGAAAATAATTATCACCAATGTTTACATCGAAATTTGCAAAAATTTTTCAATGATCTACCAGAATAAGTTTATAAAAAAAGAAATAAAAAAAACACTTGAAAGGTTTTTATAATAACAAACATAAACAGATGGATAGACAGCCACGTTTAATTTAAAAATAAACAGCATTGGAACTGAAAAGGATAGGGAGGATTTTCTACAATGTATACAAAGCTTTTATACTGAAAAATAACAAGAAGGATACAGTCATCCTTATTAATATATTCTAGCATCATAGGGGTTAAAACAAAAATATGGAATGCTAGTAAACATTGTGTAAAATGAAACATTGAAAATAAAAGTGAAACAAATTAAATAATGAATATTTTTTGATTGGCAGGAAAAAACAGGTTGAGGCATATTGCAGAAAGGGTGGTAACAAAAATCTCTTTGATACTAAACAACATCGTATATGTATGTTCCACATTGAACTTATTTCAATAAGAATGGATATCATACTGACATGTACATTACAGTAAACACTGCTTGAATTACATAAAGAATGTTTTTTAAAATAGAAATGGTTGTTCATTATTTCTTTTACATACTTAAATCAATTATATCTTCAAATAGTCAAAAGGTTTGTAGCTTAAAACCTATCAAATCTGTTTGGATCATACATTAGGACCTCACTAGGACTTTACTTATTATTAAACAAACCATGAAATATTTTAAAAACACACAAAAAAGAAATGTCTGAGATGCTTTGACTGATAATGATAAAAATAATTTTGATTCTTTGCATGAAGTAACATGCAGCTCTTTGAAGAAAATGTTCAAAAAGACACGTTTTTCTTTTGTGTACATCCTAATGCAAACAACTACACATTGCTAAATTAAAACATTCTGAAATTAAATATTTTCATAAAAAAATGTGTTGACTTGTTAATGTGATCATAAGGAACTATGTGATCACCAAATCACCAGGTTGAGTGTATTTTTAGCAAATGCAAAGTTGTTGTAACTAACCATACTAATGAGAGCTACAAACTACTATCAATGTCAAAACATTGGATATACTTTTTCTTTTTTATTTTCCATTTTCCATGAATTTACTAAAAATGAACTGGAAAAAATCACCAACCATCATACAACTTCAGATCTAACCATTGCTTAATATATATACATAAGCAGCTTAGAGCTGACCGAAATCCTAAATTGCTTATTAAAAATATTCGTGTAAAGGCTGCTATAAGGACCTTGGTTAAGGACCAACTTTTTGCTGATTATGGGCAACAAACTTTGAAAGGAGTGAGGTCAGCTGGATCTATGTTGGTCAAATGTTTCCATGAAAGCCATTCATCAATTATTTTATTTATTATCAGCCAATTGAATCTGTACACAATTAAAAGACATCAAGAAAAACTTACTATTTCTAAGCAATCATTATCATAAAAGCAAACAATTGGTAACTAATGGTTGGCATGAACTCGCAAACAAGATGTCATTTAAAAACTAAACAGCAAAGGACTTTATTGCAGGTTTAATTGCAGGATACATTTAGTTCCTTCAATTGGTCAGACTTCAAAGACAGGATTTCATTATTTTGCTAAATACGAGTTGAACAATATTTATTTACAACAATTAGTCAGTATTTAATTTTAGAAATGATACCATTGCAATGGGAATTTACCATTTATGACAAAACCCAAAATGTTATGAAATCTTTCTATTTTGTTTTTGTTTGAATTATTCAAATTTTTCTGTGGACTTGTAAATGACATCACACATGAATGAAAGAAACTCACCTGGGATTATATGTCTGTCCACTAGATCTTCTTTAGCAGGTCGGTTTTTTAACCTTTTAGCTAAAACTATAAATAAAAAATAGTAAAATTTGAAGAACAATAAGGTAGTATTAATTTCTGGTTTCATTCAAGGATATTCCTCTTCTGTTTCTGACTGCTGATTTTTTCAAATACAGGAATATTGTATAGCAAAATGGATTCATCAAAAATAAAATAATGCCTAAACATTTTTATTTCAAAAAATTGTTTAAAGCAACAAAGAAGTAGTAAACACTTTGTCATAATCATTAGGATAATTGGAATCAAACAACAGTTTACATACTTTCATATTCTTACCAGACAGCCACTTCGGCTGGGAAATAAAGCTATGAAAGTACATAGTTTCGACAGTCATAAAATTAGGAGAAACTCTCAGAACAAACTTTTTGAATTATATAATCTAGATTTTTAAATAAGGTATAATATTGTTACAAGGGTTTTTTTATTAATAATAGTACTGGGTGTGCTTTTTTCGGTTGCCAGTTTATAAGTATACTAAGTGCAGAAACATAAATACTATTTAACAAAAGTCTTCCTGATGATATGATATACTATAGATGACTTCCTAAGTAACATATTTTTTATAAATGCATGTGTTCGTTTCTCCATAACTTCTTAATGTTTCAATACGTTAATGATCAAGTCATTGACTACTGGCTTTTGATAATTTTCCGGGGCTATTTCCTTTTCGCACCCCCCCCCCCCCCCCCCCCCCCCCCCCCCACTCTCCCATCCAGGATGTTTTAGGTTCAGGGTTAGGGTTAGGGCTAGGATCAGATACAGTTAGGGGGGTGTCAAAAGAAAATAGCACCAATTTTTCAGGGTATTAGAATGCAAACAACCCTATAAACATTTCTTGAAAGTCGTGTATCACAAATGATAATATATTATCATTGTCAAGCCTGACTTTCAAGAGTTAAAACCACAAACCAACAAATGTAACTGACAACTTATTAAACACATAATGCTAAAGCACATCATAACGTGATGGTGAAACGTAAAATTACGCAGGGCATACTAACCTTCTCTATTACTAAATAAATTGTCCAAAGAAGGGGAAGGTCGCTTGTGTTCAAATCTTGCAATTCCCATTTCGCTGGGGTTTTGTGCGTGATTAACTTCAAATGTATTTATATCTACAAACAAATTTCCAAACCCGCCATCTGAATTTTCCATATCACGTATGTGAACACAAATCAATCTGTTGTACACAACGCGAATAATCTAAGTTAAGATTTAAAGCTACACCATTGTTCATTGTTTATTGAAGAGCATAAAAAAGTGTTTCCAATCGAATAATTACTCATTCAAAAGTGAACGAATGAAACTAAACGTAAAGAATACAATACATAAGTACGCCTCCATATGCCGTTTGTTGATGCGTTCACATTTTGTCGATCGTTCTATAAACTTTTTCCAAATTCACACCAAGCTAGCAGGTAAACTAAAAAGTATTTGCACCACTGTTATGGACTTAACTTGTAATATTTGAGATGTGTCATAGACATTTCAGTGGTATCATATGGATTGACAATAAACAATATCAATCTCAACCCCTTTTCGATTTGATGAGACTCAGAACATAGAAAAAAATATCTAAATACGTCCAATATTCTGTTATCACTTCGAAAGCGAAACTCCCCAAGTTTTTTTGCTAACAAAACCAAACACGCTTTGATTAATCGAAGTGAACAGTAGTAAATCGCTCGCTTAATATCGAGTCTTTTAGAAAGTGAAAGTGAAGATGTTCAAAAGGTACTTCACTTTTATGTCTAAAAGGATTGAATAATTTTATTTTTTCATATATTGTAGAAATTTCTGATCTTGATGTCACAACAATTTTTTTTACAAGTTTCAACTTCCACTGTACCTCTGATGATGTAGTGTTAACTAACTGACTTTCTGAAAGTTCATTTATAAAATGATGAGACCTTTGGACTTTGACTTGCTTACAGAATGTATTTGGAAAGACAAAGTCTTTTTTTATAGCATGCTCTTATAGGCCACTAAATACGTTGAAATATCTTCCAAAGGATTTCAACACAAGTTTTAATGACAGTTTAATTGAGGTACAGAAAGAAAAGGAAATAATATTGCTTGGGGAATAACACAAACTATTTAAAAAAGGGACGATTGGAAGGACATAAAAGCCATCATGGAAACAAACGGGTTTGATCAAATCGTTAATAAACCAACTTGTATTACGAAAACGACTGAAACACTTATCGACATAATTGCTACCACCAGTTATCTCAAAAGTTTTGTTCATCCATTATCCCTTGGGGACCATGAGCTAATTGGTTGCATAAGAAAAAGCAATCATGCTAAATATGAATCAAAAACAGTACGATATAGAGAGTACAAAGATTATGACGCAAATAAACTTATTGAAAATGTCAAAAATAGTAACTGGAAACCCTTGTATATACGAATGCAATGATGTTGCAACAAATTACTTCATATAATAAAGACCGACTTCTAAGAAAAAAATATTGGAGCAGGCAATCAGTTATATACATAATAAAAGAAGGCTTGATACAAGAGGTAATTATGTTCAAAAAGTAATTAAATGCTAGTTAAAAAGTTTTAGAGGCACTGGGTTGACTTGCACGTTCAAAACAGGTTTCTTTTGTTTTAGAAATTCAGAAAATTTTCAGAAATTTTCCTTTTGTAGTAGTTCTAAAAGTTATTATTAGAATCTGAGTGTCATTTAGTGTAATTCTCTTGTGACCTGTTCGTTTTACGTGTTCGAAAACATGTGACTTTGTCTAAGCCACCATGTTCATCCACACGTACACTTTTAGCCGCCTACCACTTTCACTGATATATGTGACGTCGCAGCCTCGTAGACTAAGTTGTGTTTGTGATGTTTTTCGACTTTGTCTTTGATGTTAAAATAAGATCCGAGTCGTTTGGCTCTCGTTTTGAACTTTGGCTGGACTTGTTTCACATGTTTGTTAATCTCGCGGGGGATCTGTTCTCCTTGTACTCCGGCATATGGTAGTAATTGTGTATTTCCCTAGACACTTCTAATGTACTTTTTGTAAATTATTTTACTCCTATAATTTTTTACATTCATTTTAACTGATGATGACTAGTGGGTACTAGTCAAAATGTTTTTTTAATAAAAATTTTTATCAAAATTCAACATGAAGCTTCTGTCTTTTATATTTATTTTAAAACTGATTGCCTGCTCCAATATTTTTAATCATATATCAAGAAGAAGCATGGGCATAATAATTTGGAGAAAGTTCGTTGTTTGGAGTCTTTGAAATTGAAATATACTAGAGTTATATGTGACATTAATTTCATAAAAGCTTACAAGAGAAACAATTTGATTCCAAAGTTTGCTTGTATTAACAATGGCGTCGTGAACGGTAACCGAAAGCTTAAAGATAAAGCTACATCTATCGTTGTGAACACAGAATTGAAGAACAAACATCAAGAAAAACGTGAACTTCTCAAAGAAATTAAAACTTTGAAAGATTCGATTTTTGATGGTTTCAGCTCAACACTCAAATTTTCACTGATGTATAATTCCATGAAATCTACATCTTCCCGGAAAGAAGAAGTGCTCGGAGAAACATCGCAACAAGTTAGAAAGACTTCGACTAGAGGCTACGAACATCGAGCATCAGGAAAATAACTGTACACAATTTCTCTTCATATACATTGGCAGCTGAAGAAAACCTCGCCTTATCTCATACTGTCAAAGCTGAATCGTAATGACATACAAACCGAGTTCGAATGTCTTTTTCAGGACATTGTTCGAAACGTATCATGTTTATCCGATGACGAAAAGGCTTTTCTGAAAACAAAGTTACAGAACACATGTGATAAGTATGAGAAAATAAAGCTACCATCGAAAAAACAAGCAGTGATTAAAAACTTGATGAGTAACAAAGAAATAGCGATTATGAAACAGGATAAAGGTCTAGGTGTTGTCATTTTGGACCAAAACAAGTACGTGGAAAAATGTTTATCTATGCTTAAAACTCCTCAGTTCAAAAAGTTACAAGATGATCCTACCGAAACAACCGAAAGGAAAGTTCAGAGACATCTACAGAAAGCTCTATCCAACGGGGTCACGACCGGGACAGTTTTATGGTTTGTCAAAAATCCATAAATTAAAAGATGGTGATGGCGTTGCAGAACTTCCTTTAAGACTGCTTATATCACAATGGGATCGCCTCTTGGGCCTATCATTGCTGGGATCTTCATGGTAGCGCTTGAAACGACCTTAGTACCTCAACTTTCAGATCATCTCCCTTTCTGGAAAAGATATGTCGATGACACCCTTTGCTACGTAATGTTCTTATCGTGCGTAGAGAGGATTTGTTTGATACGGCTGTTTTTCGCAAATCGACCAACACAGATCTGTACATCAACTGGAACTCTTTCTCTCCTGAAATATGGAAGAAAAGCACTTTGAAGCTACTCGTCAAACGAGCCTACAAAATCTGTAACAAGGACTATTTTTGATGATGGAATTAGAGCATTTAAAGAAAACCTTTACCGAGATAAACAATTTTCAACCGCAAGTTGTTACAAGAATTTTCAAACAAGTTGCTGACCAACAAAAGGAAATTGATAATGTAGATCGAACTGGTGCTATCGAACCTGAACCCACAACTGTTCAAATTACACTACCATATGCTGAAGAACAAGGAGAACAGATCACCCACGAGATTAACAAACATGTGAAACAAGTCCAGCCAAAGTTCAAAACGAGAATCACTTTTAGAGCCAAACAACTCGGATCTTATTTTAACATCAAAGACAAAGTCGAAAAACGTCACAAACACAACTTAGTCTACGAGACTAAATGCTTTGACTGCAATGTCACATATATCAGTGAAAGTGGTAGGCGGCTAAGTGTACGCGTGGATGAACATGGTGGCTTAGACGAAAAGTCACAGGAAAATTTCTGAAGCCTTATATATAAAACAAAAGAAACCTGTTTTGAACGTGCAAGTCAAAACGGTGCTTCTAAAACTTTTTAACTAGCATTTAATTACTTTTTGAACATAATTACCTTGTATCAAGCCTTCTTTTATTATGTATATAACTGTATATTTCCCTAGACAATTCTAACGTACTTTTTGTAAATCATTTTACTCCTACAATTTGAATGTTCTTGTTTTATTATTATGGAAGCAATAGTGTTCGGAACAGGAAAACAATTAGCAACCATTGACAAACTTCTGGACATTTCGCATCGTGGGCAGTCAATTAACAACATCCAAGAGTACAAGTACCTAGGTAATATTGTTGATCAATTGCTGAGCTTCAACAGCAACTTTGATAAAGTTTACAGAAAAGCAAGTGGTCGTTTAAAGTTATTGAAGCATCTACGATATTATCTTATGATAGATTCTGCGTACAGTATCTTCACGATGATGATTCAGCAAATCCTGACATGCCGCAGCATAGTAAAGTTACACCAAACAGCTACACAACAAAAGAAACTAAAATGTTTAGAAAGTCAAGCTGAATGTGTAATTGTTCGAAAGGTTCCAATTATTATAAATATGATAAACAAGGAAGCTTGTTGTATGGTTAAACGGTGTTTGGATGTGACTATGTGTGAAAATTTCAACGGTTAATTCGAAATAAATAACCATTCTTTAAATACAAGGAATTCTGAACATCTTATAAAACTTCCAAAAGTCAAACTTGAATTGGGTAAACAGTCTTTTGCATATGCAGGGGATAAGATCTTTAATGAACTTCCTTTAAGTATTAGAAAAATTGAATTTTTTCTAATATTTAAGAAAAAAGTAAGTGAACATTTTAACTAACTTATATTTTTAAATAGAATAAATTTTATATTTTAAACTGTGTACACGTATAGATATTACCTCAACATGTTCTCAATTTCTCCTAATTTTAATAAATATAATATGTTTACAGTATCTTTTTTATTTATTTGTAGGACTAGCATTGATAACAGTAGCAACTTTTCTTTGTAAATTTTGTGTCTCCGAAGCTTTGTATCTTATTGATACAAAGTTAATAATGATAGTCAGCATTGTTCGCGTATATTTATAATAAAGGGACAAGTATCTATATAATATACTTGCATTTTTAGATGTTATTGTGTATTTTTTAATAGAGCTTGTCTCAAGAGAGAATCTGGTCTCCACGTTCTGATCACGCTTCTTAAGAGAAAATTCAACGTTCATTTGTGTGTATGATAAGAGAAACTTTCATATCCATTATTCATGAATAAATGGCGCCATACTATAGTGGTTATCACTATCACATTATTGGGGTTCAATTCCCCTTGGCGGCGATTCACCATGCGCGAGTAAATGTACCATAGCACCAGGTCGACCCATGCCATGTGAGGGAAATTGGGTAGATGATACATCGGGTGTTGCAGGAGGTCATCCAGAAGAGCACAGGTCCTTGATTAGGTTTGTGTCACTCATGAGAGTGTCAAATACTTCAGAGCCTCCAACCTAAGCCGTGGCCCCTCCTGGAAAGCAGATGCAATAGCAACTGAGTGAGGCTAGCCACGTAAAACAATACCAAATAAATAAATAATAATAAATAAACAAAAGTTCAAACTTGAAGATGCGAGGTTTGAATTTGATTTCGATACCTAATAGAGCATTGCCCTTTGGTTTTTGACCTTAATTACCCCCTTTGGTGCAATATTTCAATATTGTGAGAATCAAACCTGCCATCCCCAACTATCAAGACCTCTTGATTCATTTCAGGCCAAAGCAATAGAACCGTTGTAAATTTATTTATTTAAGGGATAACAAGATATCTCTGTTTGTGTTACTAAACTACAACCCAGCAAACTCCAATGGTTTTCTCGCACTCTCGTACTTTTTTGTCTTGATGTATCATTGTGTCTAATTTCATGATCAGTTTCATTTTTTTCTTTGTCTTTGGAAACCTGCTCTGACATTTAGAGTTATCAAAAATAGAAAGAATGGACAACCTTATGTCTAATCCCTATACTGGTATCATGTCAAAATTTTCAAGTTCCTTTCAAACTTTCATTAAAGACATTGGCGATGCGAAATCAAAAACGGTGAGTTGCCTTATTGAAATCTTCATAATGTTGAACTGGGTTGAACTATGTTTAAAAGGGACTTATTCACTGCTAAATTCTTATTTTACGTTTTATTTGTTCTAATTTTGTAATTTTGTTCTAATTTTACATACTGAGTTAATGAATGCTCAGGGCACCCTTCTGCTTGTTACCAATCCAGGCTAATAGAAATTTTTGGCACATTGTACTTATGGTGACTATGGTAACTGTGTAAACAAGATGGGAATTATTGAATGAAAGTGTCATATACAGAAAGACTAGTGTTGGATATATTCTTAGTCAGACCCTTATCAAGTGATTACATCAGGCACACGATGGAAGAATACTCCAGACTTAGAAATGACGCCAGACATCGGACATATGTCTGACAATTTTCAACATCAAAATTTGTTTTTCAAATTTGGTCATATAACGCCAGACAAAATTGTCTGACATTTCTAAATTGATGAAAAAGTGAATGTCTGGTATTTTTATTTGTCTGGTAATTTAATCAAAAATGACAAAATTGTCCAACAATAACTTTATCAAAAATTAAAATGACGTGCAAATTTTATTTTTGTGGAAAATCACGTTTTTTTCTTCTTGCACGTGCATATGAAAATTTATTTATGAAAAAACATTCTATTTGAAATTCGAAAGAAAGAAAAATATGTGTATATTTCTATGAATGAATATAAGGACATGTTAAATATTTTTCTGAATGTAAAATTCTTTTTTGGCACAACAGAAGTACAAAAGTTAATATGTCTTCTTGAATTTCTTGCAACAGTGAAAAAAAAAACATTTGCCATCCATGCGCAGCACCTCCTTCAGAAACGGACCATGGTTGTGATGAAAGTGAATATCAGTTAGGATATTGCTGTAACTGTCTTAATTCTCCAAAAATTAAAAAAGCTTAAAGAGGCATTGGCCGGCTTAAAATGTAAATATTATTCTCACGTGACCAAAACAATCAAAATCAAAACAAATATGGTGCGAAGATCGCGATCGCTTTGAACATCGTTTACTGAAGCGTGAAGTGAGAAAATAAAATAATAGAAACACATGGCTTTTAATAATAGAAATTTACCTGACACATGTATCTTGTGACATATGATTCAATGTGAAGACAGAAATAATATTTTACACAAGCATTGAACTTCAATTTTTAAAATTCTGTTCCTATAAGAATGCAGCAGTGTGGGGACGGGAAGAGACAAGATAACAACAACAGTTCAATTTGCCAAATAATGTTTTATCTCAGATTGAATCAGTGTTCTTCTTTCTTCATGATGCACACAATGAAACCAGCCATGACCATATTGGAAATCATATAGTTGAATGAATCGAAAAGAAAAATACAAGAAATACAAGAAAAGAAAAATGTTTATAAACTAAATCATGCATGGAGCTATCATAAGGATATGATCATTCTTTCATATCCAGTAAGCAACCAAATGCCCAAAATGACCAAAAAAATTTTTTAAAAATTTCAAACGTTTAAAAGAAAAACACAAGTTATTTTCAATGATTATTAAGATGCAATGTATAAACACGAAAAATTCAGGCAGAAATTATAGATATTTCATTCTGACAAAACCAAGATTGTGTTCTTATTTAAGTTTTGGAAACAGTAAAAAAGTAAGTTAATGAAAAATAAGAAGAGACAAACAAATTTAAAAACAAATTGTTTCCACATACAGCGTCAAATGTTTGAACTTATTTCATTTTCTCCCTTGACAATGCCTTGCCTTATACAAGGCCCATGTTGAAAAGGCTTCTCTTTTTAAACTTTTACAAAATCTATTTTCAAGAAAAACAAAAGATAACCAAAAGGCTTGGGTAATAGCAAAGCTTAGAGTATTGCTTAAGTTATGATAGAAGTCATGGTTTTCTCCCATTAATAAATTTAGGGAAAAAAGGTTTTTCCAGCTACGGTGTGCAAATACGTAAAGTAGACACAAAAGTTGTATAGCATTCACTTGAAGTCATGCCAGTAATTAAAAAATCTTATTCCCTAGGAAATGTTTTTCTGTGATTGTCAGAAAGCAAATGGATTTTCTTTTACATTTTGAAAAATGAAAATAACAGACATCACAAAAATGAAGATAAAAATTGCAACAAAAAGTTAGATTTTTGCTTCGAAAAATCCATTACGTGAATGTCGAAACAAGAGTGTGGTAGATATATCCAAGTATATCTTTATAATGACAGATTTTCCCATTGATATGTTAGTACATAGATGTTCCGAGAAGAGGTCAGTAATGTTTCATATTAATATTTTGTCTCTAATAGCAATCAACAACTCTAAAACAAGACCTTGAAAAAATAATTCTATCATCAACGAAAATTTTCCATCTTCTTGCTTGAAGTTTATTTTCTTCTCCTCGATAAGTCTGTTTTTTAATGAGTAAATCCGTATGAGTATTTGAGTAATCGAAAGTAACTCAAACTCTATTGTTTTAAGCCGGCCAATGCCTCTTTAAGTTGAGCTTTGCTGGCCCCGTAAATTTTCCTCACAGTTTTGATTTTAAAATAATCTCATATCCCTCAAATTTATCAGTATAAATAATGCAAAACTGAATTTGTCCATCAATTATGTGACAATTTTCAAAATGTCAGATAAGTTGCAATGTCATCTGCGACAGTGTCTAATCTTAAGATTTTGTCTGGGTGTCAGGCCGGGACATCATTGGTTTTAAAACATTGCAAAGTCAAGTTAAAATAATAAATAAAAAAAAATTATTTTAAGTTATAGATGTAACTATTTATAACTGTTTTT
The DNA here is from genome assembly GCA_027922465.2 of Turritopsis dohrnii. Classification (NCBI taxonomy): domain Eukaryota; kingdom Metazoa; phylum Cnidaria; class Hydrozoa; order Anthoathecata; family Oceaniidae; genus Turritopsis; species Turritopsis dohrnii. The sequence continues at coordinate 512,835 of BQMF02000133.1, read as the reverse complement.
AATTATCTTCTAAACCTGATGATGACATTATTAATGTCGAAAAATTGTCAAAAAATAATTGCTGGTGATTTTTGTGATTTTTTGTACAGAAATTTTAATGGCTTGATATTCAAGAATCTAATCTCTTGTAATGGAAATTTTTAAATCATATTTACAATTTATATACTTTTTTTCGCCTGCCCTGTCAGGCCACCACAACACTAATTTTCAAACATTTTGGTGGCCTAAGCCAATTTTTGACTGTCTCAGACATTTGGGCCACCGCTACAATCTGAAACTGTGCAAAAATTTTTTCGGTACTGGACAAAATTTGTGTGACATGCCTTAATAAATTATTTTGAAGCCTGTACTCTGAGTTGATTCTGAAGAAAATTCAGAAATGCTAGAGTCTTGACAAAGTCTTATAGAATGATTGCTGGAAAGTTAAGAGAGATTATCATCTATTATCATCTATTTCAGCCAAAACTGTTAATTAGAAATGTTTAAAGAATGTGAAAGGCGCAGCTAGTAAAGAATGAGTTACGTAGTATCAGCCAGTAACTTGCAAAGTACTTGAAGGAATTTTATTTCAAAGAGGAGCATTTTGAAACCTGCATTTTGATTTTTAGAGAGGGTCGCAAGACCACACAATCTGTTGAATGTTATTGGAAGGTTGTTAACGAGTCGTTGCTAAATGTAGAATGAAAAGTTGTGCAGGGCTTGACAAATGACGCACGTGCGTTCGGCACGATGTTTGATGATAAAAAATTTGCCATTACGTACTAAGATCCTTATGAATTCGTTCACGCACGAACGCCAATCTTAACTTCCCAACGTATATCTCATAATAGTGTAGCAGCTTAGAAAGCTAAGCACGTATAATTGACATTAGTGATTTTGTCCGTGATGATGCTGCCATTTTGAAACGTACCGCAATTTGATAAATTTGGTAAAACCAGTCAATTTTTTCCGAAGAGAGTCAAACACAGCAAAATCGATACGATAATACAGTGTCACATCTAGACCGAAAATGATAACGTTGAATTGTTATGGGCGCCCAAAAAATGTCCCCAAATAATAACCAAAGGAAAAATCTGAATCATAAATTTGTGAACAAATTAAACTAAAGTAAACTAGAAGCCATTAGGCTTGAACAATTTCCGCATCAGCCCTTGAGAAAATTGCTTTAGGCTAATTTTCAAGATGTCTGAATGACTTGTACACTGACTAATAATTTGATACAGTCTGGAATTCATCAAATTACTCCCTTCTTTAATTTATTTAACTTAATCTTGACAGCTTTGCAATTCACTATGATGTTTCGGGGCCAGAAAAACAGTTCACCAATATCTTGTGCATGATGTTTATTTATGAAAATTTTAGATTTTTCAAAATTTGATCCAAATTTGGCCCAAATCGAAATCATCCAATTTTATTCGAATCTGACAAAATGACTGTCAAATTTGAAATCAGCACCTTTCAAATGTAATTCATGCAAAATTTCATGAAATTTGAAGAACTTTCGAAATTTGGTCCAAATTTAGTCAATTCTGACAAAATGACTGTCAAAATTGAAATCCGCACCTTTCAATTGTAATACTTGCAAAATTTCATGAAATTTGAAGAACTTTCGAAATTTGGTCCAAATTTGGTCCAAATTGTCCAATTTTAGTCAAGTCTGACAAAATGACTGTCAAAATTGAAATCCACACCTTTCAATTGTAATACTTGCAAAATTTCATGAAATTTGAAGAACTTTCGAAATTTGGTCCAAATTTGGCCCAAATTGTCCAATTTTAGTCAAGTCTGACAAAATGACTGTCAAATTTGAAATCAGCACCTTTCAAATGTAGTCCATGCAAAATTTCATGAAATTTGAAGAACTTTCGAAATTTGGTCCAAATTTGGCCCAAATTGTCCAATTTTAGTCAAATCTGACAAAATGACTGTCAACTTCGAAATCAGCACCTTGTCTAAATTGCCTTATTTTAGTCAAACCTGTCCTAAATTCCTATTCCTTTTGTCTATTCTATTCTGAATAGACAAACAATCTGAAATCCGAACGGACTTTCCGAAAACGACGAAAAACTGTGACAGATACTTAGATAGAATGTGTAAACCAAACAATTTCCTACGCTATAAGCACGGAAATTGAATTAGAACAATACCAAATTAGTTTAAACGTAACATAAAGGCATTTCACACGGTTTAAATTTGTCCGGTCTGTTAGAGTTAGAGTTAGTGTTAGAGCTTCTCTCCGGTGCAGTTCTAAATTATGCAATCCGTAACTAAATTCAAAGTATACTTCATAAAACATGCAATTAAGTGATTTTTCACCTCTTGAAAGTACTAAAATGTCAGAGCTTCTGGAAGCATCACAGCCGCCCTGAACCCCCTGCTGAAAATTGATGTCCCCATAAATGTTCTGGATGCGACACTGTAATAATACAACCCTGATGCCGTGTGTATACACATACGTCTACGTCATTAGACTTTGACGTCTTCAAAACCACGTACAAAGCAAAAAATGATTATGTACGTTCACAAACTATCTCTTGTAGAAACGATTTGTCAAGCCCTGATTGCGGTTGAGTTAAGGTTCACCTACTTATAAGGAGATTTAATGGTGGAATGGAGATGTGTACTGTTCGAGGAACGTGTAAGTTTTGCAAAGATTGAACAGAAGCCAAAATAGAAAAACAACTTTATTTCCAGGCTTACAAGAGCAGGATGTGAAACCAGAGAAGAATAGGTTTGAAGAAGAATAGAGTTTTTAACACTTGGTACTTAATAATAATTGGTATAAAATTGGATTGGAAATGATTTACGAATATTTGCTGTTACTTACTGAAGAAGATGAGAAAGTAGCATATACTCTGTCACAAATACATCCAGTGAACATTGCTGCTATTTCAATAGACATAAATATGGACAGAAGGGAGATAACAAAGACAGAAAACAAGAAGGCTGCAGGCCGTTCAGGTTCTGCATCAGAAATAGTTGAAACAGCAGAAGAAGATAGTATGATAAGATGTCATAGACCTGATGAGCCATATTATTATTTTAGTACTATTATAAACTGTTATGAGAGTGAAGGTGATTCTTTAGAAAGAAGCAGTGATAGAGGACTGATGAAAGAAAGAATGCAGTAGAAGGGTTGCTGAAGGTTTGATCAGAAAGCATATGAATGTTTTCAAGCCAGTTTTGTAACACACGAGATTATCTGAGACAATGACAAGAACAATAGACAGATTGAATTTTTATTTTGGATTTGAAGAAACCTGCTTATCAATTTATAACAGTGTGAACAACATTGATTTTCATTTTGTTTGTTTCAGGAGGAGGATTACTTGTTTTCTCAACAAATAGCATATTTAAAAGCATCACTATCAAAACCTGGTGGAACTTCTGTATGTTTTAATCTTTTCAATTTTTTTCACACTCTGGCTAATTTCTTGGTGTGTTAAAGGATGCCTTCGATACCAATAATATGCTCATGATGATATTTGCTATCCTTAAATAGGCAGCATATGTGACATGTTTGGTGTGTCACCTGGAATGAAAGAATAGAAATTCAGGCTTGGGAGCAGTTAAATAGTTATGTAACATTATTCCTTTTTTTAATCAAAGTTTTTTTTGATATGATAGAAAGAACTAAAAGAGAACATTGTTCGAATGATCCACTGTGAGATGCTTGGTTATGATGTTTCATTTGGTTATATGGAAGTTGTCAAGTTTGCCCAACAGCAAAACCTTCTGGAAAAAAGAATTGGTAAGGGACTTAAAAAAACATGTAACTTTTGCTCACATTGTGATGAAGAATTAAAAAATCTTTTAAGAACCAGCTGTTACACCAATGGTTACTCAGCTATTTAAAATGCATAGTCTACAAATATTTTATTGATTAAAAGTGAAATACTGCACTTTTTTAGACTTTAGCATGAAATTATCTTTCAAATAAAATGTAGTCAGTAATTTCCCATTACATACTAAGATGCTTATGAATTCGTCACGCATGAATGCCAATCTTAACTTCCCAACGTACGTCTCATATAGTGTAGCAGCTTAGAAAGCTAAGCTAATGCAATCGAAATAATAATACAACCCTGATGCATACATGTACGTCTATATCATTAGACTTTGTTTGACGTCTTCAAAACCACATACATTGTAAAAAATGATTATGTACGTTCACAAACTATCCTGTAAAAACGATTTGTCGAGCCCTGGTAGTTAGTCGAAGTTTGGAAGAAAACGTTCGACCCGGGATTTCAATTTCAACAATATTGTTGTTATAAGTTGGTAACTATTTATTGATTGATTTAGTTTATTTCATCTTGTCAAAATAATGCTCATTTTTTGGAAGAGCTATTTTTATATTTGTATAAAAAAACAATGGTTATTATGTTTGTACTTAGAGTTTTGACTGCATCACAGACAATCTTTAGCAAACTGAAACTGTTAAATAAAAACTACAATGTGATGGCTTCACTGAACTGACGTCAGTCACTGAGCCCGTGTTTGAGTTTCAATGGGTGTTTTTGAGGTGGATTTAGAACATGTATTGATATCAGTTATAAAAAAAATTATTTTGAGTTTGTCTGAATTCTCTAAACTTTGCTTTGACAAGAATGTTCATGCTGCCAAAAACATGAAACATTGTATCTCAACTTTTTTATGTTATTTCTTATGAGTTCTAAAAACACTATAAATCAATTCTTTCATCTGCAATAGGAAATAAATCTGGAGTGAAATTGATTTACAAAGAATTAGTTAATACTAGCGTTCAAGGTGGTGTTGCTCACCGCCCATATTCAGCCTGTGTTGTGTCACCCAAAATGTTCACGAAAAATAAAATTTAGGAATTGGCTTTAGGAGTTATCCATATTGGTTTCCAAGATAATTTTCCCTAAACGTCACATTCAATTTGTGTCTTTGGGCAATATTAATTTGATTACTACCAAATACCATCAAACATTAAGATCAATAAAACTGACAACATGACATTTTTTATTGATCTACATGAAATTCCAACTTAATGCAATGGCTTCGCACTGACGTCATGTAGAAGAATAGAAATAATCCATGTTTAATCTCTCTCACAGTTTACATCTACCATTTTGCATGACAGACAAACAGACAGGCAAACAAACAGAGAATCGAGTATTAATGTATAGACTAGACGCCAAGGCGGCGCCGCTCGCCACCCATGTTCAACCTGCGTTGTATCATCACCTGCTCCAAATAATTGCACTTAAAACCAGCGATAAGACTTCCTTTGCTGTTGGCTTCATCGCTAAATAAAGCTCGTTTGCACATGAAGAGAAATACGTTCCTGGTGTTTCAACTCAGCCGTTTATTGTCGCGGCATTTAAAATGTCAGCAGACTTTCTTGCTTTACACAATGCATTTCGAACGTGAACTTCGCGTGGTTTTCCGTTATGATTTTAAACCAATCAAATCTCAGTTTAACAATACACTCAAAACGCAGAGAGAAAAAACTTTTCAACTTATTATTAGCTTTTGTTTTACGCGCTCTAACATGGATGCTATCAGAAGTAGGTGAAAAAATGGCTTCTCTTAAAAAGATCACACGGGAGGAGAAAAAAATGCACGTGCTAAATGAATGAAGTGAATAAAAAACGTTCGATCAGATTAAAATAGATTAAAAGAAATCGATTAAAAGAAATTAAGACAACTATTAAGACAAAAGCAAAAAAATATTTTGTTTCTTTTTTTACCTATCGGTTTTTAAACATTTTGATTGCTCGAAAAAAAGTTCACCCGTCTCAGACAGTCAGGCAAGCATTAGGATACACTGGCAAACCGCACATACTGCCACGTTCTGCCACTGCTGCTTTTTGTCCAAAATGTTTAATCAGTTAGTTTCTTTGTATTTAGTTGATGTATTGTTTTCAAAGCCAAGTCAACGTGGAATATAAAACTAACAATAATAATAAAAACAAAACGTTATTCCTATTAGTTCATCAGCCAAAAAAAGTCACGTTCGATTGGGGTTGCAATGTATTTGCTTCGAACTCACCTCGTACACAAAAAAAGAAATAATTTCGCTCACAACTCAATCTACCATTTTGCGTGACTTACAAACAAACAGACAGATGGAGAATCGGCTGTTAATATATAGATTATTGCTTGTGCAAAAACATATACAGCAGTGTTAACTTTTAATCAAAAAATGGATTATTGCACTTAAGATATCTAAGTGGCTTCAAAATGTTCTCTTAGAAATCATCTTGCCAATATGAAGCAATGGTACAATTTTTGCATTTTCCCATTCATGTTAAGTAATTTTGGCAGGTTACGGAAAATGAATTATCACGTTATTTTTGTTTTTCGTAATCTTTCAATATTTTCTTTTAAGCATATGCTGCTTTATCCATTTTTCTTAATGAAAAAAATGAAATGGAACGAATGATGAATATGAGTTCAATTCAAAGGGTAAGGATGTTAAATCAACCTTCTTGGAATCTTTTCACAAATTTTACTGGTATTAGATAGGAGTCACGATGGATTCTGGGTTACGAAGACTGAAAGTTTAAACCAGCTTACAGACAACCTAGTATAGGTTTGAAGCATACCTCAATTCAGACAGAATTTTAAATTTTTTATTGTTGGTGTTGATGCATTTTCCAATTTATTTTTCAATCTGATCTTCCAGGATTTGCGTAGTGCAAATATTTATGAAGTCTGTTTTGGTTTGACTGCTGCATCAAAGTTGGTTTTCAAAGATATGTTGCATGCTGTGTTACAAACAGTTGCAGACTTAATGAAGCATAAAAGGTAATTTTTTATCTTATCTTTACAATTTGATGTTTCATGTTTATGAGGACTCGTTTCAAATTGTTTTCATAAATATAAGACAATCAATTCAAATCAACCCAATTCTCAAGTCATATTCACATTTTTCTCTATTTTATTTTTGAAAGCCAAGGTCAATATGGCATGATACGATGTAACAGCTTTAACGAAGACAGGATTTCCTAATTAAAATGTACTTTCAATTTATTTCAATCAATGATTGAAACAAATTTTTTAATACTTAGATGATCAACCATTTGATTTGTTTCATGTATGCACCAAAAGTCAGTGCAATGGCTGTCTTAAGCTTGCATTTTCTTAAACATTTGATCATGAAGTTAGGTATCAGAACCTTGGAGTTGTGTACTGATGGTTGCTATAGTACAAAACAACACATTTCATTTTTTTTTTTCATTGTTGGTAGATTTAGACCAATTGAATTCTAACATCCATCAACTGATTTAGTTTTCCTAATTCTTACATTGTTTATTTTTTAGCGAGATTGTTCGTAAGAAGGCTGTTATGACTATGCTGAGCTTTTACCATGTTGATAAAGAGATGCTGAAATCTATGGGATATATGAGCCTCTTTCATAATTCATTATGTGACCGTGATCCTTCTGTTATGAGTGTCACTTTGAACGCTTACTTGTCGTTTGTGCATGTTAGTTTCTGTGGATTTTTATCAAAATTATTTTTAAAAGGTGTATTCTGATAAATGTAGCAGAAGCTACTCTACACTTACTTTAATGGTATACTACCTGTGATATTTTTATCTTTAGGAAGATCCCTCAGCATTTAAAAGTTTGACATCTTCATTTGTGACCATTTGGAAGCAGATCTTAAATCATAAGCTGCCTACAGATATGAATCACCGAGGAGTGCCATCACCATGGATACAAATTAAGCTTCTTCAAATCCTTGCTATGTTGGGGAGTGATGATGTGGTGTAAGTTGTAAATCTACTGGTGAATAAGTCTTATCAATAAATGCATGAAACATGCTCATTTCATTTAATAAATATTACACTGAAAGTTGAAGATAGTTAAAAAAAAGAAAACAAATGCAATTGTCATAGAAAGCACAAATTACTACACATTGTGAATGTATTGACCCAAACTGTATGCATACTGATACATACTGAAAGTATAAATATCATGCCCAAGATATTGTGAACAATATGTCTAACAAAACTGTTTTTTCTGGCTCCAAAACATCATAGTGAATTGAAAAGTGGTTGAGATTAAAGAGGCATTGTACGGCTAAAATTGTAAATATTATCGTCACGTGATCGAACATGAAAAATATAAACAAATATGGCGGCAAATAATCAAGCTTTCTCTGTCAGAGAAGAACAGAGATCTTCTTTATTTCGGGAAATCAACCTAAATCATAGTTTTGACACCTTTTAAACAATATGTTGGCGAAAGAATTCATTCTTCTACAATACGTGTTAGAAGTAATTACTGAATTTTCTCATGAATTATAAAATGATATGGAAGAACATCTTCATAAGTCATCGTTGTGTGAAGAAACATGTCAGCTGTCTTAACTCAAGTAAGATTACTTTTATCATTATAAGAGAATGTTGTGGAAGCTAATTTAAAGTGATTTGATTTTATTGCCTATTCCAATCAATACAAAACTTTTTCTTCGTTGTTTGTTCTCAACGAAACTTAAATTTGATTACATTTACTCACTCGTGCATTTTCAGCATTGTATATGTAACTCGACTTGCAGCAGAAAAGATGGTAAAAGATCTGGTTGCCCCTGCAAGACAAGGGAAGTAAAATGTGGAGAAGAATGTAAATGTGGGAAGAAAAAGAAGAGAGTTGTTGTTATTATCATATATTTAATGTTTCTGTAAAAAAAATAAGAGTTTATCGTTGAATCGTGATCTAAAATTTACATTTTGATACAGACGAATGATATTTCACATCGAAAAGGTCATAAAACAGAACTTATTCGTATTCAAATGTCATGTACAAACCCATATCGTTTGAGAAACATAATTGTCAAGTGATAGAAAAAAAAGTATGTAAATGTTATCCACATATATCTTCAAAATGATACATAGCTTTCACATCAGAACCACGAAATTAATTTCTTATATAAATTCATAGTCTTTTGGTAATTTTATTTTTTTGCAACTTGATAACGTAAGTGAAAAAATTGATTACAAAAACAGCAATTTTTATATTTATACTAGCTCATCTTGTTCGACATCGTTTCTTGTTTGGCTTTCCACGATAACCCAAATACAGAGACGATTGTTTCATAAAGATTAGATATGGGACATCAAGATTACAACGACCGTTTTTTTCGACAGCCCTATTTTTGTTGATTCAGCCGTACAATGCCTCTTTAAGTTTAAAAAATTAAATAAGGGAGTAATTTGGGAAATTCCAGACTGTATCAAATTATTAGTCACTGTACAATGCTCGGTCAATTAATCACTGTGTGGGACTGATATGTGTTAAATTCACATTGGAAAAGATGCCATTGTTCAAAATAATCAAAACAATTTCCACTGCAAACCACTCAATGGAGGTACAATGATTTAGTTTGGGATATATTTGTCAGGAAAACAAACTTTGGATGATGAATCCAGCCAATTATATACATACAATGAGATCACTAATATGTTCTAAGACACAATATATCATTTGTTTGAAAAGAACATTGTAATACAGGTACTAGCAAAGTTTTATTGTGTCCTTTGTCTTTTCATGCACATTTGTGTTATAAACTCCATGAAAAGATTCAAGTGGTAATATGCAGACAGTAGCGGATCTAGAGGGTAGTCATAACTTGTGGAGAAACGCATTAACATAATTTGTGAATTAAATTTATATTATTATAATTTACAAAATCAACGTTTTTCTTTTATGTTTGAATTGCTAACTCTCTCCTACACAAGTTGCGCCTTACCTCTGGATCCGCCACCGGCAGGTTTAGTCGAAATAGATTTTCATATTGTATGTTTTGTTGATTTAAAGGGAACTAAACTGAAACAATCACAAGTTCATTTTCTTGTACTAATTGAAACAGCTTTAAAAAAATGATGAAAGTCAGCTTTTGAATTTTCAAAAAATCATTTTTGTTCTTGAGATATTGCTATTTAAAGGTTTTTTCCAAAACAGCGTCTCCATAACAATGTGACATCACAATGTTCAAAAGGATAATGCTGACATGGGAATAACTCAGTATGTTTTAAAGATTTATTGTTAAAACCTTGTATGTAGAGTGGTAAATATCTGCAGTTGTAAAAATAGCACAGAAATTTATTGCCTTTGCTACTCCGGCTTGGAGACCTGGGTCTCTATAATTTTTTGCTGACAAAGCCATATATCAGCATCCGGCACTATCATTATGGCAAAATTTGCTTTAACTTATGTCCAGTGAAAACTGTTCCATTTTCTGAAATCTCATTTCCTTTACCTGAGCAGATCTCCATTTATAGGTTTGTCAACAAAAAAACAGAAGACACCTGGAAATAAACTGGGGTAACTATGGCAACAATTATTTTTTAGTGATTTAATACCTGTACCTGTACATACAAAATTTTAGCAGTGTCTCACTAATATTTCTTGAGTTATTTACAATTTTAAATGTCAGCAATTTCTTCTTGAACATTGTAGTGTCACGTTTCCATGGAGATCAAGTTTTGAGCAAAAACTTTAAACTTTAAAACTTTAAATATTTCGGGAACGAAAAATGATTTTATGAAAATTGAAAAACTGACTTTTATCATTTTTGAAATACTTCCAAATGCTACAAAGAAATCAATTTTCGAAGTTATATACAATATAATTTTTCTCTTCTTGTAATCCTGTTAACTGTCATGGATTAAAATCTTTGAAATGCCCAAATTTGAAATGCCCAAGTTTCTTCTGCTTCTACTAATCCAAGTTATGAACAATTTCATGTATTGTTTACTTAAATATGTTACCAAATTCACATTTCTGGCAAAATTTGGAAGGTTTGCACAAAAAACAATTGGAAGGTCACTTTTGCAGATTTGATCAAGTTTGACCTATTTTAAATCATTTGGTTGTGAAAGATTTAATAATGTTGAAGTCAATACAATTGTGAAAGTCTTCAATCCATACAGCTTCTTTTATCAAATGATTTTGGTTCACTTCTATCAAATATCATTTTATTCTCCATATGAACCATAAGTCATATTTTGGGAATTGTGATGGACCTGTTCTCACATAAGCAACAAGAAAAGAATGGATAGTCATTCAGATATCTTGAGAATTAGGCGAAAGCAATGGGCCTGATGCGGAAATTGTTCAAGCCATGAGGCTTCTAGTTTAACTTTGTGCAGGTATTCATTGAAATCAAGATGTAAGACTTTCATTCTAGCGAAAGCAAAAAGATGTACGAAGTCCTGAAAGAATGTCTTAATGTTACAGACACTGAACAAGCGATTGGATGTTGTAAGTAGTCAACATTCTCATTGCAGAGTTCATTTGCTTTGTTTCTTAGCAAAATGATGCATGTGATAAAAGATAAAGTTTAAATGAAAAATCTACTATACAGTGGCTCAAACAAAAGTTGAAAACTTTTGAAATAAGACAACTGTTTTCTATAAGGTGTCATTTATGAGTGTATCAAGACTATTGGAACAATATATCCCAATCGTGCTTTGCTGGAATTTGCTGCAATTAAAGCTGGACTATTTTTAATTGCTAAGAGCAACAACCTTAAGTATATGGGTATGTTATAACATTCTTTTTTTTCTTATTTGTTTTTCTAAGCATGGCCCCTTGATAATATTTTCTATGATAAGTTTTGCTTCACATTTATATACCACTATAATTTTTTGTAATTATTGCTAGGTATTGCATCACTTAATTGTCTTATTCATGTTGACACATCGTATGCAATAAGGCACCAGCTAGATGTTATTGAGTGCTTGAGTGATCAAGATGTTTCAATCAAGCGTAAGGTGCGATGCTTGTAGCCTCGGTTTCATTTGTTATCTTTTTTTTATTTTCAAGGGTTTCTTCTAATTTTCAATCCATTCATTATTCATTCATTCATTATTTTTTGCTAAAACTTTATGCATGAAACGACTGTGATGTAAAGATACTGGATATATGGAAGGGTGAAAGTGAAAGTCTTTAGAGAAAACAATTTTATGAGACTGATAACATCATCAACAACATTTCAGTCCTGTTTGATGCATCTTTTTTTGGATTTTATAGACCTTAGATTTATTATATCGAATGGCAAATACAAAAAACGTCAAGGTTATATGCGATGAATTCATCAAATATTTACGATTGACTACAGAGGACTACGTTAAATCAGATCTGGTCAGTAAAATCACAACCTTAGCTGAAAAGTATGAATGTTTTTCTCATATTTGTTCATCAGCAAGCAGTGGACTGATGATGCAGTGGACGACGAGCTATTGTTATGATTCATCTATAGGTTTTCTCCAGACAACGAATGGTTTATTGATACGATGAACGAGGTGTTTGAGCTAGGAGGAGATCTTGTACAGCCTGATGTTGCTTATAACCTTATGAGGATTATTGGGGAAGGTACATATTAACTTGCTTCGATTAAGTCATGCTGAAAATAAGTAGGGTGTTTCTTTGAACGATAGTATCGGCTGTAAGTACTCTCATAATTTTTGTGACTTTTCTTATGGAGAGCAACACATGTCTCCACTTCTCCAAATGTCTTTTAAATCTTTTATTAAAATATGCAGTCATGATAAATATGGAAAAAAGAAAAACAAACTTGCTTATAAAACATTTTATTTGTAAACGAAGCTTTTCGTTCTATAAGAACATCATCAGGTGTGTCATATTATCTATTTCATGTGGATATAATGCATGTCCATCTTTTAAGGTATCGGTGACGATGATGAGGATGACAGCGAAACAGATGATTTGAGGCGAAACGCTGTAATCACATACACGATTTTGCTGCAGAAACCAAGACTGCCAGATATTTTAATTCAAGTTATTTGCTGGGTTATCGGAGAATATATTGACTTACTAGAAGATTATAATCTACAAAATCTAATCGAGAATTTTTACGAACTGTTATTTCGTCGATATTCAGGTAAAATCTATCACTAACATCTTTCTCAGTAGAGTGCTTTCTCAGTTAGGTTGGCACTTCTTTCGATGAATTCAAATGTTATCAAGTAACTTCCTTACGCCTATTTGATATTAACTCATTCGCACTGTATTAATATCGAGTATTTACATCTTTATAAAACTGTTCTATAAATTTACTTATGTTGTTTTTATTTTGTTTAGATCCTGTCACACAATCGTGGGTTGTTACGGCACTCACCAAAATAATAAGTAAAACTACTGACCCGAACCAAAACGTCAGACCTGTCGATTTGTCCTTGCTAACATGTGATGCGAGGCAAAGATATCAAGAAATGGTAGCTGCGCTTTCATCTTGTCGTGACCTCGAGATGATTTTACCTTATGATGGTAGCTGTGAGGATATCCAGGTGGACTGTGCTTTGTCTTTTCTCGATGTGTTTGTAAACGAGGCCCTGCAACATGGTGCAAGACAGTATTCTGTTGAAATCAAAAAGAGCTCAAACGTTTTGAGGGAGGACTGTTTTGAAGGTAAAAAGTCTTTCTTTTGTTTAGTAATGACATCATCGGACATAAACGTTACTTTGGGCTGGTAGAGCATTTTGAAGCCACGAGTCAATACTCACCACCAATACTCACATGGAATGCAAATGTTCGTTCTATAGTAGATTTTTTCATTACATGTTTTAGCGTTGACCACCAGCCTGAAGACGGATGCCTACCCTGATCCAAAGCTAGATCAGCCGGTTACATCGGTGAGGACACCACGGGATGATGTTTCCTGCAGTAGTCCACTATCTGACCAATCATTATCTCCCATTGAAGATAGGTGAGGTATTTTCAGCAACGTTCGATCTTGTGCTTAATATTATCACGTGTTTTGCTTCATTCGCTTCCATTCTTAGCTCTGTTTTTCTGAAACTGTTTCTGTATTAACGAATGTCGTGTGGTATAAGAAATTATGATCATGCATGTTATGCGTAGAGTTCCCAAGTCCAAATCGTCCCTCTGGACGAAAGAAGGTCGACTGAAGAAACAAGGTATGGAGACGGATGCTGCATCTGATATTGCATCGTTACCGTCGAATGAATCTCCTGCTGCTTCTCAAGGTACAACTGATCAAAGAAGCCGATCTTCAGCTGAAAGCGACAGAAGTTCCAAAGGCCAGGTGTGTATTCTCTTTTGGGGGTTTTCACTTGTGTACACGATTCGTCGACCAGGCTATTATTCATTTTTACTTGATTCATTTTTAATTGATTCATTTTTAATTGATTTGAGTATTTGAATTTCAGCAACACATCACAGCTGATCCAAGGAAAGAGCTTGTAGATAAACTGTTTTCCTCAGTTGGTACAGAAAGTACCGGTAGATTTGTGAGAAAAGATAAGAATTATCGAGACAGAAAAGTACCGAAGGCCCGTAAAAATACAGCAGATTTGTTAATTGGCATTACAGAAGATTTGTATTCTTCATCCGATGCAATCTCTACTGGAGGTGTCGACGCATGCGTGGATAAAGAAATTCTTAATACTGAAAACAGTCCATCGTCCTTGGATTTGTTTGCCGACCTCACAGTCTCCGAAAAGACGGGGGTTTCGAATAATCGAGATGAACATAGTGATACCTCACTTCTGGATCATATGATAAATGTGCCAATTCAGCAAAATATTTTATCTCCTGTGATAACTAACAAGGTATTCGGTATTATGTCAAACTTTGGAAACAACAGAATGTGCTTCTTTTTGTATTTGTTTATTTCTTTTTTTTTTTGATAAAACAGCAAAACAATTCATCGGAGTATATTCCCCGACAACATCCGGATGAGCAGGTTTTGCAAAGCACGCTGAAAAAACTCAATGACTTAACGCTTACGTTACCTGATGAATATCGTCAGTTGAAACATACGAATCCTGTCGAAATTTGTAAAGACATGAACTTGCGTGTGATGTTGCAGTATGTATACAAACCAACCAAGTTGGCAATTATTGTCTACGTTCTTAATCAATCTGTGCAAGTATTGACTGACTTGAACGTGGATTTAAAAGTTCCGTCAAATTTACGTTGCGTTGAGAACGAAACAAACTTCGAAAGGACCAAATTCGAGTCGATGACTTCTGTTGATCACGTGATCAATTTTACTTACCAATCACCTGCACTACACATGGTCTTATCTGGTCACGTGACTTACAAAGACTATACCTATACTGAAAAACGTTTATTTTTCAATCACGCGTTGTCTACAGGCAGTATTTTGCGAGAGCGTATCTTAGATATAGAGAAGTTTCAAGGTGAATGGAAAGATCGTAGCTTGTACGAGAAGAAGGAAAAACTAAATACAAGTCTGAACATGAATGCGTTTCTGGATGTTTTGCGGAGTGTGAATATTCATGCAGTCCAAGTAATAGGTATCCACTCTCTAAAACTTTTTTCAAATTTACAAAATCAGTTGCTTAAGTGATGGTTTTAGTGCTAACCGCATGTGGTGAGTGGGGTGTTTGTTCTACCATGGCTTCGCATGTGATAGTGTGATCCACTTAAAGCTCTATACCTGGCCTTCTTTTATACAAAAAATTTTATTTTTATGAAGCTACTGCTTAATACCTGATTCCATCTTAACTTTTCCGTTGCTATAGGTAATGAAGTGATTACGTCATCGTCTATATTAAACAGTCAGCATATATTGATGCATGTCAAATTGGCTCCGCGACTTACTGAAATTTGGATAAAATCCCCAAGCAGGTTACTGAATGACACGGTGTTAAAAATGTTGCGTTCCATGATTTCATGAACATCATGGTTGGAGGTATTGTGGTTACTAGATGACAAGATATTCGAACAATCCTGCTACTAAGAAATCGAACTTTTCATGCACTCAGCTACTAAAAGTTCTCAACCCTATAAATACATCCAACTCTCCGATGATGAAAATGCCCAGTGTGAGTTACAAGTGCTCAACTCCTCAGTTAACCGTGTAACAAGGATTTCTACTGTCCCTTTTCCGTTGTTGTCAAGGAAACAACTTTTAAATCCTTTGAAATACCTCAAGTCACCCTTATAAATGACAGCTATCGAAGGCATCGCAAAGATGTCTTAATTATTTTACGTAGTAACGAAGTTTTTGTAGTATTTGTAAAACCGTTTCTCGTTAAATTAGCCAAATTCATAAAAACCGTGTTTTGTTTGCAGGAACAGATATTTATCACACATTTGTGGGGGGTTTATGAGAATGTTTATTTGCCTGATGCATAGCCTGAACTTCACTTTACTATCCGAAACAGTCAAGGGTTACACTGTAGACTGTATGTTATATACAATTTGGTGAAGTTGTTCATAAATAAATTCCTGGGAAGTCATTAGAAATTTCACATTAATACTTGAAAGCTAACTAATGATATTTCTTTTGATAGAAGAATAGATGATAAATCTGTGAGGTGAATGTTGAGTTGAAACAGTTCGTGAGTGATTAAAGGTTTTCGTCACTTCAATGTCGTGATGAATTTGGCAAATTCTTTTCGAAGACAAATGATTTGAAATTTCAAGCAGATTGATTGTAAAAATGTCAATTATATATGCGTAGATTATATATGACTATATGAAAATGTATTATATACGTCTGAAATTTAGTATGCTATCCTCAGGGTTCGTACAGTCAGGGAAAGTCAGGATGAAAAGTGGCTTTTTTGATTAAGTCAGGGAAAGTCAGGGAATGTCAGGAAATGTCAGGGAATTTTTTTTAAAAGTCAGGGAATTTTTTTAAAAGTCAGGGAAGCATAAAAAGAATATGTATATATGCTTCTTTATCTATATTTTATCTGTTAACTCATTATTAGAATGAATAATAAAAAAACTTATTTTCAAGATAGTTGGCTTCTAGATAAAACATCTGTAATTTGGCTGCAACGTGCTCCACACACTGTTTTGTCAGTGTATAGACCACTCAACTGCCTGTCAGGCATTGCAATATCTAGTTCATTAGTCAGATTACACTGTTGGTTGCTCAATACAAGGTTTAAAACCACTAATATGTATTGAGGTACAAGGAAGAAAGGTTGATGATGAATTGCATTTAAAATGTTGAAGATTATAATGAGAAGGAAAAACAGACTGTGGTAAAGAATTCCGGAGAGTAGAGGAGCGAGGAATGAAACTTTGTTGGTAAAAAGTTTTAGATGACTTTGGGATGTTCACAGTGTGATCATGACAATCAGATGAATATCTTGTGTTTCGCTTGAAAGTTTTTATAAGCAGGGATGAGAGAAGAGAGCTCAGTTGAACATTTTTCGTAAAAGTATTTATAAGAGGCAAATAGACGCCACAGATCTGCGATGGGAGAGTGTGTCAAGTTTACTTGCAAGTTTATCACCAATAGCATTACAGATACGTTTCTGAATACGATCTAGAAGTTTAAGAGAGTCTGAGGGTGCACCACCCCAAATATGGCAGCAATACTCTACAAGGCCGAATAGTAGATTTATAGAGGTAAAGAGGTATGCTCTCGCAGGAAGAAGGGAGCCCACCTTCATTGAGACTGACTTAGCAATTGCCTCAATGTAGGAACACCCGGAGAAATCCTGTGAAAAAGCGATGCCGAGCAGACGAAAGGAGTTGTTTTCTTCCAACTGGGTGCCATTCATGGAAACTGACGGTAAAAAGGGATCTTTAGTATGATTTACAGAAAGAAGTTTGGTTTTTGAAGAATTGAATGTGACTAGCCATTTCTCTCCCCACTCAACTATAGATTGCAGATCAAGTTCAATTTCGCCTGCCATTTCTACCTGGCTGAACAAATCTGATTTTGGAATACAGGAATAGATGGTTGAATCATCAGCATAGATGGCAAGCTTGGAAATAATGTCATCAGGCAGATCATTGATGAAAAGAAGAAAAAGGGGTTGGCCCAAGGACAGAACCTTGGGGAACTCCTGCATTGATGGAATGTGTCGATGATGATTGCCCATCTAAAACAACCTTAGGCCTACGATTACCAAGGAAGGAACGAATGATCTCATAAAGGGGACCCTTAACTCCATATGCAGCAAGCTTTTTCAAAAGACCAGTGTTGCTTCAGGAATTGTTAGCCTAAAGTCAGGAAAGAACATATGCATTTAAGAAAAAGTCAGGGAAAAACATATCATTTTCAGGATTTTTATCAGGGAAAATAGTATACTTTCCAGGAAAAGTCAGGGAATTTCTTAGGTTAAGGACTGTATCCTTCCATACATACTTACGGTGGCCAATAAAATCACAAAATTATTTTAGCATTTCACTTCGCAGTGAGAGTAGTATCCAGGGCCCACCAACGATTTTTAAAGTTCCTTCCCGACTTTGTCATGATTTTGTTTTACCTCCTCGAAATGAGAAACGTTTCACAAGCACAAAGACTTCAAACAATCGGAAGCTCTACAGTAACATCATGGTTCTGAGTTTTCTGGTATTCTTGGTAAACCTGGTATTATGATATTTTTTTGTATATGCCTATTTTGAATTATAGCAAGTTAAGCCATAAATTAGTGTTCCTAGTGGCAGTTCATTCCTTGTGTTTCAGGTTTTACTAGATGATGATGGGAATGCCTGTTAGCCTTAGTTTTGAGTCAAATTAAGTATTTAAAATCTATTAGGATTTAAGATAAAGGTCTTTCTGTAATTGTCGTCAATTACGTATTAACTATGTATTAGCAGGGACGTAGCAGGACATTTTGAGTTGGGGGGAAATCTAAGAAGTCATAAGCGTAAACCAATATTTTAAGGGGTCATTATATTCTAGTACAGGGCCCAACAAATCTGTATTCAAAACAAAATACTCTCACAGATGAACTAATGATCAAATCGAAGACGAGAGTTTGAAATTATTTATTTTTAATAATCAGATTTTTCGGTGAAGGGACTTCTATAATTGCCCTCTCGTCTTAGATTTGATCAGTAGTTCATCTGTGAGAGTATTTTGTTTTGAAAAGAGACGTATAAGGACGTCTAAACCGAAAGCATATTCTAAGGATGACTGGGACACCCAAGTCTTATAGTTTGATTAATTAAATGACTTCAAATTTCTTTTTTGATTCAGGTTGAAATAAAGGCTTGAAGTGGTATTTCTTTATCAGAATGCTGGTATTATCATGGTATATCATGGTATTTTTTCTTCTACAATGTCCTGAGAACCATGGTCAATGCTGAAACATCAAAATCTCTACTTTAAATCAATCATGTGCTGAGAGATAGTCTATATATAGAGATAGTTTATATCAATAACTGCTATATTGGTTTGATAGGTTGTCATCTGTTTCGAGTAAGTCTTATGGCTGGCTGGTTGCGCAGTTGTTGCAACCATTTTTTTTTATGAGCAACTTGTTTATTTCACTTACATACTAATATTACATACAATATGATAGTAATCATTTGCATTATTATTAAACAAAAAGGGTGATTCTCTCTAGTGTGCAATGTTACATATTCCATCGAGCGGAATATTATTGATTTCGATGATGGGGTGTGGTTGACGACTCATTCTTTCGCCTCTTATTGCCGCAACCATCAACCCCGATATATCATTATCAAGTGTTACTTGAGATAACATTTAATATCAAATAGGACGAGAAGTCGTATACTTCCATGATGAAGAAGAAGAAATGCTTTTGTAGTCAGTATGAACATAGCAGAGGTTATGTTCATACTGTTATGTACAAACTGTTATGTACAAACTGTATAGCGCTTTGTAACGCAGGGTATGCTGCAATAGTAAGAGGGAGGAAACATGGAAGTATTAGCGGGATTCGGAAAAATCCTGTTTCGTTTACACGAAATTGTTTTTCTATAGATTTGTAGGGAATTGTATACAACTTAGTAGAGTTGTTCATGAATTTTTGAACAACTAATAATAGTAACTAGCCGCCAAGGCGGCGTCGCTCGCCGCCCATGTCCACCTGCTCTGTATCACTATATCAATGAACGTCAAATTTCCTTGTAAACGGCTCATACAACTTGTGTTCAACCAGAAGCAGATTCGAAGTCACAACCTCTGGTAAAACCAATCTTTTATCAGTGTAACAATGCACTCAAAACGTATAGAGAGAAAATTTCAACTTTTTATTAACTTTTGTTTTAAAAAAAGTTACGCGCTCTAACATGGGTGCTATCAAACGTAAGGGGGAAATGGTTTCTCTTCTTAAAAAGTTCACACGGAGGAGAGAAAAAAGGCACGTGCTAAATGAATAAATAGAATAAAAAAACGTTCGATCAGAACGCTTAACAATTAAAAGAAGAAATTAATTTATTAAAAGAAAAGCAAAAAAAAAAAAAAAATTTTGTTTTGATATGATACTCTTTTTTTACCTATCGGTTTTTAAACATTTTGATTGCTCAAAAAAAAAGTTCACCCGTCTCAGACAGTTAGGCAAGAGTTAGTGGCAAACCGAACATATGCTGCCACGTTCTGCCACTGCTGCTTTTTGTCCAAAATGTTTAATCAGTTAGTTTCTTTGTATTTAGTTGATGTACTGTTTTCAAAGCCAAGTCAACGTGGAATATAAAACTAACAATAATGATAAAAACAAAACGTTATTCCTATTAGTTCATCAGCCAAAAAAGTCACGTTCGATTGGGGGTTGCAATGTATTTGCTTCGAACTCACGTCGCACACAAATTAAGAAATAATTTCGCTCACAACTCAATCTACCATTTTGCGTGACTTACAAACAAACGGAGAATCGGCTATTAATATATAGACTAGGCGCCAAGGCGGCGTCGCTCGCCGCCCATATCCACCTGCTCTGTATCACTCTATCAATAAACGTCAAATTTCCTTATAAACGGCTCGTACAACTTGCGCTCAACCAGAAGCAGATTCGAAGTCACAACCTCTGGTAAAACCAATCTTTTATCAGTGTAACAATACACTCAAATCCTAGAGAGAGAAAACTTCAACTTTTTATTAGCTTTTGTTTTAAAAAAGTTACGCGCTCTAACATGGGTGCTATCAAACAGGGGGAAAATGGTTTCTCTTCTTAAAAAGTTCACGCGGAGGAGAGAAAAAAGGCACGTGCTAAATGAATAAATAGAATAAAAAAACGTTCGATTAGAACGCTTAACAATTAAAAGAAGAAATTAATTTATCAAAAGAAAAGCAAAAAAAAAAAACATTTTGTTTTGATATGATACTCTTTTTTTACCTATCGGTTTTTAAACATTTTGATTGCTCAAAAAAAAAGTTCACCCGTCTCAGACAGTCAGGCAAAAGTTAGTGGCAAACCGAACATATGCTGCCACGTTCTGCCACTGCTGCTTTTTGTCCAAAATGTTTAATCAGTTAGTTTCTTTGTATTTAGTTGATGTACTGTTTTCAAAGCCAAGTCAACGTGGAATATAAAACTAACAATAATGATAAAAACAAAACGTTATTCCTATTAGTTCATCAGCCAAAAAAAGGTCACGTTTGATTGGGGTTGCAATGTATTTGCTTCGAACTCACGTCGCACACAAAAAAAGAAATAATTTCGCTCACAACTCAATCTACCATTTTGCGTGACTTACAAACAAACAAACAAACAAACAAACAGACAGACAGAGAATCGGCTATTAATATATAGACTAGCCGCCAAGGCGGCGTCGCTCGCCGCCCATGTTCAGCTTGCGTTGTATCACCACATGCTCCAAATTATTGCACTTAAAACCAGCGATAAGACTTCCTTTGCTGCTGGCTTTATCGCTTAATAAAGCTCGTTTGCACGTGAAGAGAAATACGTTCCTGGTGTTTCAAATCTTGCATGTTCTTAACTCAGCCGTTCATTGTCGCGGTCGCATTTAAAATGTTAGTAGACTTTCTTGCTTTACACAATGCATTCCGAACGTGAACTTCACGTGGTTTTTATTTACGATTTTAAACCAATCAAACATCAGTTTAACAATACACTCAAAATGCAGAGAGAAAAAACTTTTCAACTTATTATTAGCTTTTGTTTTACGCGCTCTAACATGGGTGCTGTCAGAAGTAGGTGAAAAAATGGCTTTTCTTCTTAAAAAGATCACACGGGAGGAGAAAAAAATGCACGTGCTAAATGAATGAATTGAATAGAAAACGTTCGATCAGATTAAAATAGATTAAAAGAAATCGATTAAAAGAAATTAAGACAACTATTAAGACAAAAGCAAAAAAAAATATTTTGTTTCATGATTCTCTTTTTTATCGGTTTTTAAATATTTTGATTGCTCGAAAAAAAGCTCACCCGTCTCAGACAGTCAGGCAAGAGTTAGTGGCAAACCGAACATATGCTGCCACGTTCTGCCACTGCTGCTTTTTGTCCAAAATATTTAATCAGTTAGTGACTTTGTATTTAGTTGATGTACTGTTTTCAAAGCCAAGTCAATGTGGAATATAAAACTAACAATAATGATAAAAACAAAACGTTATTCCTATTAGTTCATCAGCCAAAAAAAGTCACGTTCGATTGGGGTTGCAATGTATTTGCTTCGAACTCACGTCGCACACAAAAAAAGAAATAATTTCGCTCACAACTTAATCTACCATTTTGCGTGACTTACAAACAAACAAACAGACAGACAGACAGACAGACAGACAGAGAATCGGCTATTAATATATAGATTGTTTGTTTTTTTTCGTGTAACAGGCTCGTCGAGTTTACGAATCTCCCTAATGGAAAACAATATTCATTTTGAACATATTCTTAACAAAAGAGCGTTATTTACCAAGGCTATATGTTTTTAAGCCTTTCTGACCCTTCTAAGATTTTTTATCACACTTTGAGTCTTAAGGTGATCCTTAGAATAATTCTTAAATTTTGACGATTTTGAGTCTGTGATTCTTATAAAAAGAATTCTTATAAAAGAACTGTGAGCGCAGGGAACCGTGACTTGTGTATCACAGGCGGTTGCGGGTTATGGAACATGTTCAGCGCGAGTAGTTATCATGACTTGGTTTATAATACTTGGCATTGTTTTTTTATCATGTTTGAACGAGTAAACCTTTTACAGTGGAACCTCTAATAGCGGCCACTTTGGGGGATCCAGCTTAGTGGCCGTTGCATTAGAGATGACCGATGTATGGAGGTTTTATATACGTTTTATATACTTTTTTTATCAAAAAGGCTGGTCAGGATGGGAGGGGTATAAAGAATGATTCATGATCAAAATAAACACAACATTATTGAGCCTAAGTGCTTCAAGTCGTAGTGTGACAAGATTCAAAGCACTTACTCAGTCAACGTCACCTAATGTTTCACAAAAGTTGTTCAATACATCTATAATAGATAAGGCTGCTTGACTTGACTTTATTTTTGTAAATAATTATTGTAGGTAAAGTAACAATTTTTTTATTTTTCCATTCATTTGCTTGCATAAAGATGTTTTTGACCATTAATAGAGGTAAAATTAGACATTGGGACAAAAGAAAGTGGCCGTTTGGCCGTTGATTGGAGGTGACCGATGTATGGAGGATTTTTTATAAGAGTTTGACAATAAATTTGGCAGGGACTTTCTTTTCTGGCCGCTAATCAGGAGGTGACCGATGTATGGAGGTGACCATTAATAGAGGTTTCACTGTACGTCCATTTTATCCCGTCCTTCCGAGCGTTATTTTGAAAACTCTGAGGAATTCGACAGGGCTGCTGGGTAATATGCTCGGCATGCTTAAGAAACTTGCAAATCTAAGATTGAATATGCTAATTGGTTTCATGCTTACAGAAAATAAAAGATGTAAACAACATCCGACTCATTTAACACCTACTCTCGAGTCCGAAATAGAGGTCCCGGGACGATTATTTTTTTTCATGAAACTTTCCACCAAAGACTTTCCTATTCCACCCACTCCACCTATTTGTTTTTGGAAATTGAACCCAGTTAACCCAGTTTTTAAATCAGGGTGTAAAAATGACTTTGGAAACTACCGGACAATTTCAATCTTGCCTATTGTGTCGAAGATCATTGAAAAAGCGAGCAAAACAAGTTATTGTCGAAGAATCAATTCGGTTTTCGATCGAAAAGATCAACTGAGCTAGCCACCACCATTCTTCTAGACGATATCAGAAAATCTGCCGATAATGGCAATATTGTGGGAGCAGATTTTGTAGATTTCACAAAAGCATTTGACACTTTAAGTCATGCCGAACTTCTTTCAAAACTAGTAGCCTATGGTGTACAGGATACTGAACTGTCCTGGTTTACGGAAAACCTTTTTAACCGAAAGCAATCTGCGGTGTATGGTGGTCAAAATTCCGATTCCCTATCTGTCTCATCTGGTGTTCCTCAAGGATCACTACTTGGTCCACTCTTATTTTTGCTCTATTTAAATGATGTTGGTGATCATATAACACATAGTAATTTGATACACTACGTGACAGACGACACCGTCCTTTTTTAGGCCGGGAAAGACTTATATGAAATTGAGTCAAAGCTGTCTTCAGATTTCACAGCTTTATGTAACTGGTGTACAGATAACGAACATGAAAACAACAAAACTGAAATCATGATGTTCGGTACACCCCAAAGGTTATCTAAGCTTCCAAGAAAAATCGAATTAAAATATCGGTATGGTATCGTTAATGTTACCACCTCGTATAAACATAAGATAAGATTGACAGTAACTTGAACTTAAAGCTTACCTCCCACACAAAATCATTATAAAATATATTAAACATACATCAAACATATTTTCGGAATTTGATATTCTTTTTGTTAATTAAGAATATCTCACCGAAATAAAAAGCAAAACATAGTTCAATAATTCAGGTTTTATCGTACTGGCCGCCATATTTTTGTAAAGATTTCAAAAATACAGTGAAACGAGTTTTCTCGGAAATTAAATGGTGACGTCAGAGCGGTAACAAATCATTGACCGGCTTTTGCGATAAAGTTAATAATCATTTATTTTTGATATTCTCCCGGGAATGTTAGTTTAACATTTCTTCAGTTCAAAGGAAATTTTATGCTCAAAGTGTAGAACAATTTATTTTACGTCACAAACATTTTTTTTTCTAAGTTTGAATTACAACGTCTTATTCAAACGAGTGGTGTACTTTGTACTATTTTCAATGATTGTTTCTCTTTCTG
Source organism: Turritopsis dohrnii (assembly GCA_027922465.2). NCBI lineage: Eukaryota > Metazoa > Cnidaria > Hydrozoa > Anthoathecata > Oceaniidae > Turritopsis > Turritopsis dohrnii. The sequence continues at coordinate 487,901 of BQMF02000133.1, read as the reverse complement.
GGCGATCCGCTGGTCGCACAGTTTCCTGTCTTCGTTTCAAACTGCGGTTTCTTTCGGATGATCCTTTTTTATCAACTGCCCTCTGAAATATGCGTTCTCAGCAATATCTTTCATGAATTGATAGCTTTTAGCCTTTTTCACTTTCGTTGCCGTAAACTTTTTTGTTCGTTTGTTCCACGCTATTTTGAGAAACTTGGAACTATTTTTCCTTCTTTCAACGTTGTTGACTGGACAAAAGAAAATAAATAAATAAATAAAACAGGGAATTTAGTAAATCAACTCAAGATACGAATGTTAAGGAGAAATTTATATGGTATTATAGCTGCACGTCTTACTTGTTCACGGTTGACATTTAAGTTATGGTCTAAAATTGCAATTTTTGTTGAAGCAATCATCTTTTCTTTTTTGTAAAATGAACTTTTCGGAAGGTACCGAATATGTAAACTCTTCATAATCCGAATCCTCCATATTCGCGGCATGATAGCAATATTTAGATTTGTTTCACGAACAGAAAGTGTGTATCGATCTTTCAACAGAAGGTGAGTTGAGAATTTTCAAGAGATTAGTGAGCTTTTTGTTTAGAAGAGTAAAACTTTATAGGGGGTTTGCATCTTTTCCTATACTTTCAAAAATCAGTCCGCAAATTTGTTACCGCTCTGACGTCACATTTCCCGCGAAGCTTCGATCAGTGTTTTCAAGATGGCGACGTTGCTCACAATGTTGTTGTTGTGATTAAAAAATTATCTGTTTTGTTTGGACATTTAGGCATACCTACTAGTGTTTTTATTAATGAATTCTTCTAAGATAGTAGTTTATTTAGAATGTTTTGAGAGTAACTTATGTTTTTGTGGGAGGTAAGCTTTAAACAGCCAGTTTGGTACTAGTTATAAGAAAGCAAGTTCTCGCCTGAACCTCTTGGCAAGATTTCCGGAAGAGAACAGCGTGTGAATTTGTATGAAAGTGCCTTGCTGATACGATATGTGAAAATTTTCACAATTACTTCGAGAAAGTTGACCACTCCATTGCGACGAGAAACAACAATATATCGTTTCGTCTTCCCGCCCTGAGAACTGAGAACGGAAAACGATCCTGTGGGTTCATGGCTGCAAAGATTTACAATGAACTTCCTACGTATATCACAAATGAAAAGTCATTTTCTAAATTTTCAATGTTATTAAAAGAGCACCTCATATAACTAATATTTTTATAATTTTTGTATTATATGTCTGATGTTTAATTTAGGCTCGGGTTTTTGATTGTTTTTTTATCATTTTTTACCATTTCAAATGCACATATTTCCGACACATTTCTGTATGATGTCAGGAGACTACTAATTTCCATTGTGTCTTTTTACATTATAGCTACATTAACTAGTAACCCGGGTAAAATTTTTTACCACAGCTAACTTCGAAAAGGTGACAAAAATATAATCAAGGTGTGCAAACCCCATGACGAAAATTTGAATCACCTAGGGATGTAATGTCATGGTTCCCCCGTGACGTTTAAAAAAAACGATCTCGCCGCTACGTGGTTTTACGCGTAACTATGAAGGCGTTGACCGTAAATTAAAACTTAATATATCACTCTCTAATAAAAGTGGTATGCACACTCGCTATTATATATAAGATTATAAATAAATAAACAAATAAATAAATAGTATTCATAAAAACCGAAATAGCTTTACAATTTTTCCAGCCACCCCACTTACTTACTTTGAGTAAAACTTCCACCAACCCCGCTTATTCCCACCATTCCGGACTCGAGAGTAGTCATGAAAAGTAAAGGTATTGAGTGCGTAGTAGGTTCTTCTGAAGTTCAGGTTGGGGCTTGGAAAAATGATTACTGTTCTCATATTTCTGATCTGATGAAGCATTCGGTGGTACTGTACAGCTTAAAAACACACCAACTTAAAAAAATGATTCATAGTCATTTTTAAGTATCTCTAAGTATTCAAACAACACCATTGTGATGACTTATGTAACATATGGGTGCTTCGAGTTTTGTCTTGAAATTGTTTCTCCTTGTCTTCAGTGAGAACCTCGATAATAAATTGTCGTCCGGTTATTTTAATCAGTTTATAATGGGTATTCTTCGTCTTCTGGGAATGTAAATATTTGGTATTCATTAAGGAGACGAGCACTGACACTTGATAATTTACCACCCAAAAAAATAAACAGCGCCATCACAATCACCACTGATATCCGACCTGATTTGTTTACAACAGGTTTTTGTTTTACTGCTCCGGACCTTAGATGTGTACCGGATGGCTTTATAATCTTTGGATGGAAGGAATTCTCATTCAACTCTTCTTGAAATTGAAGTGAATAATTTGAAATTCGTGTTTCCACTGCGTAACTTACATCGCGAAATTTATTTTCCACTCTTCCATCACTGGTCATGAATTCATTTTGACCCAATGTATATCGGGACAAACGATAGTTCCGAATTGGGACACGTTGATGTACCAAAGCATTATAAAATCTTTTCAACAACATGACCTCGTCTTTTATAACCACTCGCATCCTCCATCCATATCTTGATTACTACTATGCCTACATAAAACAATATAAATTTCTAAAAATCCTAAAAAGCATTTTTTGTTTACAAAAAAATTCGATCTTTCCAATCCACTTAAAATACTTGATTCAATTTTGTATTATATATCCCAAAAGATAAGAATTCGTATAAAAGCTTTGATGATCTCGGGAATACCTTTTGTGTAATTAAGCCATCAAAATCCTGCTAGAAGTGTCGTGTGAAAACTGTCGATGGTTATTATTCGATGATGCGTTCGATCGAACATCGTTCAGTTAACACAGGGTCACACAGGGTCCGCTTGTTATAGCAGCAGCAATGAATTCTACCGCCTGTTAAATGATGAATTTTTTTATGTTTCATTCAGCCAACGATAAAAAACATTCGAAAATGGTCAATACATAAAATTGTGCTTACGAATAATGCGAGGAAATAAAACCATTCAAACATGCATAAAAAAGTTAATGGAAAGAATACACGTTTTTTTATAAGAAACCTAGATGTAGAATCTTCAAAAATTAAGAAACTTTTACTACTACATTATATATGTCTATTTCTGAAATAAGAAACTTTAGTAGGGAGCTTGTAAACGGACATTACATTTGCATTTGTATTTTCTAACAGAAAATTTAGAACGCCATGATTCGAATGTTTTGTTTTTGTTTTGTCAATCATCGGGCAGTTTGTTACATACTGCATTCAGATTCAAAACAGATATTTGTAGTGACAATGAAGCAAGCTACCATCTTTTTAAGTTTGGGCTTATCATAAGCGTTGAACATCGTGGTGATAGTGTTCAAGTTTCTGGACAAAATGGTGGTTTCAATCGAGCAATAACAATATCGGAATAGTAAGAAAATTACAACTGCGACTTTCACCGGGTTGCGGAGTGGGTGAAAGATAAGAAACTAAATAAGAAACTTTTGGAACTATAAACATGGATTTTCAGGAAAAAAATAAGAAACTTTTGGAACTAGGCCCTTCGCCAGGTTTCTTATAAAAAAATGTGTATTCGACGCTTCACATTATTCTTTAAAAATTCCTAAAACTTCGGAAATCCCACACAAGGCGTTCCAAGTGATGTCGTCTCAGACATGGCTTTCAAAAATAATCATTAAGGGGCTGTTTATATGGAAGCCGAGCCAGCCCGTTTGCAGGGCTAGCCCTTTAGCCGAGATCTCGCCTTCATGGTAATTTAAAAGTAATTAAGAATTTTGTTTATATGAATAGGAGGGCTGGCCCGCTTGCCGAGATCTCGGCTATTTTACCCGAGATCTCGGCAAGCGGGCTGAAAAAAATCCCATGTAAACAGTCTCAGGTGAGCCAGCCCGGCAAACGGGCTAGCCTCGTTACAAATACACAGATTTTGATTGGATTAAAATTTGCAAATCTTTCTTTCTGACGCTTAAATTTTCCCGCTTGGTTTGCATGAAAAAGAGGTCAGCCCGTTTGCAGGGCCAGCCCGCTTCAAATAAACAGAAAAAATTTCCAGCCCGGCTAGAGGGCTAGCCCTGCAAACGGGCTGGCTCGGCTTCCATATAAACAGCCCCTAAAACATTATGAGGTGTGATGTTTTATCAGTTAAACAAACAGAGATATGATGTATTTGATAACGCTATAATTACTTTGCTATCTTAAAAAGAAAATGTGTCTCAGTATTCTAATTAATTCGACATACCTACCTTTTAAGGGGATCTATTTTTGCGTGGACTAATTTTTGCGAGTCAGAGCTCTTCTCAAGGAAAATGTTTGGATTTATTTTTGCGAATGTGAACAAAGTTACAATGCGTGTATTTTAGCTTAGAAGTAGCAGCGAAAAATCAATGGATGCTTGATAATAAGTACAAGGAAATAGTTATTATACGAAAAGTACACCGGGCCAAAAAATGAGCAAATAAAATCATAAAATTTTGCGTGATTTTTTTTTTTTTTTTTTTTTTTTTTGCGAATTTGGTCGCAAAAGTCGCAAAAATTAAACCACGCACAAAAAAAATCCCCTGAAGGGTAGGTGGTTAAATATCCTGCAGATACCACGTGACCTCACTTAAAAAGTTAAAAAGCTTACATTTCTACAGTCTCTGTATGCCTTAGAAGCACTAACGTTATCATATAAACGCTTCTTTTTTTATAGAGTCCAACTGTTTCTAGAGGCTCAGGTTCTGCGACTCGTCCCACTATTAGAATATACCCGTTCGTGATGAAAACCTTAAAGAAAATTTCCTGCAGTGAAATATAAATGTTGTGTTTGAACAACTGTAAGCTCGTGTAAAAAGGCAATAAAAGGAGAACAGCAAATAATAGCAAGAACAATTAATAATTCAGGGCATATCACGTGGCAGCTTATGTGAAGCCACATCATGACAAATAATACCTGGTTAACAAATTATTCAACTATCGACTGGTAGCCTTGTGGTAGAGTTCTCGCATCCTGTTCGGGAGGTCATTGATAACAGTACCTTGAAGAGGCTATCCTGGGTAAACATTCGTAAATAATAATAATAATAACAAAATTATAAAATCGTAGCAAACCGTTAAATACAGTGCTTCTTCAACTTTTGTTGTTTTTTTTTCTTTATAAGTATATTACACAAAAACAAAAATATATACAAGCATACAAGCAACCCCTATCCTCGCAAGGCACAAAGTGATATCGCCAGGGATAGGGACCGAGAAACACAAAAATGAATAAATAAATAATAAATGTAAATAAATAGCGATCTATAACAGTGGTCCGCTAAAACAATTTGAGTCACAAATGAACTTGATAACTATATCTAAAATTTTTCGATTTGTTTTCGTATCGAGTCTAAGATCACCAAATAGAAGAATCCTACAAAGGAAAACAGGATTAAGCGGAAATAAATGTATATTGAGATTCCGAAGACCGTCTAGCATTGCGAGCCTATCATTTGAGTAATTTGAGCAATGCAACAGGAAATGTTCTGTAGTGTTACAGTGGAATTTGTCCTACAATTACAAAAGGGATCAACTATGTCATAAAAATTGTGACGAAATTTATGCTCTCTCAGGTGACTGAACCCAACCCTGAGGCGAGTCAGCAAGATCACTCCTCGGGTGTTTGTTGCCTTGAAGGTGGATTCTCCTTTAGGTCGTACGAATTTGAGAATAGCACATTTGAATCTGGAAATTGAAGGGAGATCACGTATTCGACTATCCAGTTTATTCCACTCAGATACACAAAACGGAAAGAAGGAAGCGCGATATCGATCAGTCCTTAATACAGTGAGTAAAAGGGAGGTCTTGCTCTAAGGTTTGCTGAAGCTCTGTTCTGAGGTAGAAGGTATTTAGATAAATACTGTGGTGCCATCCCCTTCAAAATTCAAAGTCGTCTAGTATAACGTCTATCACATAAACTCGAGAGTTTAAGACCTAGTTCAGAGTGTACCTTCTTTCTAGAAGTTCCACGAAAGCAACCTGTTATTGCAAGACAAGCGTTATATTGAATAGCTTCAATGCTTTGAGAAAAAGTAAAGTTTCCTGGATAGTCGTATACGATATCCCCGTAGTCTAAATGAGGTCTTACGAAGGCTTTGTATATAGCTAGAAGTGAATCCCTTGGAAGGAACTTGCAAAGTCTGTTTATAAGACCAATAACTTTGTTGGCCTTTAAAATCTTCTCATTGAGATGACGATCGAAAGCTAGCTTGCTATCCAGAATGAGACCTAAATGTTTTTGAGAATTATGGACGGGAATGGCAGTGTTATTAAAACTGACAACAGGGGGGTTTTGAGGATCTAACTTTCTAGAAAAATAAACCTCTACCGCTTGTTTGGAAGGGTCAGGGTTAAAAGACAATTTCCATTGGTGAGCCCACTCACTAATCTGAGTTAGGCCACTGTTCAACTCATTCGACGAACGTAATGGATCTAGTACTAAAGAAAATAATGAAGTGTCATCAGCAAAAACTTTAGACGTAGATACCAGAGTATCAGGTAGGTCGTTTATGAAAATAAGAAAGAACAATGGACCCAGAATAGAACCCTGCGGGACTCCAGTCAAAATCTTCTTCCATTCCGAGACTTGACCATTTAGAACAACTCTTTGGAATCTTCCCCTCAAAAAATCTTCCAGCAAAAGTAGTAGTGAACCAGAGATACCATGAGATTTGAGTTTAAATATTAGACCCTCATGCCAAACTCTGTCGAAGGCTTTAATGTCCAAGAATATGCCACGAGTATCTAAAGGTGGGTTAACATCAAAGCCCTTAAAGATGTCCTGCGTTATAGATAACAGCTGAAATATACATGAATCACCCTTTCGAAAGCCAGACTGACAAGCTGAAAATAAACCATTATCTTCCATATAGCTGTAAATGGCATCAAAAACACATTTTTCGTATATTTTTCCAAATATGGGCAAAAGAGAAATAGGTCTGTAATTTTTAACGACAGATTCATCTCCTTTGTTTTTGTAAACAGGGACGACTATGTTGCCTATTTTCCAATTATTGGAAACTTGTGATAAGCAAGAGACAAATTGAATATTTTCATAAGTGGTATTACCAAAGATTCATCACAGATTTTAATCATGCGGACAGAAATTTCATCCCATCCATGAGTTTTGTTGACGTTCAATGCGCGAATAAGTGCTAAAACTTTAGATTCGTGGAGACTGATTGAATCTTATCTCAAGTCAATAACAAAACTTGGTGGGGGCAAAACACTATCAATATTAATGGGAGAACATTGCGTGGGGAAAAAATTATTAAAAATATTTGTTTTTTTTGTTGTATCTGAGATTGGAACGTTACCAGAATTACGAACAGAGGGAATCTTTGGTATTTTCCCGCTATGAAGGAAATGATTAATTATAGACCAGTATTTTTTGGAACCTAATTTCGGATCATTTAAAGAATTAGTTTGGTAAAATATTCGTCTTTAGCATTTTTGATAGCTTTTTTGCACTGGGAAGCAATTTCGCAAAGAGCTTGAAGATCTTCAGCCTTTCGACCATGCTTTATAAATCGCCTGTATTTCTTGGCTTTCTCGAGGATCATTCTCTTTATTTCAGCTGTCATCCACAACGTATCTTTATTCCTGAAAGTTATGATTTTGTTTGGCACAAGGTTTGAAAAAATGTTGGTAATTTTCAGTTAAAACCGAAACTTGCCCGTTTAAATCTAGTCCCGCAAAGGCTCTATCCCAATCAAACTCTTCCAATGCCTTTGTTATGGCAATCGAGTCATCCCTTGAAAAGTCCCAGATTTTACGTGGAAAAGAAGTCTCAAAACCAACTTTTCGCAAAGGTTACCTGATGGGACACCGAGGGTATAATGAGGGCAGGACACCTGAATCCAGAACCAATTCCTTTGCTGAAGAAAAAATTAGATCGATGCATGTAGAAGAATTTGGCAGAATGTGAGTGGGCCCATCAATGACCTGACAAAGGCTATGTTGAGTTGCTAGATCGCCAATATCCCTGCCCTCAGGATCAGTAATGTCGCTCGACCAACATTCGGAATTTCTAGCATTAAAATCCCCAATAAAAATAGACAAAGTGGGGGAACGAAAATTTACATTTATCACAGTCTCCTCCCATTTTTGCTTGAAAATTAATTTTGCTTGGTTAATATTCAGAAAAAGGTTAAAGATTCGAAGAGATTGATGAGAGCACGGAATTAAACATGATGCAAAATTACGTCTCAATTGCCGAAAAAATTGAAATTACCGAATATATCAAAAATCGTAAAATAAAAATAAAAATAATAAAACAATAATACAATTAAAAAAAGTATCATCAAACTTTGAATGTGAATAACTTTGTTGTTGTTGCTTTTTATATAACTCGATAAGAAATTTTCTACATTTTTCAAAAATTAAAGTTTCAAAATGTGAAAAAAGAACAAAGAAGAAAAATGAAAAGTTAATTAATAAATTGTCTTAAAAAAAAAAAAAAATGAACTGCGCATGCTTACACCACTTGCATCCGGGTCTACTTCATAAGTGTGAATCGGTTCTAGGACAATCCCAAGACGATTTTGTTAATCAGATTTGATAAAAAACGTTCGAAAGTAGCTAACGTAAGCTACAAAAGAGAAAAACATGATTTTGTTTTTTTATAGAAGTCCGATTACAAATGAGCGGGAAATTATGGATTAATCGGCCCTACGATCACGGTACGTTTTTGCTTTTGTACTTTTGTAGCATACGATTACTTCCCAAATTACTTTCATTATTTGAATAAATTATTTCTTTTCATTCACCTGTTGATGGACTTTTATTAAGTTAATAGTGCGAATCGTTGATAAAAATTGGTTTTTATTCTTCCCTGATTTTTTCCATATTTCAAAACTTTAATTTTTGAAAAAATCTAGAAAATATCCTATCGAGTGATATTAAAATCAACTTTATAAGACAATAATGGTTAATAGAGAAAATACGGTAACATTCAATTCAAAGTGTTTTTTTTTTTGAAGGCACACTGTACAATTTGATTGTAATACATACAGTGTGTTTCAAAAAAGTGACAACGAAAAATATTACCGCAGTTTTTAAAGTAAATATCCAATTTATTCTTATAAATATTATATCAATGGAATTTTTATCTTTTTGTCTTTCTCATGATGTACTTTTTGTAGGAAATGGAAAGGAAGAAAAAGACAAAAAATCGAAAAAAGTTTAGAATAACTCATTTATTTTCTTAACGATCAATTAAGTAAGAAAGCAAGTAACCGAGAGTTTTTAGTCCTTGGGCTTGCATCTGTCAGTTGGTTCTTCTGCCCACCGACTTGAAACTAGTAGCTACTTGACTTACCGACAGAAATACGTATACTAACTTGCCCGAAGGCCAGTGTGCAGTCAGTCGATGGCTCCTAATGGGCTCTGATACGCTGCTTTTAAAGCGCATCGGAATTGAGTATTGAGATACGACACGACTGGGACTCGAACGCGGGTCGCGCAGCGGTCGCATTCAAAGGTACTAACCAGACTAAATGCTGCAGAATAAATTGAATATTTAAAACTTCGGGGATAGTTTTTCTTGCCACTTTTTTGAAACACAGTGTATTTTTAAAACACGTTTTACTTAAAAGGGATGTGAATGGGTTACAGGAGCGTATCACGAAAAATAAAAGGGAGGGTCGAATTTAAGAATAAACAGAGCACTGAATTTCAAAATTATAGAATAATAGTCAGTCGAGATATGAGCTTATACACGAGGGGTGTAACAATTTATTAGAACATGTACGAAAAGGAGAAAGTATAATAAGAAAAGGGCGCCTGATTTCTAAAAGGGTGTGACTCCCGCACAATACGCCCCTGGGATATAAGAATAGTGAAAGACACCCTCTAAGTTTACCTTATTACACGAAATTAAACTGCGTACCTAATTAAGACGGTCAAATTAAACTGCGTACCTAATTAAGATGGTCAAAATTAAGCCGCACATTAATTAAACCAAAAAGGTGTTTCTTCGATGGCTTCGATGATACCAGTTGATCGAAATTCAGAAATGATTATCTTTTTGGCTTCTTCTGTATCAAAGAAACTAACAATCTTTTTAATTATCATCATGTTATCTCAATTTCCATGTTTTTCATTTTTTCTTTGTATGAATGTTAATTAAGCCGCATTACTGTAGGCCGCACTAAAATTAAGCCGAATTTCATTAAGACTATTTCTTTGTTGTGCAGCTTAACTAAGTACGCGGTTTAATTTCGTGTAATAAAGTATTCATTTTCCCAGTGAATAATTTCAGTTGATTTTCTGTCTGAATATACCAGTGTTCAGTGGCCCTAATAAACATATCAAAAAACCTTATCAATCAAAAACCTTATCAATCAACTCAATCTTTCTTGTAACTCCAAAAGCACGCTTCCTTACATTCAACTTTTTTCTACATCGTTGTTTACATCAAGCAAAATAAAATCTTTTAGAGTGTTTATCTAGATGAAACTTATCAACAAACCGTGATTTCTGAAAAAATGATAACATCTTTTTTAGGCATTTACCACAAACTCATATAACCTCAGGAATTTATACTTTTCCATTATAATGTTATTTAATAGCTGACAAGTAACTAACAAAAAAAATTTTTTTTTCAACTTAGCACAACAGAAAACAAAAATTTTTATTTTATGCTCAAAAAATTCTTGCAAAATTCAATTTAGGTTTCAATGAAACTTCTGATGGGAAATAATGAAAGGCAAATGAATACTGTATGTTGAATAATTCATTTCTCTGTGTTGGCTTTTTCGGAGACAAACGGCTTTTCTCAGTCAACAACCACTAATAACAGTTATCAGATCGTTTCAGGAACGCAATTCTAATAAACTTATTTATAAAACTCCTATAATATGGTCAACTCTTATCTCTGCGCATGCTCAAAGGGAACTTGATCTTGCAAATTCGATTGGTAGAGATTCAAGTTAATGATTTTCCTTGTTGAGAGAGATTCGAATATAATTAAAACATACTAGAATGGTCTTTTATATAAACTCGGAGTGAACGCATCAGATTTAAAGGTAAGGTAGATGTCGTATCTCACCACAACTTACAAACATGGTTTGTGTTGGCAGACGAAATTTTCTCAAAAGCATTATGAATTAAACTTCTTTCCCAAAGAAAACAAAACTCAAGTCATTCTATGAATCCATCATTCCCAAACTTCCGTTACATCATATGATGCGCACTTCGTTTCATGTGAGGGAGGGATTCAGGAACGCTGTGATATGCAATAATATTATCAAAGCTGTCTTGAAAGAAATATTTCAGGATGTAATATTTGAGAGAAATAGCAAATTGTCTTTCTGCCCGACAAACAATCAAGTGCAGGTAAAATCAAGTTCGTGAAAACGACGTGTTAACGGCTTTCATCCGACAGGAACTCGATTTTCTTTCGCCCATTTCTTCATTGTTCGGATAATATATTCAACTTGAGGGTTGGCAGTGTTCCGGAGTAACTGAATAACATCTCGAAGGGTTTCCCTGCCAAAAAAATCAAACACATACTAACAGGAATTTTTAACAAACAGAATTTTATTAAATGCTTTACTATAAAAACATTGCCAACAAAATCAGAGAGTTGCATGTGTGTTACGGTAGCAGTGAAAGCGAATACCATATCAACACATCCTTGGAATGGCTACTACTAATCCAGCTTCTTACTAGAAAAAAAACTTCGTCAATCGTGGTCACACTTCGTCAATCGTGGTCACACTTCGTCAATCGTGGTCAATATTTTGTTAAACGTACACACAGACTGTTTTGATATTTGATTGTATTCATTCGTGTAAAGTTTAAATGAATTTTTAAGCGAATGGTAAATTTATACCTTGGCTCATGTCCAGCAATGATCATTTGAAATATTCCAACACAGGCGCCTCGTTTGCCATCCCAATATTCAGGGTTAGGGTCCAGTCTTTCCAGCACATCGAACGCTTTCGCAGCATAATAAAACTGACCCATCTAAAACATACGGTAACCGAGTAAACTACCACGTACTTGTTCACAAAAGACATTCACTAGTTGGACGGTATATGTTTGGGCGGGAAACTTGAATAACGGATGCTCAAAATCACTTACACGCCCATAGGGCGTAGGGCGGCAGCTTTTTTACCTTGTAACAGTCATTTGCAATAAGTTGCAGCAAGCTAAACGACTCTGATGACGTTTCCATCTTCAAGTACAACTCCCAAGCCAAACGAGCTTTACGATTCATTATGTCTAAAACATTACGAGGTATATCTTACATGGCAGCCCAGAAACAAGTCCTAACCAATCTACACAGAAATTTGAAATTTGAAAACAAGATCAGAAGCACATGGGGAAATTAACGCTTCACTTGACACTATTTTAAACAATGCCCGTTCATAAACTACGCATATGGCCTCGTTTTCAATCTGAATAATTACGCCGTACTCAAACTTGATATATAGGAAGCAGTAATTCGAATCTCAAAAGTCATTTTTTTAAAACGTCCACAAAAAACATTTCATGACTGATAAGGTTTGGAAACGAAAATATAAGCTCACAGCATCTAGCCAACCAGCTAATGTAAATATACTCGTTCTTGATTTTCGAACTTTGAATTAACAACAGCACCTGTAAACAAAATCATTACAAGTGTCTCAACTCAAGTTGAGAAGTTTATCGTGAATGACGGGAAATTTGATTATGATTATTGATTATTATGATTATATGAAACAGAGCAGGAACATTATAAGCAGAAGAGAAGTTTTACAACATCGAGTTACTGTCCATACCTCTTCTGCTTCTTTATAATTACCAGTGGATGCTTTGGCCTGAGCATAGTTGAAATTGAAGGAGTCGTCATTGTAGAAGTAACTTTTTATCGAGTTGAAATAGATGAGAACATCTTCGAACTGCTTTAACAAAAAGAAGCAGGACGCCATGCATTGTCGCCCGTGGATGGTATCTAAGAAAACATGACGCATTATTTGGAATGTGTTTTTAACTGGTTAGAGAAAAAAAGGTTGCTAGGATACAAGGTGATTTTAATGTAAATTCAAGTAGGCTGTTGGACAAATGTGGACATACCACATTCACTAGCAGATCCGCCAACTAACTGGAAGTACTGCTGGGCTATCTTCAAATGCTCACGCTAAAGAAGAAAGATTGAACATGGAAAGGTATTTACATGAGAGTATAAAGAACAAAATAATGATGAAACTTATTCGCGACTGCAAAAAGTTCTAAGATATAGACATTTAGAAATGATCTTTCGATCGTCTTGCCTTTCCACAAAATGCAACGTGATATTGTTTCTGATCAGCTACTAAGATGCCTGATCAGCTACTAAGGTGCTGAATGTATATACTAGGAGAATCCTTCTTATCAAGCAGTATATTTATAAAAACTTTTTCATAGCAACAACCCTGCACACAAACTAAAAACTTTCAAATATGTTTTGAAATTTTTTATTGGTCCGTTTTACCAAGTCAATTAATGATGTTATTTGTTATTAGATAGAAACAAAATTGACAATAAAGTTTCTTGTTATAATTTCAGTGATGGAATAAAAAAAACCAAAAAATGAAAATGTTAAATCTAATGTTAGGAATATCTCTGTAATGCAGAGAAGGTACATACTGAACTTTGTTCTTGACCAATGGTTGCATTGACCACACCTTTTAATATATATTCATTTGGAGATGTTGGTTCAACATCTCGAATCAAATTATACGCTTCACTTATGTCATCTAAATGACAGAAATAACAAATATCTGAACACCTTCCTGCAGATACGAAATAGGAAGTCTACACTATCCTGTACTAAAGTTAAAATATTCGTTTGAATATACTTTAAGATGTAATGATAATGACTGAAGTTAATACTTAAGACCACACAAAACTAAACAGTGATTTAATGGAAACTAAATTTACTGACCTTGTCGTAAATAGTACACAACCTGAAATATGAAAACAAAAGTAACGGAATTATTATTATCATTATATACGGAATTATACTTTAAAAACAAATGAGCAGGAAGAAGTACAGTAGACTCCCGTTATCTCGGACTCTCAGGGGAGACAGAAAATTGGTCTGACTAAACGAATGTCCGAGTTATCCGAAGTCTCGATAACTTGGACTATCTTGAAAAGTAAGACTTATCAAGATTTTTAGGTGAATGGTAAAAAATAAACAGGTTATTTTAACATAAGATCTAACTCAATTATCAAATGAATAAAGTTACACTTTTAAAAAAGCTACTGTTTCTTGAAAAAATCTGTTATTGTCACTTATGACAATGTTATAAGCAGTGAGTGATCTCTGATTCGACAACAGAGGAAACTTTTGTAGCCATTGCTCCTACTTTCGGTAAACATTGAATACATAAGAAGTGTTTCAGTAGCTTGCCGCACTTCTTTATCAGAAGGTTTCACAGGGGGCTTCATCCTCAGCATTTCTTTTTTCTTCTACTTCATCATCATCATCTTCCACTTTCACCGCATCACCTCGTATCTCTTCAAGAATGTCTGCATCGCTTGGCGCTTGGGCTATTACCGAAACATCATCATCAACTGATAACAGATCTTCGCTACTGTATCCTTCGAGCACAGCATTCCCATCAAGTTGTTTCAATTCAGCCAACGCCTCATTTAGATTAGCGAACCGATCATCGTCATCAGAAACAGCAGCTCCTGAGAATCGTCCTTTTTTGAAACAGTTAACAACTGTAGTTGAAGTGACGTCACCCCAAGAAAGCACAAGAATTTTCATTGCTTCAAGAATAGAAATTGGCTTGGCTTCCTTCTCCTGATCAAATGCTGCAATGGTCCTCTAGATGACGCGATTCTCAATTGAAGGGTGGGTAGGGCAGTTGTCAATAACCAATGCCACTTTTCTGCCTTATTTTGGAAATTGCTTGTCCTGCTCTCTTACCCATTCTTCAAAACGTTCGGTGTTCATCCAACTTTTATTTTGACCACGGTAGTGACAAGGGAAGCTTTTTATGTGCTTAAAACAACGAGGCTTTTTTGATTTTCTTATGACAAACATAGGAAGTTTTTCTCCAGCCATATTTGCAGCAGCAAGACCGGTTATTTGAATCTTGCTGTGTTATCCTCTGCTACATTTTTGCCCTTTCAAGTGCAGTGTCTTGAAATTTACAAGAATTCGATTTTTAATTTGAGTTGTTTGACATGAAGTCCGAGTTACATTAGGTTTTTTTGCTGAAGGGACTGAGAAAATTGGTACAACTTAGCGAATGTCCAAGTTATCGGGGGTACGACTTAAGTGGAGTTTTTGAGGGTCATCAAATCCAAGAGGGACAAGAAATTGGTACGATTTAGCGAGTCCGAGTTATCTGGGGTACCACTAAACAGGAGTCTACTGTAAATTAAATAATTGTTCTCTCCTTTAGTCAAATATTTTTTAGGGTGAAATATTTTTGGAAAGGTATATCAACATACTAAATTTAGTCTTGCTTCAGGCAATACATCAAGTAAAGGTGGTAACACTTGCAAAGCAGCTTCTCCATTGCGAAACACCACCTGGAGAAAGTAACTGAGTAATTAGAAAAAAAAAACCTTCTATAAGATTACATTTGTTCGGTATTGCAGTTAATACATACCAGGTTATGTTTGATCAAATCTTTTGCATAGTTAAATGATGGACTGGTCATCTCTTGTAGAGATTTTAACTCTGCCTGTTAGATATAGATAGACTGAAAAAATATAGATCACGCCTGTTGACATTTCGTAGACATGCTCCCCATTAGACTGCATAGCTGCAAGATACATTTTGTCACACAAATATATAATAGTAGAAATTGACAATGTAAGATCAGAACCATAATTTTAATAATAAGGCAAAATAATTTTGTTGAAAGCATACCTCTGCTGCTTTACCGTTATACAGTTTGAAGTGATTGCAAGCTTTCAAATTTGTTGCAATAGCACTGAATGGAGAAAAATGAAAAATTTTGGGAAGAAATATTTCACATCAAGAAACAGTACCAATACCAAACATCAAGTATAATGTATTGCATGTTTTTATTATTGACATGCTTTTTCTTAAAACTTGTGTTTTTTATTGCTACAAACTTATAACTAGTCATGTTATTTATCCAATCAGATTGTAATTCATCATACCTGTCAGGAAAATGTTGCAGATAAACAGACAAAACTTCCTAAAACAAAATATGTGAAACTAATTATTATGAGATTCTTATTGACAACTGAAACAACCCAGAGATAGGTGAATGACTTTAACCAGCCATTTTTAATGTTACCTGAGAAACATCAAAATAATCCAACTTGTAATAACATAAAGCAACATAAACATTCAAGGCCAGGTAATCCCTAAAAGAAAAGAAAGCACATAAAAAGTTAACACATCAAAAGGTAGACTGATAACTTCGAAGTAAGAAAGCTTGTCAATGTTTTGGGAGGCAAATGGCCGGTTGATGTTTCTATATTTTTCTACAACAACTTGGAGACTCATTAAAATACTCTACAATAGGAAGAGATCGGCATGAATAAATTGTTTCACTTCTTTAGAAGTGTTTACCTGTTATCTAATAATATCCTTTTGTAGATGTCTATGGCTTCTTGAAAATGACTTCTCAGATAATGTATGGATGCAAGACTGAGCTACATGAAGAAAAAATAAATAAATGTCAGTTCTAAAAGTATGATTTTCCAACATTATATTAATTCTTCATAGATTTCTTGAATCTTACTTGATCTTCAACAACATCTTGTAACTGTGAATGGAAACCCATCAGCTTGTTTTCATTGTTAAACTATCATTAAGATGAAAAGAGAAATTATTCAAAAGGTTTTTGAATGCTTGTAACATTGATTAAGCATGTTACCTTATGCGATAGATGGAATAGTAAACGGTTGCACAATTTGGATTCCGTAGCTAAAAAAAACTTAGAATACTGATAAAAACATCACAGATTAAAAGCAAAAACACTGACAGTGAAGTAAATGCAGACATTATAATAAAAAATTCTTCAAATTTCAAACATGCATGGATGCCAACATCCAATTCATTTGAGGCTAAGTAAGTATTACCTTGTTCAAGAATAGAACTTGCTTCATTATACATTCCCATCATGAAGTAACAACAAGCCAAATTTGGATATACGTCTGGATGGAACCCTTCCTGTTTTAACATGCTTTCATATTCCTACAGATATACACAGAATTTCATTTTATGATTTTATATTATATTCTTCAAATACATTTGAAGGGATTGAATTTCATGATATTGATATTATGAGTATATACAATAATTTTTCACTTTATTTACTGATATAGCAATTTTACTTGCATTGGCATAGAAGAACTTTTGTTAATAGGTAAACCAACTACTATTGTCACAGAGTGTTCCATATACTGCAAATATTCCCTGACATAGCATCAGGTGAGGATTCACTGTTTAGAATGGTGTCTTCCACAAGTTCAGAAAATAATTTAAGGTGATTTACCAAGATTGAGAGAAAATGGAATTTCAAATGTGTGATATTATACTTTCAAAAAGAAACTTACATCCATAGCTTTTTTGTATTCACCTAAATGAAATGCACAATATGCAATCCATAATGCGATTTCTTCACTGCTTTTACCAGCTTGTCTTGTGAACTAAATATATAAAGGTTACAAATAAATTCACTTCGCTTGAAGTATTTTTAGATAGACCACAATGGTTGTTCCACCGCAAAGAGGAGGGTCCTCAACTTTACAAGTCAACAAGAGATCACTATAGCCCTGCTTAAAATTTTGAGTAGAGTATTTCCAAATGAAATGGCAGAAATGTTGTTAAAGAAATAGCCTGAAGTACACATTATACTTTCATTCATGTATTCATTGTTTTTACCTCCAAAAGAGTAACGGCTCCAGTATAATCTCTTTTTTGTAAGAAGTCTTCAAGTTTAGGTAACTTTTTTTTCTTTTTTGTATCTTTAGTTGTTGATGCATCTGGACCAATGGCTGGTTTTTGCCGCTGTAGCATCTAAGTTATAATTGCAACACAAAGTGAATTATTTGATTTTCCAGATCGTCAATAAGACACTAGTAATCACCATAGGAAGTCAAACGTTTTAACTAAAAACACAAGCAAGAGATCTAAATTTTACTCACCATCTTGAAATGATTTTCTTCTTAAATATTTTGCAATTATTTACATAAAAACCTACGACAACAAAGAAAAATCTATGATAACAAAGAAGTGAAATAAGCTTTAAAAGAAAAGGCTGCATAGTTCATTGGAAATGGATTCTTTCTTCAAATAATATTCCCTTCTCTAAGTTAAAAAAAACATTATATATATAGCAGCCATTATTGAAGTGGTAAAATTCCAGTCAGAAAATACATCATTCATACAGACTGATATTGATAGATGGATTAAATGTTTATTATATCCATCATTCCATTGTATACCTTAAAATAATCGGTGTGGCATGTCACACATTTTAGAAAGTGATACATTTAATTAGAATTTACAGTCAAGTTCTTCATAGCAGCCCATAAAACCACACAGCAATGAGAAGTGTTTTTAGTATACAGTCGCAGTAACTGCCATCAGATTTTTTTATCACTGAGGAACCTTTGCATTACATCCCTGATCAAACGTGATGTTTAGGGGAACATATCTCGACAACCAATAGGGAAACATTTTTAATTTTACAGACTGTATATGCCATATGTTCTCAAACAAATCAAATCTTTAAATTAGAATATGTTTCTATTGTCTTTGTGAGGAACCACCATCTCCCAAAATGATCCCCTGTTGGGCATCGACAAAAAAGATCTACTGATTTGACTAAAACTTGTCTTATCAACAACATTCAAATGAGTGGAGATACTAGAATGTTGACTGGTACAATTTCTCTTGACTCAAGCAAAGCTTTTGATACAATAAATCACAATCTTATTATTAAAAAACTTTCTTCCTATGGCTTACTAGATATTGAGATATTTACCCAGCTCCCTTGGAAATCTTTTTGGAAGCATGAAGTACCAACTAGATATTCCAGTTAAGTACCAAACTAAATCTTTCAATAAAAAACATTATGAGAAACTATAAATTTTATTGCTGACTAAAAAGGAAATCGTACAAATTGTACAGTTGGCTAAACCCAGAATTTGTCTGCCTTTTGCCGGCAGACAGCCATTATTTCGACCCCTGCATTTTATGCAGAGTACCCCAAGGGTTCATATAGGATTATTGATTTTCCTAATATTCTTTAACTAGCATCCCAGGTTAAAACATTTTATTGTGTCAAACTTTTCAAAAGATTGATCAAATCTCTTTATTTTCCATGCCAAAATAGGCGATGAAAATAGGTGACGAAAAACACAATTATAATGCAACATAACGCACCAAACACAATATATTTAAATGACAATGATTTTGACTCCTAATCTGACCAACCTTGTCTCCTGATTAGAGGATCCTTTTATCAATATTTAAAAACCAACAGCCAAAAAACACAACTTTCAATAAAACATCACTTTTCTTTAAATCAAGTAGCTTTATATCAAGTTCACTTATAAAAAGTGATTTTGAGAAAATAATTAAAGGTGTTTTATTGAAAGTTTTATCAATTTTAGGCTGGACCAGTTCTCAGTTCTTCAGTGTAGTGATTTGAAAATCGATACAATCTGATAGCCTTTCGAGCAGTCAATGAGTAGAACAGACTAGATGGCCAAATGTGAATCATTTTTTACTGCATAATATGATGTGACCAGGGGTTGACAAATCGTGTACGTGTGTACATGACGTACAAATATTAGGACTTTTTCGATGTCAACGTACGATGAAAAAACATTACTTGTTCGTGCACGAACGCCAACTAGCCATTTATTTTGTACGTGAATTTCATAAAATATTAGGTCGCGTACATTAGTTTTTACTTGTTTTGTACGGGAATAAAATGAATGACATTTTCTTTCAGTACACTGGAAGAAGAGTATCTTCCAGGATATCATTACATTACTCCTAACAATATTCACTGAATTCATCGAACAAAGTAGGTTAATGTATTGCAATGAAAATTGTTTGCTATTCGCACCGTTACAAAAAAAACATGACAAAAAACATTATCATTTATTATCGTTACTTTAGTGGAAAAGAGAGACGCGATGCGTGCTCATTCTTTAGTGACATTGTATAATTGGTAAAACATGTTTGTGAAATCAAATGAAAAACAAATCATCCTCATGGCAAAGCACCTCACCTGCATTTGTTTTTTACTAAAAAAAAGGAGCGACTGGTGCATTAAACAGGGGCGATGATAAAATAAAAGTAAAATATTTAATCAGTGGTATCAATATCAAAATTAAAGAAAAAGTATATACTTGAAAATAGACATGTTATTCTTGTTAGCAAAGCTCAGTTCAGACCTTCCTATTCCCATACACAGTTATTTGTTCGAATTCATTTTTCGTTTCATGAAATTATAAGGACATTTACATTCATTGAGTAATCTCTTGTTTTGTAAAACAGCAGTTTATCCTTGAACACCAATACAATAAGACTTGATTGAGAGTGTAACAAACCTACAGATTGAGGCTGAGGGAGCCATTATTTATTTTTCGTTACTATAAACTTGTAAACATTGGATGGTAAAAACTCAGACTACGGACTTTAGACTACAGACGGCCTATCACCAAGAGCTGTTGCCTTTTTTTTCATTGGTATCCACTTTTTCGTTCATTTACTCCACATATACAAAATTTTCTTCCCAATCACAATAAAAAAATCATTTTCAACAAGTAGACCAGGATATGAAGTGATTCACTTGATTCTGCATTCGTTTGCAATAAAATTTAAATCATCAGATTCTGCAAATATTATTGATCTCCAATTGCGAGAGACTCTGATACAGAGAAGTTGACTTGGAAGTAAACTAAAGCATAAGTATATTGTGTTCCCAATAAACGTTAATAAATGAACTTACTAAAAGAAGTTGTAATGCAGAATCCTCTTTATTCTCCTAACCAAAAAGTCATTTTCGATATTGTGTCATTCATTGGGTCGAAAATCTAGATGGATATAACCAATTTCTTCTGGTATACCCGTACATAGTCGAAGCTCTCGAAGTAATTGCAAACAAGCTCCACCTAGACAAGTATCCTAATTGGCGTGACTGGGATAACGAATCAAGGAGAAGAGCTTCAAGTGCTCTTGCCGGTATTGCAAATGTTGAATTTTGTATTGTTTGGGCCACAATAGTCAAGTCTTTGTCATTTCTACGTGGTCCGACGAAAAAGATCCAAGGAAAATCTTTAGATTTGTACAATGCAGTTGGACAGGTCAAGCTAGCCCGGGAAGATTTGATTTCCATTCGTGGAGGTGGAGGAAAAGCGTTGTTTTGACTATGCAGAAAGAACTGCTGGTCTTACGTCATCAACTATTTCCTGACCCTATAAATAACTTCTTAGCGGTTGAAAAAAATGACGTCACCTTTTTACATTATTTGTTCCAATTAAAACGATCTATCATTTTTTTGCAAATCCAACATTGAATTTTTTCCTATGAATGATGTCATCAGGACCAAAAATGTTCCTGGAAAGGGCCCTTAATCGTTTTCAGAAGTTTCACATTTTCATTTTCATTGTGCTTATTTTGACACAATTAGGTTACTTTCGTCTCACGTTTTGCTAAATAATTTTCTATTTTTATATCATTCTATATGCTCTTTTATTTTACCGCCTTGTGTTGTATCTTATTTTTATCAGGACCTACGTGATAGCAGTATTTAGTACTGGTGTAGCTCTCCTGTATAAATATTTGATAAATAAATAAATAAAATCCATTAAAACTTTCTAGTGTGACAATAAAGTGTTGAACCCATTTTAATAGTTTTTATTTTCTCCATATCAAGTCCAACTTTTTTTGTCGTCAGCGTCCTGACTATCTAGAGTCCTGACTATTTGGGAGGCTTCCTTCGTCTAGGCAACAGAGCAACGTGACAAGATAGGATTATGAAACTTCGATGATTGATACATAAATATTATCTTCATTTGACGTCGCGTGATCTTGTCTCTGTTGTTGTTATTTTTTGCAGGTACCGTACCTAATAGTTGAGGACACGGCATTACTCCAGCAAGATCTTGTGCGTATACAAAATTTATAGCTGGTCTCTTTGTGTAGCAATACTTTCTATCGTCGCTGAAACTAGCCTGGATATTGGAAGAGGACTTTCAAAGACACATCGTGAATTTACACATTCATCTCTCATGAAGTTACTAAAAGAAGAAGAACAAAATATGAACAAGATGCCCTGACAGGCATCAGAGGATTTCTGCAAAATCAGCTCAGCATGAGAAATGAAATGTGAAAAATGAAAATGAAAAATGACACAAAACGGTAGCAGCATTTCATCTCGAAATATGCAAAACAAATAGATCTAAGTCATTCGCCTGAAATCGTGCATGAAACTTTGTCAACCTTTGTTCATCCCCCTGGGCTGGGCAATTTACATATTGGGATGACTACGCAAAGGAAAAGCAACTGGAAAAGAAAATTTTCCTTTCCGTTCTGTTCTGAATGGAAGTAGAAATCGAGTTCAACTTTTTCTGTTCTTTCCTGACAGAAAACAGGTGATGAATTTTAAGAACCCAATCAAAATGCAGCGATGGTGTAGTGGTTAGTACCTTCGAGTGCTACCGCTGCAGCGTGTGTTCGAGTCCAGTCAAGTCGTATCTCGATACTCCATTCCGATGCGCTTTAAAGGCAGCGTATCAGCCCGCCCATTAGGAGCCATCGACTGACTGCACACTGGCCTTCGGGCAAGTTAGAGCAATGCTATACGTATCTCTGGCGGTAAGTCAACTAATAGTTGCAAGTCGGCGGGCGGAAGAGCCAACCGTTACGGATGGAAGCCCAAGGACTAAAAACTCCCGTTACTTACTTACTAAAATGCGTTATTTTCGAATAAAGTTTGAAGTCAGTTTGGAAAGGAAACGAAGTAAAAAACATGAGCTGCCGACATATCACATCAAGAGGCTTCATAAACTGCAGAATGCTGTTGCCGGACACGTAATTAGGCGCTTCGTCAAGTAAACCGATGCAATCAACTTGGGCTGGCTGCCAGGAAAAGAATCATTTGATTTCGCCACAATAAAATGCACCCATTATTATTATTATTATTATTGTTGTTGCTATTAATGAATGTTTATACAGGATGTAACCTAACAGTAAATTATCATATATATACAATAAAATTTTCTGATTTCAATAGGGTCCTGTATGGGGCCGAGTGGAAGTTAAACGTTCGACACGATCCGATTGCGAATTCAAAGTTGAGCGTGGTGAGAAGAATACCTACAACGAGCAAGCACTAATATATAATGATTTACCAAAAAATATTAGGATTATTAACCTCCATGGTGATAGTAAAAGTTTTTGCAAAGAGGCGATGAAGTACTAAAAAGACAGCACTCTGGCTAGAGTCCTGTCCTCGTAGTCTTTCTCTCTTTTCTATATTTCACGTTTGAATATAAAGTACTCTAAAGTCTGTCTCAATATAATTGGCAGCGGAAACAAATTACCTCATAACTTTTGATAGCCACTTCCGATTCCAAAATTTTTTTTTGCATGTTTTAGATAATCAAAAGCACTATATTTGAGTATATTTTTGGTTGAAAAATTCGCGATTTTTAGCGGTTAAATTTGCGATTTAAAAAATAAAGCTTTTTTTCTACTTAAGCTATAACTTTCATTTCTGGACCAGTGGTAGCCCTGCCTTAGGCAAAAAATGTTATAAAGTTTGAGGGCAAACCGATGGGTCGTTCAGAAGATATGGGACCCGAAGTACCCCTCAGTAGCGATTTTATGTGAAACATCAAATCTCCAACTTTCAACAAAAAACGGAGGTCATCTTTTCTTTCATCAACAGCTCAATTAAAAGTTGAAAAGTGTTACAGTAATGCGTTGATGTTTGTTGACCATTAAGCAAAACAAAGGGAAGCAGCTTAATTGTTTTTTATATATTTCCCCATAGGGCGAAATATATGTTAAAACCGGCATTTTCCTTCTCCTTCTTCTTCTCCTTCTTCTCCGTTCACTTTTATAGCCGCGGTTCAGTATTGAATTTTCGGCTACCCATAGTAGATAAGAATAGAGGCTAGTGTACCGTGAAGTAGTACGCCATTTTTTTCAGTCAGTGCAGATGGGCTTTGTTCGAAGACTTTGCTTTTTTTCTGCAAACTTTTAAAATGATTCAATAGATAAAACGTCAAATGATGGAAATAAATCGTTTTATTTCTTAAAAAGTTTTGTAAAAACTTTTGAATGAACGTGTAATAGAAAAACATCTGATATTGATGATGTTGAAGACAATAATGTGTGGTAATTAAATGCTTGGAACAACAAACCATTGAAGCTGTGATTTCAGTGCAAAGGTGAAAATTCATTATCAATAGAAGATTTATTTAGTATGGTCCTGATATAATGTAGCCCAACTGAACTGATAAAAGCATGATCTGATATACAGCCGTAAAGGAAACCCTTTTCATGTGGAGAACAACCAGTTCAACCCAGTTAATTCAAAGAGTACATACAAAAACAGCAAGTAAATATATGATGTCGTATATGCAAGAAGAAGTTCAGAAAACCAATTACGTATAATGTTTTAATACACAGAGGATTGAGACAAATCTTGAAATTGAAAGAATGCTGGTCGAGTGTGCTTCTCTGGATAGTTGTTTAATTCAACAACAGAAACATAGTTTACTATGAATGAAGTCTATGGTCATGCATCAGTATACATTTGATGCTGCATATCATATTTTATTTTGCAAAATTAAATATATGCGACTGTCAATTTTCCTTTTACGAACAATGAACATAAATCAAAACACAATCCAACATGACAGTCTGTAAATTAAATCAAGCCAGAACACAACCTTCTGCTTTCAGCTATGTAGTGGTTTAGTTATGGATGTGTATTTTCACTACCAAAATCTGTTTTTGTTTTTCAGTTTGGGATTTTCAAAGGTCATTTTTATCAGATAACACAATGAGTGTGAACATAATTTTTTTGAACAGAGATGTTTATTCTGATACCTTAAGGAAAGAAATTGTTTGCAGAAGAAATTTGTATGGAACTTTTTTTTGCAAAATTTATTTTTGCGGATTTCGCTCAAATCCACGAAAATAAATTCCGCAAAAGTGAATAATTAATGGTCATCCGCAAAAGGAATTGATCTTTCACTTTGGTTTGCATATAAATGAACCCTGTTCTTTCCATTCAACTAAAGTTTGTATATACACCCAGGCACTAAATTGGGTGTTTCCTTACTTTCGATTTTATCAAATTTCTTTCATCCGCAAAAATTTAATTCTACAAAATTTCTTTTGAAGTTGTCATCCGCAAAAATTTATTCCACAAAATACGGCGTTTTTGGGTCATTTATCCGCAAAAATATATTCCACAAAAATTTCTTTCGCAAATAATGTTTTATCTTAAGGTATATACTTGAATTTAGTTTTATAAGTTGTCATTTTAAGCCCATCTCTTTTTTAAAAATAACTCTTGTCCTAATTTGAAATACACATAATATTTTGTTAGTAGAGGTTGTGATTGCTTATGATAGTTATTTGCTTGGTCTACCCCAAAGTTATATATTTAGCTATCAAAATTAGGTTTAACAATTTTCTTTTCTTCTTTTGTACAGTAAACCTGTATACAAATTGATTGTATGATGTTGTAAGATAGTTTTGTCCGAGTTACAAAAAGCAAGTGTTCTGTTGAATTTCATTGTTTATCATGATTTTATGGTATAAAGGATGTCAAGCTTCTGCAACAATAAAGATCATACATTTGTTATGATGAAATTGTTTTACACAATGATGATATGCATTTGTTTAAGGGGAAATGTTAGTCACATTTAGGTCTTATAACTTTTAGCTAAGTGTCCATATAGTAACTTTCACTTTTTAACTCCTCAGCAAAAATTACAAGACAAACCATATCATTTGACCAACCATGACATCTTCATTTCATAATAAGTTTTTTGTGGTATTAAATTCAGTTCCACCTTGATTAGTAAGGACAACATTTTTATCTGAGTACCAGGTTGATGGTAGTTATACTGTAGCTATTTTATCACACATTTTTCTCATGGTTATCAATGTACACACAATTTGATAAAACTTTGGGGAAATATATAGTCGCATTTTTGCGAATCTTGTTATTGTTAAAACGATGTGGAATAAAAATGTCACACAGATCTTGAAAGCGTTTTTGTTGAACACAATAAGATATCTTTTAAATACAAAGCTATGAAACCGTATGATACAATAGAAAGTAAACTTTGATTATTCCCAAAACACAAACAGCAGTTTCTCAAAAGATAATTTAAAAGAATGTGATGTGTTTAAAAAATTGTTCCACCATCATTGCCCCCGTTTTTTGTTGAAAGTTGGAGATTTGATGTTTCACGTAAAATCGCTACTGAGGGGGTACTTTAGTGTACCGAATAATCGGGGGGTCTGGAGTAATCAGGGGGCTTGGAAATTTTTCCAAATATTAATAATAGGGGGGGTTGGAATAATGGGGGGGGGGGGGGGGGGGGGGAGGAGAGTAAAAATGACACTGAACTGATGTCTCATATTCGTCAAAAACCTTCTTTATTTCTTCAAGGAATTTTGCATCCTTGTTAATTTCATCTGATTTGGCGATACCGACAAGAGAAACTGATTAATTAATAATCGGTGGTTTTACACTTTCATTTTCAGTTTTCTTTCAGTGTTTCAATTACAATTTCTCTTCAATTCGTCCGACGCTTTCTCTTATTGTAAGTTAATTCACAGAAATAATGTCCTATCTTTGTAATCACATAACACGAAATATAAAAATATATCTATCGAAATACTTTTAAAATATAAAT
The DNA here is from genome assembly GCA_027922465.2 of Turritopsis dohrnii. Lineage (NCBI taxonomy): Eukaryota > Metazoa > Cnidaria > Hydrozoa > Anthoathecata > Oceaniidae > Turritopsis > Turritopsis dohrnii. Next base: position 461,033 of record BQMF02000133.1, on the reverse strand, counting down.
ATATTACAAATAGATTTGATTTTTCTAAAACAACTGGAAAGTTATAAATAACACGAAAGACTACGGAAGCGTATTAGTGCCATCTTTTATTTTCTTCAGGTAGGAATTTCTATGTGAAGAAAATAAAACTTAAACATTAGTTTCACTACATGGAAATTTTTATGTGGAAAAAATGTTTTGTTGCTTTTTTTCACCACATAGAATTCTATGTAAAGGAAATAAGGTTATTTTTTATATTCACCACATAAAAATTTTTATTTGAAGAAATTAAAATTCATTTTATTTCACCTCAGTAGCGCTTGGCTTGACTTGGTGTGTAGTACTAGTTCTGATCTTACCCTTCAATATCAGTGGGAACAAGTTGATGTAAAGATTGTTTTTAAATATGGCGACCTTCACGATAGGTAAAACTTATAAAATATAAGCATTACAGATTAAAAAATTTTACTAAGTAACGCTGTTTATCCAGACATTAGTACCATTCCTTATTTCTTACACTGTAGCTATTTGAAGCTATGAGATGGATATTCTTTTTTTACCTCATCGTTGCTTTTGAGAGCCTCTACATCCTCCGCCATTTTTAAAACAAGGGAGTTTCGTATAAAGCATCCACTGAACTTATGAACATCCACAGTTACATCCAGTGTATGTAGAGAAATAAAGAACGTTCGTATTTCTTCACTAAGAATTTCTTATGTGGCGAAATTAACCAAACTTAAAAAATCTTCACATAGAAATTCTTATGTGGTGAAATTTACAAAACTTAAAAATCTTCACATAGAAATTCTTATGTGACGAAATTAACCAAATTTAAAAAATCTTCACATGGAAATTTTTTAGGTGGCGAAATTAAAGTGTTTGAAAAAAATTTCTCCACATGCGAAATACTATGTCACGAAAAATTATATGGCACCAATACGCTTCCGTAAAAGACGATACAAATTTCATTCTTTCAAATAATGGACACATGCAGTTTTTATTCTGAAATGTAAATCCTGACTAAATATTCAGAATAAATAAACAAACAAACAAATAAACAAACAAATATATATATTTGTTTGCATTTGTTGCTATGATATAAGCCCAAACATGTGAAAAACGCACCTGCTGCCCTAAGTTTAACTCAGTTACGCCACTGAGAAACTGAATACAAATAATAATATTATACTAGCCGCCAAGGCGGCGTCGCTCGCCGCCCATATCCACCTGCTCTGTATCATTGTATCAATAAACGTCAAATTTCCTTATAAACGGCTCGTACAACTTGTGTTCAACCAGAAGCAGATTCGAAGTCACAACCTCTGGTAAAACCAATCTTTTATCAGTGTAACAATACACTCAAAACGTATAAAAACTTCAACTTTTTATTAACTTTTGTTTTAAAAAAGTTACGCGCTCTAACATGGGTGCTATCAAACGTAAGGGGGAAATGGTTTCTCTTCTTAAAAAGATCACACGGAAGGAGAGAAAAAAAGGCACGTGCTAAATGAATAAAGTGAATAAAAAAACGTTCGATCTGATATAAAATAAAATAGATTAAAAGAAATCGATTAAAACAAATTAAGACAACTATTATGACAAAAGCAAAAAAAAATATTTTGTTTTATGATACTCTTTTTTTACCTATACTGTATATGCATCTACCGATTTCAAACCAGCTAATCTTTACGGTCAAAACCTTGTTAAATTTGTTTGGGAGGGCGAGGTTTTGGCCAAGTGATGTCTCGTTCTTCCAAACGCTTTTAACAGAGTTTTCACCGAGAAGTTTGATGGTTTGAAACCGGTAGATGCATACCCTCTATAGGTTTTTAAACATTTTGATTGCTCGAAAAAAAAGTTCACCCGTCTCAGACAGTCAGGCAAGGATACGTTAGGATACACTGGCAAACCGAACATGCTACCACGTTCTGCCACGGCTGCTTTTTGTCCAAAATGTTTTATCAGTTACACGCTTTTTTTTTTATAAGAACCAGTAAAATCTGACCCGAGGCTGGCTGTTCTTATTTTTTGAGCCTTTTTCAGCCTGAATTGTTCTTATTTTGTTCTTAGTTTTAAGAACACAGCTTCAAATTTCAGCCTCATTTTGTTCTTATATTATAGAACTTCGAGTAAAATTTAAATAAATTAATCTTTTTAAAAACAACTGTTTAAAAGCATGATTGCTGTTCGGCAATGACCTGATATGAGTATGCAAGGTAAAAAAAACAAACTTCTAAACCATTTGCCAGTGAGTGAATTCACATCATGAGTTGTTCCTATCATGAATTGTTCTTATTTTATAAGAAAATTCAGGCTTAGGCTGTTCTTAATTTTTGAAACATTAATTTGAGCCTCAGGTTGTTCTTATTTTGTTCTTATTTTTTGGCCAAATCTGAGGCTCATGTTCTTATAAAATTGTTCTTATAAAAAAAAAAAGCGTGTAGTTTCTTTGTATTTAGTTGATATATTGTTTCAAAGCCAAGTCAACGTGGAATATAAAACTAACAAAATAATAAAAACGAAACGTTATTCCTATTAGTTCATCAGCCAAAAAAAGTCACGTTCGATTGGGGTTGCCATGTATTTGCTTCGAACTCACGTCGCACACAAAAAAAGAAATAATTTCGCTCACAACTCAATCTACCATTTTGCGTGACTTACAAACAAACAGACAGATGGAATGGAGAATCGGCTATTAATATATAGACACGGGGTTTGGTGATAAGGCACTTCTACAATATGCAATTTCATGAAGAGGTCCTGGTTGTCTCTCTTTCTCTTCATGTGACACCCTAAACGAACGCGCTCTCCGTGTCCAAGATTTGAAAATCTCAAGTGCTAGTCCGTAAAATTATTCAAATTAGACAAATTAGTATTTGTGATGATGATCGAGTCAAACTTTTTGACGTCAAAACATCAAGAACCAATCAGTGGTTTTTGTTTAAGGGAGCCATTATGAACCTATCGGAGGCTTAGCCGGGAACCACCAGGAAAACGAACGCTATACACACAAGCTTTCCTACATCTCTCAAAACAAAAACAAAGAGCGATGAAATGAGAAGGAATTATGTCAGGTAGCTTGCATTCTTCACTGAAAGTTTTTTTCTCTTACTGCATTAACTAAAGTACGCCCTGCTAAATATCAACGCTTGACGCAAATACCCTCCTGTTTTCTGTTTTCAAAACATTTTCCCGAAAAGTCTCAGTTGTTCTCTTGATATTCGTATTATTGCTCAATGCTTAACGTCATTCAATCAATTTGATTGCTTCTTCTGCCAATGAGCCCAAGGGACATAAATTGCCTAATGTATATGACATTCTAATTGATGTATTGTTTATAAATGCACATTATTGTATATGTGAGTGTTCTTTCTTCATGAATGCTTACTTAGTGTTTCCACCATAAAATGCTGAAGATCAATTCATTGTCTACTGCTTGACAATATTGTAAACAGATAATATCATCAAAGCGAAATTTATGAGCTGAATTTATTCGTTGGTTTTGTCCCTTTGGTAATTTGGTTTTTAGTCTGATAATATACACTGAATATTGCTTTGAATTTATTGTTACTGGAAACCATAAAACAGATTTTTTGAGCTTGGAACACTAGCTGATATATCATTTCCCTCTAGAACTTGAAAAAATTATTACATGTGACTCCCTACCCTTTTAGAAAATAAGCAATACCTGAGCAATCTCTCTGTCTTTCACTGTCCTTGTCTATCTGCGCAATTATCAATTATCCTTCAATTTGAGATTATTGTATTCCTTTTTTATTTCATAAATAATCACAATATTTTATTATCTAACTATTTAACTGATTTTTAGCCCGTAGCAGTTTTAGGAGGCCAATTTAAACTACACAAAGCTTCAAAAGTATAGGTTTTAGTTATTCTGTTTTGTGAAGGTACTTTGCCACTAGCTCCCTTGCCTTAGTGTTAAAACCAGATCTTCAACATGGTGCTTTGTAACTGAACAATTTGCGAATAACATTTTACTCCTAATTTAATGGGTGGTTATTGAGACCCCTATCCATTTACTTGATGAACTATAAAATTGCTTTTTTTTTTATTATACAAGAAAAAAACACTTCAGTTAATATAAGTATTTATCCCAGCAATAACCGATTGAACTATAATTGAAGACTGTCAATATTCCAATCTTTAATTACATTGGTTCCTATATAACAAAAAGAATCACGAGAAGTTTCATTTTTTGTTTTTTGGTTCCTTTGTTTCGAATACTGGATTTTGTTATCTCGATTTTCCATAAGATTGTTGTTATTCATTTAGTCATCTGTGCAAATAGTAATATAGTAGTGGAAGTAAATTTCTCATGACAAGGCCTGGTGAGGTTTTCTGTTGTATTTGTGTTACCAATAACATCTAAAAAAGAATTTTGAATTCATTATAGTTTCGAAAAACATCCAGTTTCTCAAGTAAAACAAACATTATTAATTTGTCTTTCAAACATTATGAGCAGACTCTTGTAATTAAAATAGCAAATGTTTGAAAAAACAATTACTTTTACAATGTGTTTATTGTTTTAGGTCGAGGAAGAAAGCCCAGAATCTCTGGCCCTGGCCCCATTAAAATACCCCCCAAAAATCCCACCCAGTAAGTTGGTTTTTAGTTTGTGTACATGTTTCATATAATGTATTTTGTTAGTTTCATAACAAAATGTTTTCGACCTAAATTGTTGTAGCTCTCTTGCTTCATCAGTAAGATGTTCAGTAACAGCAGTAACAGCTCTCTCATGCTAATTTAAAAATGTTAGGAAGAAGGTTATTTGATTTAGTAAACATTGTCCAATGTGTAACAGCTGTAATGGCACAGTATAAACACAAGTATTGAATTTGAGTGGCACTTTTGTTATTGAAATAATTATTGAAATATTCAACTTGTAAAACATGTTTATCTTGTATATTCAATTTCAGTGTTGCTCCTGGTGGTTTGTCTGACAATGCCAATTTGACAATTAATGGTCAGGTAAAGAAGACTCCTTTCATTATTTAATGTTGCTAAACACAAAATATTGTTTAAGTGTTGTTGTTAATATTATCAACACATGGGAAAATAGTTGTTCCGAAGACGAATTATATTCTTGTAGGATTACCATTGCACAACAGATGATTTATTGTTTGTGTCAGAGTTAGGTCGTGGGGCGTATGGTGTTGTTCACAAAATGGAGCACAAACCTACAGAGATAGAAATGGCAGTTAAGGTAAAGATTGTTTCTCCTTTAAATCATGAATCTTTCTGATTAAAGTTGCTTTTAAATGATACGAAACATGAAAGTCAAATTAGAAATTAATTGTAACTATAACTTATAGTAATTATTAAATATAACTGGTCTTATCTTTTATTAGCTGCTGAAAATTTTTGCAAACCATTATGATAATTATGATCCTGTTACTTTTTTATAATCACATAGCCTTTTAGTGTTCAGACGTCCGGGGGTGCTCTGGATTTATGGTTGAAGGTGTGAAGTAGTTATTATGTATTATGCGAATATTGCACATTTGTTAATACTGAGATCAAAGTTTACAATAGAACCTTAATAAATAAATACATACGAAGCAGCTCTTCTTATAATTTAAGAAAATAACCTTAAGAAATCTAAATTAATATTTGGTCTTATGAACCCCTGTAAAATGCTTATGTTATGAAAAAGCGCTAACATCTCTTAACTTAACTTAGACTACTGTTTTAAATGTTCTGTAACATGGTGGTCCCGTAATATAGTGGTTAACACTGTGAGTATTTATGTGAGAGGTGTGGGTTCAATTCCCCTTTAACAGCCATTTACCAAGCGCAAGTAATTGTACCACAGTAGTGGGTCAACCCATGCCATGTGAGGGAAATTGGGTAGATTGCTCATGAGAGTATCAGATACTTCGAACCTAAGCTGTGGTCCCACCTAGAAAACAGATGCAATAGCATCTGAGTATGGCCAGCCACGCAATATAATACCTTATAGATAATACATGTTGTTGGGTATTTCCCTGTTAAAGCAAAATTACCTGGCATTAGGAAGTAAAACATTGGATAAACAAAATAGTCTTTCAGAAGGTGTTCATTTGGTTCTACAAAAGTGAAAGTCTTCTCTGATATTTAATATTTTCAATCACCAATTAGGCTGACCAGCATTCTGTAAATTTCATCTAATAGCTCATGATTTGTCTTTTAGAGGATAAGGCACACAGTCAATACACAAGAACAACATCGATTATTGATGGATTTAGATGTATCTATGAGACTAAGCAATTATCCTTACACTGTTCAGTTCTACGGTGCTCTGTACAAAGAAGTAAGAACATAGAAGATTTTTAGATATACATGTTATTGCAGATAGAACTGGTTTGAGTCTGCTTCAGTTCTTGATAGTAGGTGGGAAAAACAAACATGTGAAATTCCTTTGTTTATTTCTTCATAATCAATGTTATTATCAGTAAGCACAAAAGTTTGATTTTGAAAGTTCTTGAATTTCCTACACTTGATCTTTTTAAGTATACTTAATGATATCTTTTGAAAGTAAGAGAAGTTTCAGATTTATCTGATACTGACAAAATTAAAAGAGTTTCATGTAGATGTAATGTTCTTTATTGTAAGGGTGATGTCTGGATTTGTATGGAGGTAATGCGTACATCTCTTGATAAATTTTACAAAGTCGTTGCTGACAATCAGAAGCATTTTCCAGAGAAAGTGTTAGGAAAAATTTCATTAGCTGTAAGTGACAAACTTATTTTATTGTTACATTTTTCAAATCTTGTAACTTCAGTATAGTTTACTTTGATTAAGAATACCATACTTCCACCAACTAGTGTCCCCTTCCAATAAGCTTGTCATGATTTACAATAAGTATTCTCCTTCAAAGATGCTAATTTTCAAGATATCTGAATATTCTTTTCATGTTGGGAATGCTTTCACAATTGTATTGGTCACAACACTATGATTAAGTTTATTACAGCCAAATGATTTCACATAGTTCAAACTTGTATAAAAATCAAAGTTTTGGAACAATTTTGGCCAGAAATGTGAATTCAGTAACATGTCTAAGTAAACATTGCATGAAATTGTGAGTTTAACTTGGAATATACAGTTTTACGGGGTACCCTGTGATTTTTTGTCTTTTACATATGGCAAGAACATATTACACTCAAAATTTTCACAAGGTTTTTGCAATCTCAGTTTTATCTTTTATATAATAGCGAGTGTGTGTCACACTTTTATTTTAGAAAGTAATAAATTCTGTTGAATTTTACGGTCAAAATCTTCTTAATCGTGGTCATATTCTTCGTTAGGCCATGCGGTTTTTTACGATTATTATATTAGTAGCACGTGGTGTGACGTCAGTGTTTTTGTTTTATCGTCACAGGGGAACCATTGATTTCATTGATTTAACTTTTTATCAAGGGATTTGCACACGGGAAAAGCGAATATGACACATTCTTTTCGAAGTTAAACTCGGTAAAAATGTTTACCCGGGTTACTAGTGTTTATATATTGCTTCGATAAATTTTCTATCAATTTGTGAATATATCTTGCATAAACATTAGCCAACCATTATCTCACTGTCCTAATCATCATCAAAAGTTTGTTTTCCTGACATATATTCTTTTATGCTTCCATCAAGTGGTTCGTAGTGAAAAAATCTTGATAAATTTGAACAATGTCATCTTTTCCAATGGGAATTTAACACTAACCTGTCCAACATAGTGATAACTTGACCGAGCATTGCACAATGACTAATAATTTGATACACAATGGAATTCTTCTTCTTTACTAAACTTATTCTCAAGCACTTTTCATTTCACTATAATATTTCGAAACCAAGTTAACAGATTTATTAGACATAATGGTTCATCAATATCTTGAACATGATGTTTTATACTTTCAGTATGTATCAGTATGTAGACACAGTTTGGGTCAATTCATTCTCAAAGTGAAGTAATTTGTGCTATGAGTGTTCCAGTTGTTTTCTTTTTTTCTCAATATGTGACGGTTTGAGGGAAAATCATAACAAGTGATAATTTCTGATAAATTTATTAGTAAATTACTGATTAGAAAACAATAGATTTAATCAGTAATTCGTTCAATTTATCAGTAATTTGTTCAATGAATCAGTAATTACTGATAAAATAATTGGTAAATACTGATAAATAATCAGCAATACTGATTCATCGAACAAATTACTGATAAATCAAAACAAATTACTGATAAATCGAACGATTTACTGATTGTTTATCAGTATTACTGATTATTACTGATAAATTTCTGATAAATTACTGATAAATTTATCAGTTATATTACTTGTTATGATTTTCCCTCAAACCGTCACATATACTCAAATTTCAGTGTAAACATTTCGTTCAAATGAAATAAATAGGTTTCATGCATTTATTGATAAGATGTATTCACCAATAACCTTGATACTACATACATTTATGTCTGTGATCTGATGTTGAAAGTTTTTTCACTCACAGTACAGTTTTGTTTACTATAAAACCTTCATTCTTCTTCCGCAAGCATATTTCTCAAAAATACCAATATTTCCTCCCTAGGAAATGTTCTCATTTTCATATTTGGCTTGCAATAGCAGGTATAAACAAGCAGTCTTGAAATTGTTCTTCAAAGATTCAACGATGCTACTTCTTACAACTTCCACAAAACATAAATAAAATTTCTTGGAAAACGCTTCACATGTTGTATGTGCGTATTTGAAGGACTAGGACAATGTTCATTCATTCTCTTCTTAAGGAAAAGTTTTCGCAAGGTCTTACGGACGTTCATGAGCCCTTATGACGATTTCCTTAAAAACAAAAAATTTTGTTTTTAAGAAAATCGTCGTAAGCCTCAAGAAGAAAAAAACGTTCGAAAAATTAGATCGAGCGTTCGAAATGACGTTTTTTGTTCAAAATTACATCATTTTTTGCTAATGATCTATTTCCAAACGTTCCAAAAGTGTATTGTATTTTTTATTGCAACAAATTTTAGTGCATGTAAATGAAAATATCCGTCAGGGCATTTTTTCGTGGTAAGAACTTACAGTAAAAAGTTCGTTTGGTGTTACAACAAAAACTACGTGCATGTGAAAAAAGCTTAAAAGTTTTAAAGATTGAATTAAAGATCGAATTAGGAAGTTTTCAACATAAAACGGCTAAAATAACATCCAAAAGTATTTCAAAAGTATAAAAAAGCTAATATTTTTATGAAATAACATTGAAAATGGCCTATTAGTATTACATTTAGCATAGAGTTTTAGGTCTGTCATTAACTACACTGACTAAACTAACAATCCGAAATCTGAACTGACTTTCTGAGAATGACAAAAAACTGTTACAGAGACAGGTAGATAGAATATGTAAACCAAACAATTTCCTGTGCTTGTGCGTATGGAAATTGAATAAAAGTATTTCAGGAACAATTTTTTATAAAAGGTTGTAATTACCATGAAGCTGAGATTAGACTGTAAAATGTTGGAAACTACCACTTTGTAGGACAACTACATCACCTAGTTGAACCCCTCTTAAGTAAACACCCTGTTCATTGATTTTGAGCCATATTTAGACTATTTTTCTGATGTGCTTCTGTTTCTTGATTCTATTTTCAGGTAGTGTCAGCATTAGAATATTTACATAGCAAATTAAACGTTATTCACAGAGGTAATAGTTCTTTTCATACACATGATATTTTTCATATGAATTGATGCTTTTTATTGTGTTCTATACTCTTAGATGTGAAGCCATCGAATATTTTAATTAATGATGAAGGCCAAATAAAACTGTGTGATTTTGGCATTAGTGGTCAACTGGTGGATTCACTAGCAAAAACATTGAATGCAGGATGTAAACCATACATGGCTGTGAGTACCTTGTTGTTTGCTTTATTTTACACACAATTTGATTACTACCGGCATACTATTATGATTTCATTAAAGCAGCATGCATAATTTTCTTCAGTTTTCTTTTATTTGTTATTCTCATTCAAGTGTTTGCACGCACTAAAATAGTTCTATCAAATTAAAGCGAATGTAATAAGGTTGAAGTGAATATTGGTAAGGTGAGTTTATGTTTTGATTGCTTTTTATATTCGATGTTGAAATAATTTATCTTTGTCTTTACTAGCCAGAAAGAATTAATCCTGAGAAGGGTAATACTGGCTATGATATTCGGTCAGACGTTTGGAGTTTGGGGATTACTCTGGTAAGACTGTTGTCCTTTTTCTGAAACATTTAATCGAATCACATAGTTGCAACGTGGATATCTGATGACGTTTGTAGATTTCATGTTACAAAGCTTATCTGATGAAATCGGTTTACCACATTCTCAGTTCTTTTTCACTTACGTGGTTGATCGAATTAAAATGTTATCTCCACAGTCTGTGTTATCTTTAACAATATGGTGGAAGAAAATGTTATCACACGACCCATGTTAGTTGAACGCTATTCCTGTTGTTTTCGCATCTTCTTTTCATTTGTATTTATTTTTTTGTAGATTGAATTGGCTTGCTTGAAATTTCCGTATTCGAAATGGTCGACACCATTTGATCAATTAAAAGCAGTGGTTGAGGAGCCCTCGCCAACTGCACCTGTCAGTCTAGGATACTCTGATAATTTCCATTCTTTCACTGCACTTTGGTACGTATTCTTAGTGAAGTAATTTTATCCAAAACTGCAGTTACCTTGATGCAAGGATAGTTAAATATATTGACTAATGTTTTAGCCTTAAAAAGAATTACAAAGAAAGACCGAAGTACAATGATTTGCTGGTGGGTCTTTTTAACGTGATGCATCCACTAAAAGAAACTATATATCAATGTCTTCTTGTGCTTTGTTTTTATTTTCAGAGAAATCCATTTGTCGAAAACCATGTCAGCACACCTGATTCAGAAATAGCAGAGTTTTTTCAACCGTTACTAGATGTGAAAACCGATTGAACAGATTGACATTCCTCCTTACATGCTTCCAGTAATTAAAGACGAGTATTATGTTACAAGGTTTTTGTAACATAAACGAAAACAGTGGAGCGTTAAGCAGGCTATCTAACAAGACTTAAACGTCAACAGGGGATGGGGCTCAATATTTTTGTCGATTTGTTTGTTTTTTTTATTAACTGACAAGCCTCGTCGTTTGTTGAGCATCTTTTTGAAAGTATGAAATTCACGTTATTTGGATTGTGTTGTGAAATTTTGACTGCCCATATCTGTTTATTCTTATTAAAAGATCGAGATGACTTAAATTACGATTTTCTATTAATCTTTTTTTGCGAAGCCAGTAATTTTTTGTGACGTCAAGATGTTCTTTTGTTGTCTCCTCTACCAGAATTTCCGTGCGCTGTACATTTTTTATGTCATGCTCGTTTTCAAAAATTCAATTGATTTATTACTAAATTTTATTTGTTTTATTTTTTGTTTCTTATCACCCGTTTTGTTGCCTTATGCGATTCACTTTTTCTTCATTGAATTTTATATGCATAGGAAACTACTCGTGTATATGATACAACAGAGTTAAAAAGAAGGAACATAGAAACAATTATTTATTTCTTGTCTATTGTTTCCGATGTTGTTGTTTTGACATAGCAGCATGGCCCTTGAAAAGTCAGTTTTTTATATGCAACTGTGAAATTTCATGAAGGTTTTCAGGTGATCTCAAGTATGAGGGTTCCAGTGTTCACGTTCACTTGATTGTTTTGTAACATATTTTTCTGAAACAAACAAAAAAGTTGAACCTATCTTTTCTAGCAACAACCGCTTAAAAATTCGTGTGGAAAACGACGAAATAACGACAAAATAGTAATCGACACTTTTCGTTTCCTACTTTTGATATCGTACTGTTCATCTACCGATTTGAAAGCGTCAAAACTTCATGGTGTAAACCTTGTATAATTTGTTTGGGTTAGTGAGGGTTAGGTTCAGGCTATGCCTCGTTCTGTTAGACTATTTCAAGAAGCTTTAACCGAGATGTTTGATGCTTTCAAATTGTTAGATGAACACACTCATATATATAACTAATGAAGGGTTTTAAAAACTCATCAATTAAAATGAGAATTTGTGTGGTTTTCGCAATGTCTCTAGGGAACTTTGCGTTTTACAGTAATATTGCTGCTTGTGCTATTTTTGCTAATTGAAATTTTAAACGTTATTTTAACTTTAACGCCATTTAATTGTAAATTTATGTTAATCATTCCGTTTTAGAGAAATATACACACTAAAAAGTTTAAAATATGATTTTGATGAAAACGTGTAAACCGCCACTTCCAACAAAATATTTCATCATTTTACGTGGCCTTTAGTTTCAGTAATCTTTATACGGTAAACTATTCAATTTTCTTCTCATGATAAGGAAAGAGATAATTTTTATTTACCAAATAAGGTAAAAGTTAATACTTCAAACTGTGATGTTGTTATAATAGGTTTGGCTGTTCCGGCATCAACATACGTGCGTAAAAAATCTTAAGTTCTCCTTTTTATTTGAGCCAGTATGAACTATCATAATCCAAAAAGTTTTCCTTTCAGAAAAAATGAGCGGGTCTACAAAATGGCTGGAGTGAAATATCATTCGGTTCGTGTATCATTGATTTTATCAATTGACTCCTTGAAAACATTTTTGTTTACAACTCAGAAAGTTTGGGTTTCCATGAATTTCCATATTTAGACTCACCGTTATTTTTATTGAGATTTTTATTGTGAAATATATTATGTGCGTTTGACCAAGATTAATATTTTTCACGTGATCAGTTAAATTTTATCCAATCAAAAACGTAGAAGGGTTGGGCTGTTTTGAAAAGGCGTACGGATCTGCTTTCCTGTGGAGATATATCACTGTATTAAAGAGCTATCAACATCATAACTGCTTTGTTGGTTCGTTTGTACTGTACTGTCAGACGTGTTGTAGGTTTTTCAAAAATAAAAAATTTTGTTGGTGTTGTTTTGAAAAAGTCAGCAACATGATGGGGGATGAAGCTGATCTTAAGATTCTTATGGTAGATCGGAGGCAAGTTTCCGATCCAGTAGCTCATGCTGCCTGGGCTGCCAAGAAATTGGTTTGGGTTCCAAGCGAGGAACATGGATTTATTTCTGCAAGTGTTAAAGAAGAGAAAGGTGACAAGATCATTGCTGAAATTGAAGGTGGTAAGAAAGTTACATACCATAAAGATGACATTCAAAGGATGAATCCACCAAAATTCGATAAAGTTGAAGACATGGCAGATTTGACCTGCTTGAATGAAGCCAGTGTTTTACACAATTTGAAAGACAGATACTTTTCTGATCTCATTTATGTAAGTACAAACATGAGAATTTTGACTTTAAAATCTGACTTATTTTGAATCCTGTGTCTGCATTCATGAGTGTCAAGGTTTTTTTTGTTTTCTTATTTTTATTTGGTTGACTTTTTTTACTTGCAAATGTTCATTAAAACAATTGTTAAAAATAAGGGGATGATTCCTACTGATACCGTAAAGCGGGGTGACTTCGATCAATTTTGCCACCATTTTAAAAGTAACTTCCGAAATACTGAATCATTACTTCTGAAACTTTGGAATCATTACATTACATATTTCTTCTATTTCAGTGCAAAATTTCACATTAACTTAAGTTGTAATTCCAGAGAAAAAACCTGATCTTTCCAAGAAAACGACAATATCGATTATGGGGTGACTTCGATCAGCTTATGAGAAGCGCCAAATTACTTATAATTATATTTGACAATGTTTTTAAAGCGCCATTATTACAATATCAACAGACCACCATTTGTCATCCGCGGTAAATGTTCGACCGTAAAAAATCAGCGAATGTTAATAAAACAAAAGATATTTACGACGTTCACACATGTGTGACCCTCGTTAATACGAAACGAAATTAACATTGAAATTTCATTGTATCTCAAACAAAATTTTTGAGATCTATCATCATGGGGAAAGAGCACGCTTATTAAAATTTCTTCGGTAAGTCATTAAATCTCCCATGAGATACGACGACTTTTCACGAAGTTCTTGCGAACATGTAACTTATAGCGATATAAAACATTCGGTTTTTTCGTGTTTTTATAAACACGATATTATCGATAAAGGAATAAGGAAAAGAAAAACAAAATATAGCGGTGAAGAACAGAATTTCTTTCAGACATATTATAATTTTCTTTACATTCAGCCTCTATACTTCACATATGTACCAAAAATGTCCAGGCTAAACTCTTGAATACGACGTAGAGCGATGACCAATGTGAGCGGTGAAAATTTTGATGTTTTTCGTCATTAATTTCGGAAGAAATTAATTGTTTCGCTTGAAGACGATTCTGATGATATTTTACAATGGGAATCTAAATGAAAATCTTAAAAAATAAGAAAAACGCACTTTAATTTCAGAGTTTAAACAGTTTATCTTTACTGATCGAAGTCACCCCGCTGATCGAAGTCACCCCGCTTTACGGTAGCCACTAATTTCTATATGTCATAAAGGTACTATTGTTTTGAAAGTCCTTTACTTTGTTACTTATTTGATCTAAAATTGTTATTTGAATTTTCTTTTACAGACATACTCTGGACTTTTCTGTGTTGTAATTAACCCATACAAAAGAATTCCAATTTATACTGAAAAAGTTGTCAATCTGTACAGAGGGAAGAAACGACATGAAGTCCCACCTCATGTTTATGCTATTGCTGACTCTGCCTTCAGAAGCATGTTACAAGACCGCGACAACCAGTCTATCCTTTGCACGTATGTATTTCTATTTTACAATGTTTTATAAAGTTTAATGAAGTAATAAGCATGTTCAATGACTGTGGGCATTGCATTTTAATAATGTGGGGGTATTTATGCTCTTTAGCGGTGAATCTGGAGCTGGAAAAACAGAAAACACTAAAAAAGTCATTCAATACCTCACGACCGTTGCTGGAAGACATCAGAAGAAAGAAGTTGAAAATAAAAGTGAGGTAAAGGCATTATTCAAGGTGTTTTACAGCCAATGTTTGTTAATAGAATATAAACATACTTTAAAATGAATCAACAGGCCCTAATCAAGACCGATTTCGAGATCAGTCTATGACCAAATTATGAAGTATTTTTGAATATTGAAATATGCCAAAGATAAAAACAAAGTGTGGACTGTGATGCAGTGATTAGCCACTATATTCATATCTTTTATGTCATTATATAATTAGAGTTTTAGAAAATAAATAAATACATGAAAACTGTGGTTGTGCATGTGCACTCAGTTTGATGCATACTTTATTAATGGATGAATATATTGATCCTGTAAGCTGATCATAAACTAATCAACAATCACTATGGATGACATTATTAGTTTCGTTAGTATTTTCGCAACAAACAAATGAACCAAGTTTGTAGTATTTTCACCTTGTATTTTTTAAAACTGGTAAGTGGCAGGGCCTGACATCTCCAACTACCCCAATTTCAATTCTAATACCTACATCCTAATTTTCTAACAGTATGGAAACCAAAATAAAATCTTATATTACGGTCTAGGTGTTAAGGTAATTAATTAATGCTGGCTGGTAATATTTATAAAAATTTCATGAAATTTCCTTTAGGCAAAATTGGAAGTACAGTTATTGCAAGCAAATCCAATTCTTGAAGCATTTGGTAATGCAAAGACTGTTAAAAATGACAACTCTTCCCGTTTCGTAAGTAATTTTATAAAAGCCTGTGATTATTGTTAAGGATTTAATGTAGGTTCCTATTGACAAATAAAAATAGTGAATTGGTTTTAATTATTTGCTTTGTTTTCAGGGAAAATTTATTCGTGTCAACTTTGACAATTCTGGTTTCATTTGTGGTGCAAACATTGAATCTTATTTGCTGGAGAAAGCTCGTATTGTGCGTCAAGCTCCAAGTGAAAGGATTTTCCATATCTTCTATCAACTATTGTTGGGAGCCAGCCCAGAAATAAAGAGTATGTAGTCCATTTTCTTTTGTAGTCAGGGTAACACAGGATTTGAATTTGGGCAGCGCTAGTGTCATCTTCTCATTATTGCACCAGCGTTTTCCTGTTATTCAGTGAAATTAAAAAGCATCTGAGTTTCCAGCTCCCTTGCATGAATTAAAATAACAATTCAATTTTGTCAGCTGGTTGCAATTGAATGTTTCCTCAAAAATGTTTTAATACACAAATTTAAATATTGAAAAAAAGTAGGTGCATATTGCGCTCCTTGGAATAGTTAAGCGGCACGATCTATCACGCTGCTACCTAGTTACATACTGAGAAGACTCACATGAGTCTCACTTGCGAGAGGAACCATGGCAGCTATCTGGGGGGTCTAGATGGTGGGTGCTGGAAATTTTCGATTTGGAGCACTATATTGCCCTAAAATTGCTCAAAGTTTTGTTCTATTTCTACTTATCCTCTTGCTATGTGTGTTAATTTTCGCTTAGCTTGATAGTCAACGTTTTTCACACGTATTTATTTTCATACTGAAGGTACAGGGCATGGATAATAAAGGAAGAGAATAGATACTTGTATTTTTAGTTCTTATTGTGTATTTTAAATAGAGTTTGTCTCGAGAGACTTCTTTTGTTACACACCAGTCTCTGTGTTCTGGTCACGCATATTTTAGAAAAAAAATGATCGTTTTATCCATGCATATAATAAGAGAAACTTTTATATCCATGATTCATGAATAAACAAAAGTTCAAACATGAAAAAGTGAGGTTTGAATTTGGACGCTGAGATTTCGACACCCAATAGTGCACTTTTGACCTGTATTACCCCCTGGCAGTGTACTTTGAGAAAAACTTCAGTAAAAATCAAAATTTCCTATGCTATCTATATGAATATGTTTAAGAAGATTTCAACATTTTCTCTTTTAGAGCAATTTTTATTATTGGATCCAAAGAGTTACAATTTTATGTCAAATGGTGCTGTCTCATTACCTAATATGGATGATAAAGTAGAATTCAAGGCTACCTTGGAAGCTATGCGAGATATGGGCATTTCACAGGAAGAACTTGATCCTGTTTTCAAGGTTGTATCTGCTGTCCTTCTTTTTGGAAACATGGAATTCAAGCAGGAGCGTAAATCAGACCAAGCTACTTTGCCTGACAACACCCTTGCTCAAAAGATCTGCCATCTTCTTGGAATGCCTGTGACTGATTTCACAAAAGCCTTGTTGAAACCACGAGTTAAAGTTGGCCGAGAGTTTACTCATAAAGCTCAAACCAAAGCTCAAGTGGAGTTTGCAGTGGAAGCCTTGGCGAAGGCTATATATGAACGTATGTTCAAATGGTTGGTCGGTCGAATCAACAAAAGTTTTAATAAGGGAAAACGAGAAGGTTCATCTTTTATTGGTATCTTGGATATTGCTGGTTTTGAAATCTTCCAGTTAAACTCTTTTGAGCAGTTGTGTATCAATTACACCAATGAAAAATTGCAGCAACTTTTCAACCACACTATGTTTGTATTGGAACAAGAAGAATACCAAAAGGAGGGGATTGACTGGAAATTCATTGATTTTGGTCTCGATCTGCAGCCTACAATTGATTTAATCGAAAAACCAATGGGTGTGCTTGCTCTACTAGATGAAGAGTGTTGGTTCCCAAAGGCCACTGACAAAAGTTACGTAGAAAAGTTGCACAAACAACATGCTAAACATCCAAAATATCTGAAGCCTGATTTCAGGTCTAACTCTGATTTCTGTGTTATTCATTATGCCGGTCGTGTTGACTATTCAGCTGCCCAATGGCTGACCAAAAACATGGATCCATTAAACGACAACATCATAAGTTTGATGGCTGGTGCTAGTGAGCCATTTGTATCACAGTTATGGAAAGACCAAGGTATGTTGTGTGTTTGGATGAAATAAACTGCTTTTTTTACACTTTCATTTGGTATCGATTGTGAATTTATGTTTTATATATCCATAGAAAATGTTGTTGGCATGAGTGTTACTGAAGGAATGGACTCAGCATTTGGTACACGAACAAAAAAAGGAATGTTCCGAACTGTTTCACAGTTGTACAAGGTTATATATATTTGCATAGAGAATTTGTAACCTAAGGAAATTGTGTAGTGAATGAAGTCAGGGTCTGATTTTGTTTCAAGTACATACCTGCTATATGAGTTTTGTGGATGTTGAATTCTTGTTGCCTTTAATTTCTCTTTGCAGACTTCTTTACTGCATAACTTGGTCATGTGTTATTTTGCTCATTCTGAATGTGTTTGCTTTTTAGGAACAACTGGCAGGTCTCATGAATACATTGAACAGCACAAAGCCTAACTTTGTCCGGTGTATTATTCCAAATTATGAAAAGAAAGCTGGCAAGATTAATAACCACTTGGTTCTTGATCAGTTGAGATGCAATGGTGTTTTGGAAGGAATCCGTATCTGCCGTCAAGGTTTCCCTAACCGAATTCTTTTCCAGGAATTCCGACAACGCTATGAGATTTTATGCCCAGGTGCTGTACCAAAAGGATTTATGGATGGTCGTAAAGCAGCAAAACAAATGGTATGTTGTCTTAGCAAGACATGTTATTCTCATTCATACTTTTCAATTTCAACGAACTATTCTGCATAGTGTTTCATCGAGACCAATATTTTACTCAGAAAAGTATTTTGTCATACAGTTTGCTTTTTTTTTTGCATAAATCAGTTATTCATTTCAAAAAATCGTAAAAGTCATACAATGTTTGCAACTCATCAACATGTTGATCTGTCATACAGATTTTCTAAGAAGTACATTTTAATTTCAAAAATACTTTTACAAAGGTGAACATCCAATTCTTCAATCCAAGTCTTCTGAACTGATTATGGATTTCGCGTTTCGTGTGTCCTCATGGGTATCCATTTTTATGTCTTCTTCTAAAACTGTTAATGTTATTAATGAAAATAACCTTATCTTGTAGATTGATAATCTGGAAATGGATCCTAATCTGTACAGAATTGGTCAGTCCAAAATCTTCTTCCGAGCTGGTGTATTAGCTCACTTGGAAGAAGAAAGAGATATCAAATTGACTGAAATCATTGTACAATTTCAAGCATACTGTCGTGGTAATATTGCTCGTCGCAACTACAAAAAACGCATCCAACAACTATCTGCAATCAGAGTCATTCAAAGAAATGGCAAGAGCTGGATGAAACTAAGAAATTGGCAATGGTGGAGATTGTTCACTAAAGTCAAACCATTGTTAAATGTTACCAGACAAGAGGATGAACTTCGCTCCAAAGAAGAAGAACACAAAAAGGTTTGTATTAGCAAATTTGATTTTATTTTGTAACTGTCAACAGTTGATTTACTAAAAATTATTGTTTTGATTTAGCTGGTTGATCAGTATGATAAAGTTCAAGCGCAACATAATGAACTATCAAAAGCCCATGAGAAATTGGTTGAAGAGAAAAATACTCTAGCTGAACAACTACAAGCTGAAACTGAATTGTGTCAAGAAGCTGAAGAAGGACGAAATAGATTGATGCAAAGAAAGCAGGAGCTTGAAGATATTATACAGGATTTTGAAATGAAACTTGGTGAAGAAGAGGAAAAAGCTGGCAAGTTACAAGAAGAGAAAAAGAAATTGCAACAAGGCATTCAAGACCTTGAAGAAAGGTACTTATTGTTGTCATTTGTACTTTTAATTTATAATTTGTTGCATCATTGACTTTGATTTTTCTCATATTTTTCACAGTTTGGAGGAAGAGGAAGCTCAGCGTCAAAAACTTCAGCTTGAGAAAGTTCAAGTTGAGGCTAAGTTAAAGACACTTGAAGATGAAAAAGCTGTTGTTGAAGATGCCAATGCTAAATTAAACCATGATAAGAAGCAATTAGATGAACGTGTCCAAGAGTTCACCACTAAACTGGCCCAAGAAGAGGAGAAGGCTAAGCAACTTGGTAAAACAAAAGCTAAACAAGAAGCTTTAATTGCTGAATTGGAAGATCAAATTTCTAAAGGTGACAAATCCAGCCATGACTTGCAGAAAGATAAGAGAAAACTGGAACAGGAATTGTCTGATCTGCGAAACCAACTGAAGGAAGCCCAAGACCGTATTGCTGAGTTAGAAGATGACTTAGCGCGAAGGGGTAAAGAGTTAGAAGAAGCAATTAAACGTGGTGATGAAGAAAGTGCTAAGCTTGCAAATTCCGAGAAAGCAAAGAGAGAGTTACAAGCACAACTAGATGAGTTGAAAGAAGATTATGAATCAGAAAAGAGTGCTAGGGAAAAGACTGATAGAGCTAAACGTGATCTTGAAGCAGTATGTTCAGTTACTTTTTAACTTATTTTTTCCTTTTTTGTTTCTTCTACTTCGTTTACTTGTGTTTTTAAACGTTTCAATGTTTCTAGTGATGTTCTTTTTTGTAGGATTTGGAAGAACTCAGATCAGAGCTTGAGGTATCAGCAGATGCAACAGTTGTCCAGAAAGAATTGCAAAGGAAGCGTGATGAGGACTTACTTGAATTGAAAAAACAAGTTGAACAGGAAGCTCGTGAACACGAATCAGCTATGACTGGTTTGAGAAACAAGCATAATGCTCTTGTAGAAGAACTTAATACTCAGCTGGATCAATTCAAGAAAGGAAAGAGTTCCTTAGGTTAGTGGGATTGATAGAAATATTGATTCCAGTGAAGCGTTTGGTTATTTGACTAACATATGTCATCTTGTTTTAGAAAAGAACAAAACTGCTTTGGAGAATGAAAATGCAGAAATTGCTGCAGATTTGCAACGTGTTAGTCAATTGAAATCAGAAGTTGAGAGGAAAGCCAAGAACTATGAGCAACAATTAAATGAAGCTAATGCTGTCCGACAGAGTCAGGATGAGAGTATTGGAAAACTGGAAAGTTCGTGCACCAAACTCCAACGAGATTGTGACAGTCTAAATTCACAACTGGAAGATGTCGAGGCTAAAGCTGCCAATCTTGAGGTTGGTTGTGTGTTTGAATGTGTTTTTTAAGAAACTTTAGTATGATCATACCTCGACGTCAAATTATCTTTCTATTAGCGTGCCAAACAACAAGCAGAAGCTTCGCTCGATGACGTGCAAGATCAACTTCAAGAAGAAACTAGACAAAAGCTTGCGTTCCAAACGAAATTGCGTGAAGCAAATGAAGAAGCTAGTAGGTTACAAGAACAACTTGAAGAAGAGGAAGATGAAAAGAAAGGCATCCAAAAAGTTTTGTCTCAGTGTCAAGTACAGGTAAAAAGATCATTTTTACGAACTGTATGTGTTTTGAATTTATTATTACAGTTGTTGATTTTACATGGAGTTTTTTTTTATATACCAGCTTGATGCTGCTAAAAAAGAAATTGAAGTCACTATTTCTAATCTGGAAGAATCTGAAGCAGCCAGACAAAAGTCAAAACGGGAGAATGAAGAATTACGAACTGAAATTGAAAAACTGCAGAGCGATGTTTCCAGGCTGGATAAGGCTAAGAAGAAACTACAAGGAGAGCTTGATGATGTTACGGTTTCTATGGAAAAAGAAAGAAATAATGCAGTCGCATTTGCAAAAAGCCAAAAGAAATTCGATCTTCAACTGGGCGAAGAAAGGGCTAAAACTCAAGCACTCATGGTTGAACGTGATAACGCCGAGAAGCAAGCAAGACAGAATGAAACGAAGGTCTTGTCCTTACAGAATGCCAATGAAGAGCTCGAAGAAAGACTTGCTGAAGTAAATTATTGACATTTTTCTTGACATTTTTCTGACATTTGTTTTAATCAATTCGAACACTTTTAATTTTGCATGTCGAAATTGTTCTTTTCAGGCTGAAAGACAAAAGAAGTCGCTCAGTGCTGAACTTCAAGATTTAGTTGAAAGCAAAGATGATGTCGGCAAAAACGTACATGACCTGGAGAAATCCAAAAGGTTGTTGGAGCAACAACTTAATGAACAGCGCACGCAAGTTGAAGAACTGGAAGACGAGTTACAAGCCATCGAAGATGCTAAGCTGCGACTGGAAGTGAACTTGCAAGCAGCTAAGGCACAGTTTGAACGAGATCTAGCAGCCAAGGATGATGCTGTGGAAGAAGGCCGACGTGCATTAGTTAAGCAGGTTGATTTTTTATTTATTGATATTTGGTTAAAATTTACTAGGACGTCTCCATAAGAAAACTAGAAGTTATTCGAGCATGTTTCTGTTTGCAGTTACGTGAAATGGAAGAAGAGCTAGAAGAAGAACGTAAAGCACGACAAGCTGCCTCCGCTGCAAAGAGAAAGCTTGAAGGAGACATCAAAGATCTGGAGAGTCAGTTAGACCAAGCCAATCGCATCAAGGAAGATGGTTTGAAGCAACTGAAAAAGTATCAGAATCAACTGAAAGACGTTCAACGTGATCTTGAGGATGCTCGTCAATCTCGCGATGACTTGTCTGCCCAGGTAACTTTTCCTGGTCTACATGTATTTACGTCGAAACATGCTATGGAAATCTGCAACTTTGTTATGATATTTGTTCACAGGTTAAAGAAAATGAAAAGAAATTGAAGCAACTCGAAGCTGATTTCTTACAAATGCAAGAAGATCTTGCTAGTGCAGAACGTGCTCGTCGTGCCATCGAGCAAGAGCGCGACGAATTGTTGGAAGAACTCAACAACAATACTGCTGGTAAGGCTTTGCTGGCGGAAGAACGAAAGAGATGGGAAGCACAGATTGCTGCATTAGAGGATGAACTCGAAGAAGAAAGAACACAGACGGAACTCATGCAAGACAAGGTTTGTGTTGCAGCCAAATCCTAACTATACATATGCCAATTCTCTGTGGGAAGTTCACCTGTCTGATGTTTTGTTTTGGATTTTATTTCAGGTTAAGCGCAGCAACTTACAGCTGGAGCAACTTCAGACTGAGTTGAATGCTGAGCGACAGGCAGCTCAACAGCTAGATAACACTCGAATGACCCTAGAAAGACAGAACAAAGATCTGCAGGGAAAGCTTGCTGACTTGGAATCAAGTCTGAGATCGCGCAACAAGAACACCGTGGCCACACTTGAAAGTAAAATCAACAACTTGGAAATCCAATTGGATCAGGAGGCGAAAGAAAGACAGCAACTGAACAAGCAACTTCGAAAAAGTGAGAAGCGAAACAAAGATTTGCAAATGCAGATCGAAGAAGAACGAGCTCACACGGAATCCTACAAGCAACAAGTGAGAATAATAAATGTTTATCTTTGAACGTTTGTTTTGATGGTGAAATGTTGAGTTTAATTGCTGTATATAAGTTTTTCGACTTTTTGAGTGAGTTGCTTGTGAAGCCAGGTTTATCAGTGGTTCATAACAGGAAGTTGTTTCGTTCAGGTTGAGAAAACGAATGCTCGCTTGAAGAACATGAAGCGTCAACTTGATGAATCTGAAGAAGAAGTAACCAGATTGAACAGCGCCAAGAGGAAGCTTCAACGTGATCTCGATGAGAATGTGGAAGCTCTCGAATCAAGTCAAAGAGAGGTCTCTCAGTTAAGACAACGCTTAAAGTAAGTGCTTATCAGTTTGCCATTGTTGTTTCAGTAGTACTTGTCAACCTAACTTTCCTTACATTGTAAATCTTTATTTTTCTTCAGGAGTGGAACAGGGGTTAGTTCTCGTCCAGGAGCAGGACGACGAAGAGCGAAGGATGACGACGACGAAGATGACAATGCCGAATAAAAAAGTCGTCCGTCACTGTAGACGTCGAGACATTATGCAAATATTCAAATAGTGACATACCTACATTTTTCTTACATTATATCTCATTTATCCGTATTTGTTTGTATTTTCGTTAGATTTCCGTTATTTTGAAACTGTTCGTACACTTTGGGAACGTTTTTTTGTTTAGTTCACAATGAAACCCTTCCGACACTCGTCTAACACATTTGAAATCGATTCTACAATAGGGTTGCTGTTTAAGTTCTGTTCAAAAGGGAGATTTGTTTTTTCTTCAGTTTTTTTTAAAGAAATTTTTAACAGGGTTGTTTGATAAAGTTCGACAGCTTTCCAAATACACAGGAAAGATTTTGATGGTTGCATATGTTTTCCTATATGAAAATTTGTAATTTTTTTTTGTTTTCGTAAAATAAATATGCAATAATTTTGACTGTTAATGGAAGGTTTGTTTTCAGATTATTCTTCTACCTCTTCTTGAGCTTATTCTGCTAAAACTTCTTCTTGAGCTTATTCTGCTAAAACCTCACAAAAAGCTTCTTGAGCGAAATTTTAATGCCTTCTTCCTTATTTGTCTTGGACTAATTTTTATGGCGCGCCATAAATTTTTGTTTTAGGTGATTCAGAATGAATTTGATAGTTGTTATACTTCTTTCCAATGTTGCTTGACATTTCTCGGAATGTTGAATGGCGGTTTATTCTTAAGAGCTATGCAGTGACTTGTATGAAAATTTGAAAATCTTAGAGTGATGGCTAAAACCAGGAAGGAGAATACCTTTCCCGTCTGAAAGTTTCATAGTTGAGACAGTAAGAAGGCCTGTCAGTGTATAAGTGTATAAAAATCGTCCCTGATTAAGATAAATGTAGAAGTTTGAAGTCAACAGAAGCTTGTATTTTTAACGTTAAACGCTACCCAAACAGGTGTTTCATGACTGCTTTTATCAAAATTTCAAACTGAGGCAAGATTTATTTGAAAAGTCCTACTCTTTTCAAGGCTACTATTAACGGTTAGTCATTGTTGACGCACAGAAGGGGAATAAATAAGTAAATTACACATCTTCAGTTTGAAGATCTTTATCTTTCCAGACAATATCTCGCCTTCGAAATTATTACGCAGAGAGATTTTTAGTAGCAATATCAAATTCAACTGTATCAGCTGCATCAAATTCAACTGGACCTTAGAATGAAACTAGAATGAACCGCGCAGGAAATACATATTAACACAGGTTCAATAAATCTATGTACAGTAGAATCCCGATAACTCGAACCCCCATGGGACCGAGAAAATAGTTCGAGTTATCGAATGTTCGAGTTATCGGGGCATTCAATAACTCGGACTTTTGCAGAAAAAGAAAATAGTTCGAGTTATTAAGAGATTGTTTTACATGAAAACTGTACTACATACATCCTATTATTTACGAAGTCATGATCAAGTGAATTGTACTGCTAAAGTAACTGGAAAAAAATTTAACAATGGTGAGGGTTTACAAATCCCTTGCGTATTGAAATTCACCGGAGAAAAAAACTTTATATCCATTTTAAAAGAAGAGTTAAATATGTTAAATTGAAAGAAAAGTACAATAGTAATTGGAAAAAAGTCGATTTCCATTTTTGCTCCCAAGTTCGAGTTATCAGGGGAGTATTGCTCCAAGGGACATTAATGTTGGTTCGACTTATTGAACGTTCGAGTTATCGGGGGTTCGAGTTATCGGGATTCTACTGTATTTCATTTCTGAAATGCTATGTCGCCATCCACTCTCGTCTATTCAGTTGTTCAAATATTTAACCCACTGTCGAAATAAAAGGCCAACGTGGTCTCCTTTCACGAACGATAACAAGAAGACTAGTTACAGATATGAAGGACGTTCTCTTACTACTTTTTGTAGTAGTAGGATGTTTGCGGGCCCAAACTTCTTCAGGTAAATACTTGATCGACCTTGGTCGCACAACCGCAAAGATGTTTGATGTTTCCGTCCAAGAATTATTGTAGAGAGTATTTCATCTTTTAAATTGTTATAGGTGTGAGTTTGGTGTTTGTGCATTCTGTTTATAAGATAGAGGGATAGCACTTCTACACAAATTACATTGCAATAGTTTATCTTTTGATAATATCAACACAAACTCCTGCCATTTTATCTGTAAATTAAATAGAGTAAAGATCGTAAAGATTGACACATGGTTGGAATGATATAAAGTATGTTTAGAATAGTTTTAGAACAGATTTGTTAGTTCTTTTGATAGTAGAAGTTTTTGATTACTTTATTGTTGCTGAAGATGATTTACTGCAACACAAAGGGTCGATTGAGGACAGATTCCCTTCGATGCATCTTCACGAATTATAACGTGGCGGGATCCATGCTTTGAAATATTTTTTATGCCAAGAAGTTTGATTTAGGTTTATGGTTTCACGTAACGTTTTGAGATGAAAGGAGAAGACCTTTAAATGCGAAATGGGAAGTTTGTTGTAAAAACATTATGACATCAAATACAACGTCAAATCTGAGAAAATTTCTAGGTTATTCACATTTTTCACAACACGTCATTACTTCTGTGATTGGGACCACACCCTGTTCATTTCATTTGATCAGACAATCAGCTTCATTATACACGCTTTTTTATTTATAAGAATAGCTTCTATAAGAATATCAGGGTGGAAATCGCCTTTTTCATTAGAGTAATAGAACGGGGTGAAAAACAGATATAGTAAATGCGCAAAAACCAATATAAACATCAAACATGAAGCTGTCTTCATAATTTCGCAACATATTAGTTGTATACCGTGTACACGTGACATTGCAACGGAATCTTATTCTAAAATCTAAGAATACATTAAGAATATTTCACCCTTATTTTTTGGTAAACCATAAGAATATTTCACCCTCAACGAAATTTCTTATAAAAATAAAAAGCGTGCATGCTTTTCTTCTGAGATAGTTCTTGAATTTATCCACAACTATTTTGTTTCCTTCAGCTTGCGGCAAACCTGCTATTTCTCAAGGTAGGGTCGTGGGTGGTTCGAAAGCTGTGCGTGGTAGTTGGCCATGGCAAGTTCTGATGAAGTATAACGGCCGCGGAATGTGTGGAGGTGCAATTATTTCGCCTGACTGGATATTAACTGCAGCTCATTGTGTTGAAAGAGCTAAGAACAGACCGGAAAGGTTCATGATTGGGTAAGCCTTCTATATAAGATTCTATGTGACGTCATGTTTTGTATACGCTGGTCTTGCTTGTTCAATAATTATCATTGCATGCTATAACATTTATGCTGCAACATTTTCCATCGAAGATTGCACTTTCGTCATTTTAGTTGGTTCATAAGAGGCCCGTTAAAAGATAGCACTTTTATTTTTTGCATACCTTTTTTGATGTTTCGTTTAAACGTGGCAAAATTTGTAATTTAAATTACTCGTCTACAACCAAACTAGGTATTACATGATTCATCTAACCAAAAACTTCATGGTGTAAACATTGTAAAATCTGTTTGGGTGATTGAGTTTATAACAATATATGACTCGTTGTTTCGAGCATCATTATGAGGTTTGCTGACCAAACGTGTTTGTATAAGATAATGAATGCTGACGTCTTGACTTAGCGATCTTTGATTTCATGAGAGAACAAACTTGAAAAACATATGGATGATAGAAAAACTACACAATTACAACTTGAATAGTGAGCCAATAGAAAATGTTGAATGGTGTTTGTGAAAATACTTTCTCGGTTTTTTTATCCTTAAAAATTGATTCTTCTGTCGTTGGGTTGCCGCTGACTTTTTGAGCTGCAAATAACTGCTGCATTATGGGTATATATCTTTCGATGTTTACCATAGAGTTGGCGAATATGATAGGACTGTACATGAAGGAAGTGAAGTGGATATTCGTGTTTCAAAGATTGTTATCCATCCAGGCTGGAAAGGAAAAAGCCACAAGTCTCGAGCATCTGATATCGCCATGATGAAACTGGCAAAACCTATCGCATTTTCACAGTTTCTCAAACCTGTTTGTTTGCCAGGTGGAAACGTTTCTATAGGAACAAAGTGCATCGTAACAGGTAACACATGACGCAATCTTGTTACAGGTCATCAAAATGAGTCTCAAGAATTGAATTATAAAATTTTACAGCTACAAATGCACCACAATATCAAACTTTCCGTTCAAACTTTACCTGCAGCTAATGCCTATGCGATGAACTACCATTTTATTTAGGCTGGGGAAAAACAAAGCACCCGGGCTCCATGACGACAGTACTTCGACAAGTAGAAATGGCAGTTGTAGAAAGGAAGGTGTGTGACAAGTACAACAAAAAGTACTTACCTCAAGTAACCATCCTTAATTCAATGCTTTGTGCTGGTGATGGAGGATTAACTAACAAATCTGGTTGCCATGGTGATAGTGGTGGCCCACTTGTTTGCAAAACAAATGGCAAGTGGGAGCTGCATGGTACTGTCAGCTTTGGTGCGAGAGATTGTGATTCGAAGAAATCATATTCCGTATTTTCAAGGGTCGCATATTTTACAGAATGGATTGCCAAAAGTATGAGAGATTATAACTGATGTGTTCTCCTCCTTCCTGTTTGTTTTTTTTTTGTTTATCCACAATCCCATGAAAAATGGCCTTGACCATAAGCTCATTTGCAACGAAAAAACAAGTCTCAGTTCCAGGCAATTCATGCGCTATAGTCAGCTTATCTTAGTTTCACCAGTAACAAAATTTTACCTAACAATAATTATGACCGTGAAGAACAAGAAAACAAAATGGAGGTTGGAAAGTTGTTTGCACTTCTTGGTTTTCTTTTACATTAATTACCAAAAATTTCGGACTCTTATATTTCGGACATTAAAATTTCGGACATTAAATTTCGGACAAAAAAATCCCAATTTCGGACAATTTCGGACAAAAATTTCGGACAAAATCAAGAATTTCAGAAAATAAAAAACAACATAAAACTGTGCAATAACTACTTTGTTAAGCTTTTTATTCAAACAAAACAAATGGTACAACGATGTAGTCAGATCAAATCAGTGTCCACAGTTCAATCTAGGTCTAAAAACGGGTCATCTGGTGCAAGTTCTGCCTCAATAGCACTAGTAATTCCAGCTTGTTTAAACCCGTTTTTGATCAACTCCGATGAATTTCTCAAATGGTCATACAAGCCGATGATCCACCTTGCATGAAGGGGCTTCATCACTGTAAGGCCAGTTGCAATTTTCACATCGTATATGTTTACGCCATCGGAAAGCTGTTTTGTCACCTGTCCAGAATACCAGTCGCTAAACTTTTTGTTGAGAAACTGCTTAGCGTTTCCATTGATCGTTAAATCCAAAACTTGAAATATGTGCGTTAGATTTGGCGGCACATAAACGCTAACACAATGGTTGTCTTCAATCATCTTCAACACCTTGTCGGTCTTTTGTCCCTTGAAAACATCATAAATTAGAAGTGCCTTTTGATCGTCAGGCAATCCAAGTTCTTCTTTTTTCTTTTCAAGATAAGGGAAGATGATTTCTTGGAGATGTTCTATAGCCTTTTCTTCGTTGCTCCAGTGGTTTGCGCTATGCGTTATGTTAAAACCATCTGGAAACTCGATTTTTGGATGACATCGACTGGTCGTACCTTCGTAGATCACCTGCATTGGTAAGAATAACCCAGATTTTGTGACTGAAAAAGTCCCAGTTATCTGTTTTTTCTTACCTTTGCCAACAAGTGGTACCGATTTTGTACCTTTGACTTCCAACGTCTGATTTGGACTCGAAACATAGGATAGAGGCGTCTGGTCATAATTAATAATCAAATCGTCAGGAATTTCGTGCCAGGACTGAAAAAACTTTATTTTCCGTTGAAAATTTAACTTTGCTTCATTTAGAAACCCTGGGCTAACAGGAAGCTTTTCAGTTGTGGCTTTTCTTCTGACCATCTTCATGTTCTCTTTTTCCATTCGATAAAGAACATTTCGCCCCCACTGATGGTTGAGCGATAAGTACCCTCCATTTTCAACAAGAATGGATCGATCATTGGCCTCGATGATACCTTTTGCAACGCTCGTTACGACAGCAGTGCTGATCGGTGCTCCTCGAAGTCGTAGACATCTTACTAACTCGATTGTTTTCTTCATGATGTCCTCGGGGAGTAAAGAGGGTCGTCCTTGTTTCTTCAATTTCTTAGGAGGATTTAATGCGATTTTCTTAAAGTCACTAACTGATTGCTTTTTCAAACCAGGATATCTATGTTGAAAGTCACGTACAGTTTTGGCTACGGTATACTTATTTGCATAGCTACCAATTTCAATCTTTTCTTCAAGAGTCCACATACGGTATTTTCCCCGTTTCGCCCCTTTCTCTTCCAAGGATAAAAGGCTTTTCCTGACTTCTTCTCTCTCTCGTGGGGTGATAATTGGTTCATCATCAGTAGTAGCAGAAGTTTCACCCAGAGCGTCGCTTGGTTTTTTCGGAACTTTTTGAAAGTAATTATAAAGGTTGTTCGACATCTTGATATTTTCTACTTACTGTATGAATCTGATCACTAACAAAACAATAGACTCCCTTTAGTGAATCAAAACATTCGATTTATATCAATAGATAGGAAATTCGAATTCGAAATTCGAATTTTGAGTTCGAAAGTTTGTTCAATATCATTTAAGACACGTGAAGTATTTTAAAATCGGTGACAGTTGAACGTAAATTGTTACTTTTGTACCACGAGTTTTATCCATTATGGAAACGTCATTTCAAACATTGATTGCTTGTCGCGGCTGGCATGTCTATGGGAAAAGCCTCTGGCCCAATCCTAGGCAGGGTGAACCATTGAATGTAAAAAAAGAAGAATGTCAGGAAGCATTAATTCATGATCCCCATTCAATTGCAGTTACACGGAAGACCAGAGCTCGTCTGATACCGGATATCGTGGGTCATTTTCCGCTTGAAATTTCACGCTATATTTGGTTCTTTATTCACCGTGGTGGGCGTGTCGCATGTATAGTACATGATCCAAAGTACAGACGATCTCCCATACCGAAAGGGGGTTTGGAAATTGTCTTGAAAGTTACATTCAGTATCGCAGAGAAAAATAAAAGATATATAGAAAGGTTGCGCAATCTAATTGCAGAAAATTATGAAACACCGACTGAAAAGCGCAGACCAGATGAAACCGATTGTGCTATGGAAAAATCCAACCAGGACAGCTTTGAAGTGGGCGATGAGGCCGAGGATGATGAACTAGACATAAATTTTATTACAGATGAGGAAATTCTTGAGGAGGAGGAGACTGACTAGAGACAATGAACTGACTGATTATGTATTTATATATGACATGTCTTAAAAAAATTTTGTTGTATTTTTTAAAAAATCATGAAAAATATGGTCTCGAAAAATTTCGGACGCTTTTAAATTTCGGTCACCAAAAATTTCGGACGTTTTTAATTTCGGACATGAGTTTGTCCGAAATTAAAAACGTCCGAAATTTTTGGTACTTAATGTACGTCACTTACATCTTTTCTTCAATGGAAGAAAATAATATTATGGCAACAGAATAATTATGTATGTATGAAGTCTCGCATGTCTCGCATGTCTCCAAAAATTTGAAATATCTATCCATTATTATTTCTTGCATCATCCTTAAATAAAATGAAGAAACACAAACAACATTTTTACACATTTTGCTTGAGATTTCTTATCTTTGTCATTCTTTTCTCTGTTTTTCAAAAGCAAAGAAAGAAAATGAACATCTTACAAAAATCTATCAATCCAAACGAAGTGGTATGTGAATCAGTGAACATAAAAGAACACAGCCAGCATTCAACTGGCAAAATATAGCTTTTTACTCAGTCTCACACTCATGTTGTAGCAAATCTTCGAACCAAACTAACAAAATCACTAGAAGAAAGATTCGAGAAAGGCGAAGGAAAAATATTGCCGCAAAAAGACCCGTGCATGCAAGAATTTTTTCTTCACGTATGTAGCTAAATTGTAATGTTTTAACATATCTCTGGTCGGAGATAAAAGTAAATATTATTGATAAATATTGTTCATATCTTCCTCTCACATTTATGCAACTTAAACAGTGCTATCACAAAGTTTTGTTCCAGTGTTTAAATGACATAATAAATAGAAAGACGAGCTTCCCATAACTCAAACAAGTCTCGCACCAGAAACCTTTGATGGTTTACATCATATCATATGCCATGGGGGTGATCTTGTCTATGTCTTAAAATCTGCCAATCATCCAAGGGCCCCAAAAGTTGAATATGATGATATATCATTTTGGTGATAATTCACTAGTGGTCTGGATCGGGACGCAAGTTAATATCGAACTTCTTCCACAATTAACGTGAATCTATTTGATCGGTTGCCGGCAACTTTTATTGACATTCCAATAAATGCTGTGACAGAAGCTGCTATTACACCAATCCAGCCCAGAATATACGAGAAGCCAAATTTCGTATCTGAACCCATGTCTGGTAAGTCGGCGCTCGTAAAAATCCATAACGCAATAATCATACATAAAGCAGAAGGAATATGAAACACGGATGCCCAGTACACTTTGATTTCTTGGAATGTCATTGAAAGGGTCACGACAACAACCCCACCTACAGAGAAAGCAGCAGACGCTACTGCTAGCCCTTTCACAGCTTGAAACCAAACAGGCACCTTAAACTTGCTAGCTGCATCAACGCCGTACAAACCCTTGCATTCACCACGACATCATATCTTCCACAAACCAATTGTCATGTCCATATTGTCCAATATCAGCCAATCATTTCCTCCATAACATGCACCTAGCAATGCGCAGGTCACAATGCAGCAAATTGGAAACAATATCTGGATCACCATTTTTTCTCTGAACACAAATCAGGTCGTCTTCAGTAGATGTTTTTGTTATTAGAAACCTGAGGAAAATTCAGCAATACATTAACTAATGTCGTCATATAACTAAGGCTAATGTCGTCATATAACTAAGGCTACTTAACATATCCTAAACATTTCATTAGTTTCATCAATTTTTTCGAACCAAGTTACCTGAAAGTTATACTGTACGAAGCTTTCCGAAGAGCTTCTTAAAGAGCTTCTTAAAGCTACAACAATGTTTTGTAAGATAGCGTAACATGGAGGCTAATGTGGAATTGGACGTTGTTATTAACCCCTTTTTGTGATGATGACATATCATCCATGAATCCTTTTTGTGAACCATCATCATTTGGGATCGATAATTTTATAAAGGATTGGTGAGCGTTATATGTCTGAGTGAGTAACTGGAAGTTTTGAGTCCTTAGGCTTTCATCCGTAAATGTTGGCTCTGCCCACCGACTTGCAGCTATCACTTAATGTACCGCCAGAGATACGTATAGCATTGCTTTTACTTGTGCGATGTCCAGTGCGGGGGCTTTCGATAACTCCTAAAGAGCTGCTTTTAAAGCGCATTTGAATGACAGGGACGGTCGCACCGAACATCGCCGCATGCACAATGTAAATTCGCACAAGTAAACTTCATTGCTCCTTTTTGCTCTATGATACATTCTTCTCACATTCTAAACAACGATCTTTAACCTCCAGCACTAATTTATTATATCCATCCTTCGGTTTGAGCTCCAACAACAATTGATTTTTCAGTGATGTGATTGATGATTTTTCCAGGGATGTGTGACCAGCGATTTTTGCGTTGATTATGTTGGCAAGAAATAATATAAATTGAATCTCGATCAGTAGTTGTTAAATGAGTCGCAAAATTCTTGAATATAAATAAGTAACCTTCAAGAATTATTTTACCTTCTTTCTTAGTTTGATGTTTTAAGTGCTGCCCTTTACATAAGGACAACAAGACAAACATTTCAACGACATCCATACAAAGGATCATAGGCTCTAATGATCATCTTTATCACGAAGATAGAAGCCACCTACCTTTCTTTTTTTCTGAGAAACAATTACTACCCTCATTTGAAAATTCAAAATTTAAAAAACATTTTGTTAAGAATTTACCAATTCAATAGTCCACATTATCTCGAGGTTAATTGATAACATCAGCACGACAATATCCTAGAAAAAATAAGTTCTTGATGATAACATCACCTTCCTTTCCATTCCTTATTATCACAGTCAAATGTTTTTAACGATACGCTTCCCACATCTTCATAATGGAATTAATCGCTAAGTCAACTACTAGTTGCAAGTTGGCGAGCAGAAGAACCAACCATTACGGATGGAAGTCCATAGACTAAAAACTCTCGGTTACATCCTTACTTATATATATTTTCGAAAGTTTTCCATTGATAAAATGTGTAAAACAAAATTCACTACAACAAGTTTTTCGTAGCAGAAGATTTTCGATTTTTATTAAATCATTCTTGCTAAAACTTAGCTTATCGGCCCTTTTTACGCCGGCCCTAATGTGGCGTTAATTTTGGTGCGCGGCGTTAAAAGGCCGGCGTAAAAAGGGCCGGCGTAAAAAGGGCCAAAAAAATGGAAATTTCTCAAAAAATCGGCGTTATTTTTTAAAGTTGAAATTTAGATTTTACAGGTCTTAATTCTAATATATTTCATTATGAGCTTTATAGAATTTGACTTCAGAGGCTTTTGAAGTAAAAACCCTGACAGTAATATGCAGATTTAAAGATTTTTTCTCGATAGTTTGTTAAACCTTTACAAGATCTTTGTATAGAACAAATATTACCTTAGGAGAAAACATATTTGCAGGAGAATTTCTCGAGTTTCATAAAACAGTCTATGAATTTGCAACGGCCAACAATCGATTTTTATTAACCCTCGTGAAATCCAGTTAGCGCCAAATCTTCTCTCCCTAAGGTTTTATGAACAAATATAATCTTCTCTCCCTAAGGTTTTATGAAAAAATATAATCTTCTCTCCCTAAGGTTTTATGAACAAATATAATCTTCTCTCCCTAAGGTTTTATGAACAAATATAATCTTCTCTCCCTAAGGTTTTATGAACAAATATAATCTTCTCTCCCTAAGGTTTTATGAACAAATATAAACTAAATATAAACTTTGAAGAACACATTAGCTTTTGATTTAAGAAGTTTTTTCAACAACAAGATCGATTTCTTGGAAAGGATTTTCACAAAGATTCGCTAAATTAATTGATTCGGTGACACTGCTTTGGTAATATGAACAGAATTTGAACAGAAAAAGTGAAAAATAGTGCTTAAAAAAAATTTTTTTTCTTTGTTACTTTTGAGGCGTAAATAACGGCCCTGATTAAGTGGCGTTAAAGCAAAATGTTGGGGTGGCGGAATAAGGGCCGGCGTAAAAAGGGCCGGCGTTAAATTAGGGCCGGCGTAAAAAGGGCCGATAAGGTACTTAACTACTTACTTACTAAACCCGAATTAGGAAAAGTTAGCAAAATGATCATAGAAAACATCAATAAAACAGTCAGAGAACTTACAAATGTTAACCAATGGCATAACACAAGTGACGTTATAGAATGGTACAATAACATCCAAGAGAAACAGAACTGCATTTTCGTACAATACGATATTGAAGAATTCTACCCTTCCATCACAAAAGAACTACTCGAAAAGTCGTTAAACCATGCCTCGCAGTTCACCACAATAACTGAAAATCAAAAACGTATAATCCTACACTCCAGAAAATCCCTCTTATTTACCAACGACCAACACTGGACCAAGAAAACTGGGGACGCAGATTTTGATGTAACCATGGGCAGTTTTGACGGTGCGGAACTGTGTGAACTGGTTGGACTGTATATACTCTACTGTTTAGGAGAAAAATATGATGTAGAAACGAACGGTCTGTACAGAGATGACGGTTTATGCTGCTTCAACAACATAAGCGGCCCTGGGTCAGATAGAATAAGAAAAGACTTCATTAATCTTTTCAAAGAGGAATTCAATCTAAAAATCACCATTGAGACCAACCTAAAAATTGTAAGCTTCTTAGATGTCACCTTTAATCTTACTAATGGTTCGTACACACCTTTCAACAAACCAAATAGCAAACCTGTCTATATCCATGTACAATCAAACCACCCACCAAACATCATTAAACGTATACCATCAATGATATCAGAAAGGATTAGCAGTATTTCATCGAGCAAAGATATTTTCGATCGAGCAGCCCCATTATATAACGAGGCCCTTCAAGCCAGCGGATACCATGAAAAATTGACATTTACTGAAAAAAAGAGTAAACCGAACCGAACTAGATCTCGTAAAATAATATGGTTCAATCCACCTTACAGTACAAATGTGAAAACCAATGTCGCCAAAAAATTCCTGCAAATCGTGAGTAAAAACTTTCCGAAAAAACATAGGTTTCACAAGCTCTTCAATAGAAATAACTTAAAAGTCAGTTACAGCTGCCTCCCTAACATGTCGAGTATCATATCCGGCCACAACAAAAAGATATTGAACAAAAAAGACACGACACCTGTCGCAAAAAACGAGAAAAAGTGTAACTGCCAAAAAAAGAACAATTGTCCGTTGAATGGAAATTGTCTTGATAAAGAAGTAATTTACAAATGCAAGATACAAGTATCGAATAATGACGCAGGAAAGCACTACATTGGGTTGACAGCCAACACTTTCAAAAACCGATGGTATGGTCATTGTCACACGTTCAGAAATGAGGAGAAAAGAAAATCCTCCGAGCTCGCCAACCATGTCTGGAACCTGCAGGACAAAAACCAGTGGCGGATCTAGAGGTATGTCGAAATTTGTGTAGGAGAGTGTTAGCCATCTAACCATAAAAGAAAAGCGTTCAAATAATCCCGTTGGTAATATAAATTGAATTCGCAAATTATGTTAATGCTCTCCTACACAAATTTCGACATACCTCTAGATCCGCCACTGAAAACATATCGCCAGCCCTCTCATGGGAAATTATCGACCATGGCCGTGCATATAACAATGGATCGAAACGATGTGACCTTTGCCTCACTGAAAAATACCACATTATAACATCAAAGCTCGATTTAGTCAACAAAAGGTCAGAACTGATTTCTAAATGTCGCCATAGCAACAAGTTTATTTTAAAAAAACTATAAAGCAGTCCCTCCGGACTAGCTTGAATTATTTCAACAATTGAATTATTTTAACCAATTATTTTTAACCATTGATTCCAGATTACGTCATTTTTAATTGCTTTTTTCAACGTTTTTAGATGTAGGATTTTTTTAACAGTATTCTTGTACATTTGACGAGTGCACAAGCACGAAACTCGGAGTTATGTACTTATTTTAGTTTTTATGATTTGAAAGATAATTTTATATTTTAATGTACTTACTTACTTACTATCTTCTCATAGATTCCCACATAGGCATAATTCTAGGTCAGTTAAAAAGAGGACGATTCCAACATAACAATATATATCTTTTCAGTCTTAAGTGACTGCCAGGACTGCATTTGTTTCTAACCTACTTTATGACTAAACTCTCCTCTATAAAATTTTGACTGTGTGCTAGCAGAGAGCTTTGTGAAAATATGAATTATGAAATATGAAATATGAAAGAACCCTTCGAGCATTTAAGGTATGTAGAAATTAATGAAATTAAAGTGGAATTTTGATATGGAAGGTTATGATAAATGGTTGATAAAGGTTCGGGACGAATTTGTGGTCCCTAGTCATTTAAAAGTGCAATTCAATAGTAATATTATGACGGGATAATATTGTTTTCAAAGGTAGCAAATATCTCATTGTATTCATGTTACAAAAATATTAAATAATAATGGGATTCAAATGATCAGGCTACAGATGAAAAGGGTCGAAATATTTTTTAGCCTGCAAGAAAACATTGTAGTCGGATACACGGACATATGTTAGGTGAAAAATGGAATATTTGTTAGCAAATAAAATTCTGACTACACATGTACTACTGTAACCCCTCCTTCATTCTGGGTTGATTATGACAATTTGGTACAGTGCCGTAGACACGAAATAAATATTAGGGGGGGGGGGGGGGGGGCATATTTTTCGTATCTAAGTCGGCCCTACCATGGTTAGGGCCGACGGGCTAGGAAAATGTTTGGATTGTTAGCCCTCTGGATTGATTAAACAATAAGAAATCTGTACTTGTAGTGTATTTTCAAACAATAAGACTATCGTTTCGAGTTCAAATGAAGTACATGAGAAAAGTATTACGAAAGAATATGGAAAAAGGTAGTAAATATTTTACGCATTAAAGTGTCTGAAAATGTTTATTCTTGTTTCGCATTTGTCAATGAATTCATATAATATAAAAATACAACATTGAAAATCCTTTAAAATTACTTTTATTGCCTAGCTATATCATTTAGCTTTCCAGTCACAAGTTATCTTGTTGAGCTCTCAATTATTTCCTAAAGAAAGCCAATGGGCGTTTTTATTTTAGTCACTTTTTAGGGACTTTAGTATTCAGGGGTGCACGTGTTTAAACAAGAAAAAACATGGCTTGTTCACACACGTATGTCGTTGTGCTCACATTTACATCTTTTCAAACAAAAAAACCATGGTTGAAAACTTTTTTTTTTTTTGGGGGGGGGGGGGGGGGGGGGGGGGGGGGGTATTCGGCGAAACAAACGACGGGATTATGGTATTTCATCTTCTGCCGCAGGTAACAGTAAATAGCCCTTTCTGTTTTTGAGTGTTTTTATAAACAATGTACTTTTTCACAATATTTCACACTGAGTAAAATGGAAATTTCTAGCGATAATTATTCCCAGAAATCGATTTAGAAGCCATTCTAGAGACTCTGGAAACCAAAATCATGGTGGGCGACTTTTTTTAAGGCAAATTATTCTTCTAGTTTGTTTTTTTTGCTGCCCCCTCATTTTGAAATCCATCACTCAAATTAATAACTATTCCCAACTTAATCATACGACGATAGTCTTTCTGCAGTGTTCATTGCTAATAGTTTCATAGCTTGATCAGGATATGTTAAAGCATACCTTATCGGACAAAACTTAGTCGGACAAAATTTTAGTCGGACGAAAATATTAGTCGGACAAAATTTTAGTCACCTCCAAATATTTTAGTCACTTTTGTCCGACTAATAATTTTGTCCGACTAAAATTTTGGTCCTTTTCTAAAATTTCATAACTTACTTAATTTTCGATAAGGATTATCAAAAAGCGTGCGGAAGTGCGCCGATTACTCTAAGTTCTAGGTGTGTATAGGAAAACCAGGGAAAATGCATATTTAATAAAAATAGTTTTGCCGACGTGAACAACAAAATCATCATACCACGACGAAAAAAATCCTAATTAAAAGGGTTGTAGTATAATTTTATTTTTCAATTTCAATGTCATATTACTGATCAGTATAAAAATCTGTTTTGGTTACTGCATTGGCTTCAGGCGTTTCTTCCATTATGACTGTCTTCTTCATTTTGTTTTGAACTACCTCGCTATCACTTTCATCGGAAGTTTCTGTTATTACCGGTGCTTTTCTCTTTTCTTGTGGATTCTTTCCTGGAATAAGTGAGGCTATTAAAAACATCCAATCTGTTTACGAAAGGTTCGAGAATCCCTTTAGACCGTAAAGAATAAACAATGAACATCATGAAACCGAGCGTTAATATTATTTATCAAAAAACTTTACCACTTTAGAAATTGTTTATTTATGACTAAGTCATGTAAAAATATTGTATTCGTTGGTGAGCAAAAAGAAAAGTCATTAAGAAATTATGAATATTTAAAATTTTGTAATTAAACTGATAAGAAGAAGAATTCTGAAAAAAATGATTTGGACCAAATATTTAGTCGGACATAATAATTAGTCGGACAAAATTTTAGTCGGACAAAATTATTAGTCGGACAAAATTTTAGTCACTTCCAAAAAATTTAGTCACTTTTGTCCGACTAAGTTTTGTCCGATAAGGTATATATTGTATATTATTTAAGCTTGGTTTCCACTATGAGTTAACTTGAATTAACTTGAGCTAGAATTCGTGGTTTAGAAAATTAACTCAAGTGGAAACATCTTCAGAACCAGCTCAAAAATTTTAACTCACGTTTTTTCTCAAATTAAACCATGAGTTAACTTGATCTTGGAAACAAAACTTTTCCTTTCCAAGATCAAGTTAACTCATGGTTTAGAAAAACATCAAAGGATTCCGACTACTTGCAGCATGTTTCTGAAGTGTCGAAGAAAATGTTTTCAATGAATACGGTAACTTTACGAATGTAGTGAGCGTAGTGGAGCATAAATATGGTCACTATTTTAGCTTTGATTGAGTTAAGTGAAAACGTGAAGGTATATCCTTGTTTATACGAAAAAAAGACTAAGGCATACAAACAGAAAGGCGTTGTACAGAACTCATGGAAAGAAGTTGCAGAACCTCTTGACTTTGTTGAAGATGGCGTGTACCTTTCGCGTTTTATTTACTGCAGTTCTTTCTAATACATCATCAGAGCTACTGTTGTTATTGAACATCAATAGCTCAAGTGTTCGTAGTGGGAACTATGCATACTTAATTAGGTTTATGTAAACAAAAAATTAACTCATGGTTTAGAAAGATAAACCAGCTCAAGTTAACTCAAGTTAACTCATAGTGGAAACCAAGCTTTAGTATCACATTATGTACGAACCTGACTCAATAGTTTTTTTTGAATAATCGGCTTCCTTTTAACACGGTATGACGGTATTTGACCCAAAATTCTAACAAGAAAATCGGTGCGCGCGACTGATTAGGAAAAAATCGCGTCTTGTGGGGATGGATCACTAGTTTTGTGTATCTCTCGTCAAGGGGGTACGGGTCAGGGAAATAAACGCAGTTATAAACACGTTTATGTTTTTCCCCGTTGAATGAAGAAACTCCTGGAGCAAACATTCTCCTACTAAAAATGTATGATTTAAAGCCCATATACAGCGACAGTTCAGTAGTAGAGCTTCCAAACTGCATGTACAAAATGAAGAGCTTGCACGAAATCAGTAAAGTATGTGTTATATTTTTCTTCTAAAGGAAGCATCTCTGTATGAATATTTTAACAATAATGGAGTATTAATTTTGATTGTTTATTAGGAATCTGTTTCACCTGAGATACAGGAATTGCAAGCCAACCAAAAAAAGATTTTTCAGGAATTAAATAGATTGTCAGATGAAATAAAAAAACTAAGTGAGCTTCTTGGGCACACATTTGGTGACATAGATTCTCCACAAAAGGTAAGTGAATTTATTTAATAACGCATAATAATTATATATCAATTTGCTTTAATTGATCTCTCCATATCAGTGATGGATGGGGATATGGGAATGAAACAATGCAGCTATATTTGTAAGAAAAGAATTAACAAAATTGTACCTAAGGGAAGAAATTGTCTGTGGAAGAAATTTGTATATACTCAACTCTTTTTGG
The DNA here is from genome assembly GCA_027922465.2 of Turritopsis dohrnii. Lineage (NCBI taxonomy): Eukaryota > Metazoa > Cnidaria > Hydrozoa > Anthoathecata > Oceaniidae > Turritopsis > Turritopsis dohrnii. Next base: position 420,189 of record BQMF02000133.1, on the reverse strand, counting down.
CAGAATAAATAAATTCCGCAAAAATGAATAAATATTAGTCATCCGCAAAAATAAATTCTGCAAAATTTTCGAAATTTTTCATCTGCAAAGATTTACTCTGCAAAATTTTCAAAATTTTTCACCCATAAATAATTGATTTTTCACTTTCCTTCGCATATATATAAATGAACAAGAGCCTCGTCTTTACAAATTTTTGGAAAATGATATTGAGGTTATAGAACATCTAAGGACTTATTTATTACTCTTTGTCAATAACAATATACAAGCAGCATCTGCACTGGCAACAGGTTCGCACTTCATATTGTTGCTTTTACTGTGAGAAACGATGTTAGCGGAGGTATCACAATTTTTATTGTCATTAGCACTTTTCTTTTATGGGAAGTAGACCTAGACTGAGTCATATTCTGAGTTGCTAGCGTTACATTGACCTCCTCTGAACAAAGATTAGACCCAACCACATCTGTTTGTTTCAGTATATATAGTATTCTTTTTTGATTAACAGGCTGGGCGGGGAAACGCAAGAATAAGACAAACATGTGTTTGGCCAGGCTTGGGACACGTGGGAGGCATCGCTTAAGGTAACTAACAATGACGTAAAAGGGTCCACTATGACCAAAGTCCACAATGACTTAAAAACAAGTGTTCAAAAAAAGTTATATGAAAAGGCTAAGCAGTAAAACGTGCTACAATTGATATAGGAAAATACAATAATCTACATATTCCAAGTATAGCTTTAGACCTCATTTAATCTCAATGTCTTTGCCAAAAGGTGGTGTGGTAAGAAATAAATAAAATAAACTTGAAATAAACTTGCATACTCATATCTGGTCAGTACCAAACAGCAACCATCCTTTTAACAAGCAGGGGCTGAAAAATAAGAACAGCCAGCCTCAGGTCAGATTTTACTGGTTCTTATAAAAAATGTGCAGGCTTGACCGTAAGAAAATTAGCAGACGTGTGGTCATCGCATGCCTTAATTGATGATATCATTTCTGGTGTGTGCTCCTGTAAATTTTTGACAGATGTGCGATCAATTTTTTCCAATTAAGATCAACGATCTTTATTCTGTATGATAATCAAGTCAATGTATCATACACGTAAAAAAAATGTGTTACTCTCCATTGTTTTGTTTTAAAGTTCAAATCGTTTTTGAATTAAAAAAAGTTATTTTGAAAAAAAAAATAATTTGCTTGTCACATTTTTTTTTGTTTTTGGCAATTTGTTTTAGTTATTATAACAATGCTTATTATTGATAGATGTATGATTAGGTTAAATATCTGTCTGTATCCTGTTTAACCCAAATGTAAGGGTTGATTAGGTTGCCAAGAAGTCTATGAAATTATATACAGAATTCTCCAAAGGACAAATTGAATCTGGTGTAGAAACCCAATTTTTTATACAAAATTTATTTGCTATGACATTTTGTTTGCTAAGAGCTTATAACTCTTCTTTAGAACAACGTGTGCACAAAATCTGCAAGTATTCCAAAACTGAACCCCGTTCAACTTCAATCTGGTATCTCAGATTTCGTGATATCTGTGTCACCATGTCATCAAGCTTTGTCTACTGTTCTTATTGCGGAGTTGTTGCAAAGAAATGGAGTGGCAGTTCCTACTGTTGCTCATCTGCATTCATCACTCCGACAAAATATACCAGAACATTTAATTCGTGTAACTGGTGGCCTTAGTGGTCGAATAAATAAAGATGTAAAGCAACTGGTGCTGACATATGTGTGGAAAGATGGTGAGTTTATATTGTGGTCTATTGCAACCAAAATGATAATTTTATGAGGTTGAAAAGAATGCAGAAGAGAACCTAAACACTCATGTCAAGATAAATTGAAATTATAATCTAAGTTGGTAAGACAATAATCATGAAAACGAATACCCAAACATTCTTTGGTTTTATTCATTCTTGTTGAACTTCTTTGAAAATCAGATGGTGTGAGTTTGTTCAACTTTTCACAACCACTTGTATGGTTTTATGTAAGTTCTCTCGATAGTGACGTCAAACAACGTTAAAACATTTTACATTTGAACAAAAGTTTAAAAAGTATTGACATAATGAAATGTTTTGTAAGGATCCTGTACTTCTGCTTGCTAACAAAGGTTCAATTCTTTCTTATCATTTACATCGACGACTCTTCTTTGTAGATCCTTTCTGCCCATCTCTGATGCACACAACTGCTAATCAAACCAAAATTCTTGGTGATGTCAATATTGCTCGATACGTGTGCCGTTTGATGGCTCCACAATTATACGACGAATGTGACATCGTTTCAGCAGCTCAAATTGACCACTGGTTAGATCTGGCCAAGCAGGTTGTTACCTGATTTGCATTGTTCGTAATCACAGGATTCATATTAACATAGATAGGATGTAGACCTTCATATTAACATAGATAGGATGTAGACCTTCATATTAACATAGATAGGATGTAAACCTTCTGTGTAATAGATCAGTTCATAAGATAGTTTCAATAGCTCCATCCTCAAAGTGAAAGTGAAAGGCATCTGACCAATTGCAATGTTGTCTTGTTATGTTTGATTACGTCATAAATAAATGATGAAAAACTCACTGGAATGGAGGCCGTTGCATAATGGTCTATTGATAATATCAAAATACTTCGTGACTTTCATGTAATGGGTGACAAATGATTTTTTTTATTTATTTAACCAATCTTTATTGATTTGAAGACCTTGTATTTTAATAGTATCTACTTGTTTTTAGTTATCGCATGGGAATGGTAAAGAAAGCGAAAATGTACTGAAAGCCCTAAACTCTCATCTCGGCCAGCAGGATTATTTAGTTAGTCATCTGACATTAGGTGATATCGGAATTATTGCTGCAATGCTTGCCAAGAAGGATAGCTTAAAATCATTGCCGAAAAACGTTAAAAAATGGTTCAAGGAAATGTCGAAAAACTTTCCGGCTACTATCGGTGGTATTGGTGTCCCGGAAGCGTGGAAGTCATGAATATCGACACCTATTTTGTAATTGTATATTTTATATTTTTGGAAAATGAATTCGTGTGATTCGAAATACATCTTGCTTTATTTCTCCTATATAGCCATAAGAGAATGACATCTATGAACCAGTTACACGATAAATTTAAGTTACATGACAGATTATTTAACAGTTACGTTTGTCAATCATTTGTGATATCAAAAGAAACGTTGCTTTGTGTCTATTTTGTGTGAATATCTAATGGCATTGAAGAGATCTTTTCATAAAACACTGGATTAACTTTTAAACTCATTAGAATGCTCATTAGAATGCTCAAACAACACGCTAATCTCCAGTTATCAAGTGGTTGTTTTTGAATATTCTAGTTCTTTTTATGACTTATTAATGTTCTCTTGACCATTCTTGGATAGTTAAAAGCAATCAAAATCTTTAAAACGAGGCCACGCCTGTTAAATGTTCAAAAGTTGATTGACATTTACATCACAACACTCTCATTATTAATCCAGCCCAAAGCGAAACGTCTATAATGAAGAGAGGACACATCTTATGACTGGCCTCACTGCTATATCATCCTTCGTTGAGTAGTGGTCATCTACTGCAAATGGTTTTTTTGTAATGGCAAAATTTCGCTGTGTCAGCATTATCCAACATAAGCATCATCCAACATAAGCGCCACCGTATTAAAAAATTTCACATGGTTAGATGATGGACTTGAATGTTAGGCCTTTACCAGCAGCCTATCAAAAGATTTTTGTATGTGCAGAATTTTATTGCGAAATAAAAGCATTAACCTCTTACACGGCAGTTATGGAGTGTTTCGAGAGTTGGAAGGAGAGGATTGTGTTTTTCGATTTGGGTAAACGAGGCCTAGCACGTGAAAATGTTCGAGAATTGCACGAGTTATTTTTATGGAAAATTTTGGAACATAAGACTGTGACAAGCATGTGTAGATTGTGCAATTTTTGGTTGCACGTATTTTTATACGCAACACTGGCTTTTGCTCAAACTGAATATTGTTTAACTTTTGATGGATTCCAATTTCAGGTGTTTTTTTGCAAATAAACTGGAAGCGACATTGCAAAATCAAACGAAAATTATGTTATTCAGAACGTTGTTGTGTGTTTTTGTGCTATAGCTATATCTAAACTAACGTAATAAAAGGTTATCGGTTTTTCGTTTGTGTGTTATTAACAAACTATGAATAGGTGGAAACACTTTTGTATCTCCTTGCTGATCCTAGTTTTTCATTTATTTTTGATTTGTAAGGTGTAGAAGAAAATTAACAACCAACAATGAATTCAGAATTTGACAAAGTCTTAACAGAACCTCTCTCGAGTAATGATCCAGAGATTTATGAAATAATGAAAAAGGAAGATCATCGACAAAGGAGTGGTTTGGAAATGATAGCATCTGAAAACTTCACAAGTCGTGCTGTGCTAGAATGTTTGGGTTCCTGTTTCACAAATAAGTATTCAGAAGGTAAAGCCCTGGCAAGGTATTATGGTGGTAATCAGTTTATTGATGAAATGGAATTGTTATGTAAAAAGAGAGCATTGGCTGCTTATAGGTAATTTTCAACATTATCTGTATCTATACATATTAGACAATTGGAAGTTTGTCTGTCTAGCTTGTTTGTCTAGAGTGTCTGCTTTGTCTAGATGTGCTGCTTGGCTATGTGCCACTTTGAGTTTGATAGTTTATTTCCTTCATTTAAAGATAACAAATCAAACAAAACTTCTTGTTATTTGAAAGTATATGTATTAAGCTATTGTTATGGAAAATCTCAAAGTGAATTGCCGAATACTTACTGATTTATAGAATAAACTCTAACACCAGGTAGCAATCATCGTGAAAAAATTATTTAAAAAGGCTTCTTCACAAAATAAATGCTTTAAAATTCAGTGTCGTGAATAGCAGAACAGATCTACTCCTTGATTCCTTGCCTTCTTGAATGCTACCAGCATCTGAGATTTTATTCACAAAAACAGTCTTCTTGTATATATTGTGTACTCGAGTAAATCATCCAAAGTTTGCAGTAAGGTAATTCCATAACCAGGTGTCCTTTCTTTGCTATACCAACAAAAATTGTTCTTGTTAGCACTGATTTCAGCTTGATTATTCAAGCAGTTAAATTTTTCGCACTAACATTCAATTAGCGGCAAATTCCTCATTGATAATATCACCCATAGATTCATCATTCAAGAAACATGAGTGAAATTTCTTTGTTAAACGTTTCAGCCAAACGTTTTAGTGATGATTGTGTTGTGATAATTACTTTTCCAACACGTGTCTAGATTTTTTTGGGATCAAAATTTGACTTGTCGAGACGGCACTATTATTTTCTGAAAAATAAAAATATGGCTGGGTGCCTTCGATATGTAAACAGTAAAGGCATGCATTTTTATAAGTTTAATAAGTGTTTCCATTAATCTTACGATTTGGATGCAGAAACAGAATATACCTTGTTTTGGCTGCATTAAGTGATGTTTTATTGGCATTGAGCCATCCCCAAAGAGATTGGAGGTCAGAATTGAGCACCCTGGCAATTTGTATTTGTATTTCTAAAACATTTATACAGGATTGTCGTTTCAGTATATACATATATGTAGTACAAAATGTAAAACAACTGCTTTCCAAACGAGTCCTGTTTGAGAAAAAAGAGAGATTAATTATGCAGAAAAAGGTTAAAGATTTGAAGAGATTGATAAAAGCACGAAATTAAACATGGTGTTCAAGTTTTTGTCTATGCATTATAAGTTGGTATCATCTGCAAAATGGTGGATAATAGAAAGGTTTAAGAATGCAGATCATTAATATAAATTAAAAATAAAAAGAGGCCCTAGAGCTGAGCCCTGTAGAACCCCATGTGTTGATTTGATTTGGTTGATGCCACTCCAGAGATGGATACAAGTTAACGACGATTTTTTAGATAAGATTTAAGAAGCAAGAAAGCCTTTTGGTGCCATAGTGCTTTTGTTTGCCTAACAAAATGTCATGTACTGTGTCGAATGCTTTTTGTAGGTTAACAAATAGATAGATATTTTTATAGATATTTTTTCAATGCATTTTGTGATTTATACATGTGAAAGTGAATCCAGGTGTGTCTTTGTATGAATGTTTACATTGCAGTTTTGTTTTAGACTGGATAACAAAAAGTGGGGTGTGAATGTTCAGCCATACTCTGGATCACCTGCAAACTTTGCTGTATTTACTGGTCTCTTAAACCCTCATGATCGGTTAATGGGTCTAGACCTTCCTGATGGAGGGCATTTGACCCACGGATACATGACAACAACTAAACGAATATCAGCCTCATCCATTTTCTTTGAATCAATGCCTTACAAGGTGGATCCTACAACTGGTCTTATTGATTATGACAAACTACTTGAAAATGCAAAACTGTTCAAGCCCAAACTCATTATTGCTGGTGCAAGTGCCTATTCAAGGTTAATAGATTACGAGCGGTTTCGAAGCATTTGTAATGAAGTAGGTGCTTTACTGATGGTTGATGTTGCTCACTACAGTGGTCTGATGGCTGCCGATGTTATTCCAGCTCCATTTGAATATGCAGACATCGTTACCACGACAACACATAAAAGTTTGCGAGGTGCAAGGTCTGGTATGATATTTTATCGCATAGGAGAAAAAGGGGTTGATAAACAAGGCAATCCAGTTAAATATAATTTTGAATCACGTATCGATTCGGCTGTATTTCCCGCCCTTCAAGGTATGTGCTGACATCATCATTTTCTGTTATAGTTATTTTCATGTTTCTGGATAAAAAAAGGTTTTTTTCTTCGTCGACTGTTGATTGGAATCGATTTTATCATCTTCTTTGTTCAATTTAAATATTGAAAACAGGAGATACTCAGAGTTTACCTCTCAACTGTGTCATCGCTGTATAGGTTATCTATCTTACTGTGCTGTTATGTTTGCACTGATGATTATCATTTCTTCTCTTGCTAATGATAATATTTGGATGTTATATTGCTTCAAGGTGGCCCTCATAACAATAACATTGCTGGTGTAGCAGTGTCACTAAAGCAAGCAACTACACCCGAATTTAAGAAATACGCCACCCAAGTCATCAAGAATGCGCAAGCTCTGGCTGATATATTACAGAAAAAAGGTTGGTACATGTTTTTACCGGACATTTCGTTATAAGATCAATCCAGTTCAATCCAGCCTTTGTATAACGAATTTGAAGTGTTTCACACTACATCGGATATCAGGAAATATTCCTCATCGTGAGTCATACTTGCTTCTACACAACCCAAAAGCATTAGCCATCGTGCAGCCAGACAGATAATGTAACTACTTTTAGCCATCGTGCAGCCAGACAGATAATGTAACTACTTTTAGCCATCGTGCAGCCAGACAGATAATGTAACTACTTTTAGCCATCGTGCAGCCAGACAGATAATGTAACTACTTTTAACCATCGTGCAGTCAGACAGATAATGTAACTACTTTTAACCATCGTGCAGCCAGACAGATAATGTAACTACTTTTAACCATCGTGCAGCCAGACAGATAATGTAACTACTTTTAGCCATCGTGCAGCCAGACAGATAATGTAACTACTTTTAATTCAACAAAAGTGAAATCTTGTGGCAGAGAATGACGACATAATATTTAAACTCACGAAAATTATCGCGTTAGTAAATTGTCCCCACCAAATTATCGCAAAAGCAGGCCCGAATCCCAAACCCCTTTTCACATGTTTTTATAGTTTCTTCTTTGATATTCTTTGAAATATAATGTTTGAAAGAATACGCCAATATGTTGCTCGTCCTTCGCAAATTCTTTGAAAGTCCTGTTAAACAGTGCACCATACCTACTCCTCAGAATCTATGAGGCTGGCTGTCACCTCTTGTGGCTTTCTCTGTTTTATGTTATATTTTTGATCATAATTGAGGCAATTTGAAATTAGATGTTCCCACTTTGTGTTCTGAAGTGTTAGCTATTGAAAGTATGAACCATTTTTCACTGGAGCTTATTTTTTTCAGGGTATGTGATTGTGACTGGAGGTACAGACACCCACATGTTTTTGTTAGATGTAAGGGGACTGGGAATAGATGGGGCTAAAGTGGATGTTGTCATGGAATTAGCCAGTATTAGTGGTATGCTATCTTCTATATCCTCCCTATTAAAGCTAGAATTATTTTACTCCTTCCAGCATAATAAATATTTGTTTTGTGATCAAGACTCGAGTTACCTCAGTGTTCTCTCTATGCGAAAGTCAGGATTTTATTTTCATCGTTCATAATTTTTTTCTTTCTTTACATTTAAAGTGAATCGAAACACTGTTCCTGGAGATACAAGCGCGTTCCGACCAGGAGGTATCAGAATCGGTCTGCCGGCACTGACATCACGCGGTCTCTTGACGTCACATATGGAGAATGTGGCTGACTTGATGGACGATTGTATGAAGTTAACTGTGAAGATTGAAAAGTCGTCCGGTATGAGTGGTAAGGCATGTTTACTGAAGGATTTCAAGGCTCTGCTTACACGAGAAGAATGGCAGAAAGAAATCAAGGAAATCCGTGATCGCGTCGAAAAGTTTGCTTTACAGTTTCCCATGCCTGGATTGCCACCCATGAAATAGGTGATGACGGCATCATGATACCTGACATTTGAATAGAGTGAAGATGGTTTTTGATAATATAAAATTTATTTAGAGATTTTCATTTTTGTTTTATGAAATTATTCAGTTTATTTTGCCAATCATTACTTATAACACAATCCGATCATAGAAATTTGATGAACTTCAATAGAAATGCTGCTAGGTTTTCTTGACCTGTCTTGTAAAGGGTTCAGTCGTACTGATGTATAAATTATTAACATATGAAGGAAAAAAAGAAAAGCTATTTGAAAATGAAACGTAGTTTTACTTGACTTATCAATCAAATGTGGAAAGCTGACGACGTGATTAAAAAGTAGGATTTAACACAGCCAGTTTAGTATCGGTATCCCTTTAAAATTTAGTCTAAAACATTTTAAATTTTCTTATCGTAAACACTTCTTAGTTGAGTGATCACCATAGCAACTCAAATGGTAATCCGAGGCTACAAAAATAAATAGGGAACACGATACTGAATAAAGCATGGTACTATAATAAGAATTTGGAGACTTCTTTTTGCGGTTTCTTATCATTGGCATAGCAAATGTTTAGCACGTAAAAACATTATTGGAGAACAAACTAAGTAAGAAAGTCCAGTGCTGCTGACTACTCAAGCGTTAAGCCTCAACGTTAAGCCTCAACGCAAATGCTCAACACGTCAGGGCTTTGATGGACACTTAAACATAAACAAGTAAAAATTGAAAGCAGTTGAAGATTCATGTGTCCAAAATAATATTTACAAATATTAAAGAGCTCTAGAAGTTTTTTTTTTTTATTATTACACAAGACTGAGAAACGGCATCAAAACTTATCTGTTTGCGGGAAAAGATATAGCTCCTCAGAAGAAGGTTCTATTGATATGAGTTGATGTTGCCGTTACAAATTTTGAATCTTTTTTTTTTTCGTTTACAATACACGCTTTGGTGAAGCTTTGAAGGATACTAAGGTTTAGAATGGATATGGATAATTCTCAACTTTTTATATTATTCTGGAAATCTAAATTTCCATAAAAAGCTTTACATGGAAAGTAGAGCCAGAAAAAGAATAAAAACAATGAAATAGCTAGCTGACGTTTTCGTGGATGTTCCAGGTATACTATCTTGCAAACACCTCCAGAATGTTGTCAACGATTCCTCGGCTGTAGACGCCAAACATGGAGCCGGCATTGGCAAGCCTGCTGCTGTTTTTATCTTTATTGTGTTTATTTACAGGAACTCTTCTACTTCTTCTTCTTCCACCACTATCTGATTTTTTCAGTCTTGAGGACGACGCTACTTTTTCCGTCATTATGGCATCACTTGATTTCATCTTCCTTTGCTTACAAATCTCATTGGTGGTTTGGTTGGTGACGATAAGAAACAGATGGAAGCAGAAGAAACATGTTAGCCCAGCCCATAGAAAAATTAAGCAGAGAAGCAAGAGCGACATCAACGTGTATTCTCCTATCAAGAACTAAAGAAAAACGATGCATTCGTTCTTTATTATTTTCGTTTGCAGAACACACAACGAACTTAACATAGTCCTCTACTTCTCACTCCCTCATTGCAACATGTACATACAGGGCTAAAAATAACGGCTGGTCAGCGGCCAAGGAGAAAACGCGTTTGACCCGGAGAAAAAAAATTCTTTCGGTGATTTTGCCCGTCAGACTTTACTCAAAAAATATTTCCCTTACTCAGCTCTTTGTAAAGAGATTACATTCTACCAAGAAATTACTTATTTTCATGCAATTAATACTTTAAAGGAAGCAAGTGTTTGCAGAAGAAAGTTTTGCGGTTAGTGGAAATGAATCCTTTTTGCCGGAATAAACTTTTACGGTTCCTCAGTTAATATTTTTTTTGCCGGAAAAACTTTTGCGCTTGCCAAAACAGAGTACCTTAGAGGGGAAAATTTCGTCGGGAAAGTTATTTCTTTATAGACATGAAAGCATTGAGAGGCAATGACTGCATTAAAAGAGTAGATTGACGCCATTTTAGTGTTGTTCTTTTGAAAGTTACTACACTTTGCAAACAAACTCACTGTCATTCGAATTTGCGTTCTATTGTAGTGTTTATATCTCTCAGATTCGCTCTCCTGTGTTACTAATCATTTTTGTCAGTGTCATTCATACTAGACAAAGAAAAATTTATACGTTGGAGAATTTAAGACAGAAAAACTTCACTAGGCAAAGGTAGTTTAATTTTTCGTCGGGGAAAAAACCTCGAAATTTTCACGAAATAAAGTACATCAAATCACTTATAAGTTGGAGTCAATGAACTTCTACAAACAGAATTTAGGTAGGAGGAATTTCTCTTGCAATAATTAACCAAAATTGGGATTATTTTGAAAATTTTGCGGGAATAAACTTTTGCGATTCGAGCCAAAACCGCAAAAACCGCAAAACTTTCTTCCGCAAAACACTTTCTTCCATTAAAGTAGCTACTTTGAGTGTGTTTCTGCGTGTCTGTGAATGTTTATGAGACGGTAAAACATTTGACCGGGAGAATTTCATAATTGACGGGAAGAAATTCGCTAGTTAGCCTGTCAGGGAGGTTTTTCGTTATATTGACGTGATTCAAATAAAGAGTAATACTTTTGCTTCAGCTCAGAGCAAGTTTGAGGGTGATGCTTACCGTAATAATCGTGGACAGACTTGGTTCGAAGATGTTTCCAAGGCGATCTGTGAACGTGGCTTTATGTAAACTGCGCTGGTGTGTTATATGTAGAAACACCATGGCAACGAGAAAAGCCGCAGTGAAGGTTATGACCACAAGCGAAAATATGAACAACACAAATACTTTGTGAGTTCTGCGTGCTACACAATTGTTAATCCAGCTACAGTGGTGATCGAATCTTGACACACATCGATCACAGATACCTACAACCAAGATAACGTATCTTATTCACATCAAAGAGAGAAGCATTAATTTTTAACTAAAAATTTACTTGTACATGAGAAAACAACTTACCGCAATGCTTTGACCTGGCGGGCTTTTCCAAGTGACATGTTGGACAATATGTCTTCTCGTGATACATGTGTTGATCGTACGGATATTCGTTGATATATTCTTGAACATTTTCAGAAGTTACAACGCCAGGATTCATGACGGAACAACTGACGAACAGAGACAAATTGATGCCAAGAAGCAAAAACGGAATGTGACCATAAACGGTTTCATTCATGTATGGATAGGCAGTGAAAGTATACACTGAATAACCGAGTGACAGCAGAAGTATATAGATCACTTGCATCAGCGGATTTCTAAAAGTTTAGATAGGAAATTTTTCATTTTCATCTCAGCAACACATTCATTTCATTGACTTGATTTTCTTTCTTTAGAGACATCCCTGAAGTTCAAATGATTATGGAGGGCTAACAGACATGTACTGTAAGATTGAAGAACTAAGCCTATCAAAATCTGTAGAAATAAATATTAAATAGAAAAATACCATTCAAAATTCCTTCTTTTAATTCTCATTCCACACTTCATATTCATATTCATACCCATATCTTCTTATAATTTTTACATTACCTTGTGTATAGAATCAAACCCATTGATGTCTCAATCCCATTTTTCAACCAAGTTGGCATCACAAACAAGATTAGAGATATGGAATTGTTGATAATCTAAATTGGAGCATAATTTGCTTCACATAAAAAACTGGGGCTGGGGTTGATTGGTGTTCATATACATTTACCTGCTAATCTGATTTCACTTATATATATATATCATATTTTCGCCTGACACTATGTATATATATGGTTGGTAGAAAAGAAGCCATGTTGTACAGAGTATAGTAAGAACAGCAATCAACGAGATCTTACTTTCATTAAAATGCTCTTCTCATTTTTACTTGAAATCCAAATACCCATGGTAACCATAATAAAACAAACAGTATATGCCGTCATTGCAAATATGATATCCATTGTTACAAAACAGAGAAATCAATTCAAGCTACTTTGGTTACCTATGCTGTGAATTCAATAAACATTAATTATATAATGAATAGGAATGTTTCATATTGCAGATCAAAGATTTCAGACATCATGGTACCACTTCCTCAAATTTTCCACACAATTTCAACTACATTGTGCTGAATAGCTAATGCAAGTCAGTAAGTTCCTAAATTATAGTCTAAAACTAGATAAAACATACAAAGTTTTGAGCTTCACATTAAAATGAAAGAATGAACAGCAATAATGATGTACCAAATACACTTCATCATACTCTTGAATGGAGCCACCAAAAGCAATGCCAGTTAAAGTTCTTTATATTTTTTTGATGTATTGAAATGTTTTTAAAAACATTGTTGATTTTCAATTTTCATACCTCATTTATAAACAGAACAGGAAGTCAGATAAAGATATTTTAAAGATCATCGAAGCAACGAGTATGAGTAATTCAAAAAATAATGGAGAGTGAGTATCAAAAATGAGGATGCTGAAAACATGATGTATTTAGGCCAAAAGAACATCATCTTATATTATTTCAAAATAATATTGATTATACACTATTTGATTGCTATTATTTTAATTTAGCTTGCCTTATTTGTAGCATTAGCTAACTTCATTAGCTTTAATTTCCTAAAAAGAAAATTTTTCAACATGCATGAAAGTTTACATTAATGGTAGAAATTTTCATGTGTATATATTAATTTTAACGCAAGACAATTTTCGCACACCCTTATAAAAATGTTTATTTCATGTGTATTAATTTTTGCATAATCTCAGCAATGATTTTATTTATTTTTAATTACTTTTCGCACTCTTTTTAAGTCAATCAATCAATCAATCAATCAATCAATCAATCAATCAATTCACATATATTTCTATAAATCACCAAAAAACATACAATGTTAGTTTGTCAAATGAAGTAAATACAAAATAGGCAATCTATAATGGAGACCGCCATAATTAGCAAAAGCTAGCAAGCGTGACGGACACCATAGACATCACAAAACAACTACAGGACGCTACAGGACAGGACAAACAAAAAGCAGGCAAAAGAACAAATCAAACATCAGCGTAAATGAGTGTGTTAAAGGTGAAGCAAAAACAATCAATAGGAATTTAGAAAAGTAGATTTCAAAGTAGATTTCAGCTTAGGCAAAGACAGATCCATCAGTTTAGAAGTGTTGGCTAAGTCATGACAAAATTTCCAAGACAGCATAGACTGGTGTCTTACAGATCTGAGGCCATAACTAGAGGTGCGAACAAGACGGGAGTTAATGATTTGATTGTATTGTAAGTATGAGAGAAATCAACTGCAAATGTGCCGAGTAAGGGTGAAGGGAGGTTTATGGTGGCCGATTAGAGCAATAGCAGTTTTTATCGATTTCTTTTGTTTTTCTTACATTAAGTTTGTTTATTTTGCTTTTTCTTTCTTTTTACTATTTTTTTCAGTGTTGTTCTTTTCTCTTTTTTGCAAATTCACATTTCTTCATTACTTTTTTCTTACTTTTTTCCCTACTTTTTTATTATTTTATTTCTACTTTTTTCGCTACTATTTTTCTACTTTTTCTTCGTTACTGCTTTTTATATTTTTTTTCGTTAGCTACTTTTTTGTTACTTTTTTACTACTATTTTTACATTTTAAAATAACAAAAAAAAGAAAAACAGGAAAAAAGTAAAGAAAAACTAAAGTAAAGTAAAAAAAAAATAGTGTTCGTGGCCGAGGAGGGCAATAGCGATATACAAAATGAAAGCATGGCCGAGGAGAGCAATAGCACATTTTCATTAACCGAAATGAACGCCCTGGGCGCTTATAATTTTTTTGAACTTTTACGTTGGGTGCTTATACGGACGAGGCGCTTAATTAAAAAATCACTAGAATCACCAATACCGTTTACCATTTCACTGGATGCTGACAAAAGAACGGCCTGTGTCCTTGCTCAAGCAACTTCTAAAAAGCTCGATAATTACTCTCACTTTGAAATGAAAACACTTCATTCCCGCCTTATTGAGTTTTCTTCATTATGCTGAAATATATGTTCAACTCAAAACCATGTTTTTCTCATTATTTTATGTTTTTGCTGAATAAGCGCTCAATTTTGGATCTGGGCGTTTAATCGGAATCTGGGCCTGATTACAAATTTTTCCTCTAAACCTTGGTTCTAAACTTGTTTAATTGGATGGGGCGTTTAATCCTGGCCGCTAAATCGGTCATCTACGGTACTTAAATTAACACACACCCTAGTCTTAAGAAACCAAACAATGTTACAAACATGTTGGGTTCATGTGGGTTCATAGGATGACCATCCTTGATCGAAGCGTTCCTTTGACGTGGTTTGGTTTGACGAACAAACGAGTTCTCTGTTAGCACAATGCATGAGTTTAACGCTGCTTTATCTCTCTTATTTTACGCAGGCTTATTCCTGTCAAAGATTTCAAAATTCATCTATTTTCAAGGTATCCCTTTCAAAATTAATACGGATTGTTATCGTTATCTCTTGCTAACTCATCCCGCCCAGATCTCTGAAAAAAAATTTTCAAAGCAATTTCATTATTTCATGCACCCCTTAATTTTCACTTAAGGTATCCGATTGATTTAATAGGAACAAAATACAAGTTTACATCAAGTATAATTCTGTTTCAAATAAATATAGGCTACATCTGCCTCTTCGGCTTTAATTACGCCAGAAACTTAAGAATATTATTGCAGATCCAAGCTGCAATAATATTCTCAAGTTTCTGGCGTAATTCAGCTGTTAAATAATCATTATTGTCATCAAGAATCCTGAGTTCATCTGCGATATCCACCAAATTATCTTCTTTGACATATGTTCCGCATTCAACAGCCCCATAATCTTCTGGGTTATGAAAAATATGTTCTGGAATTCCGGTGGGCAGCTCTTTGTTACGTTGTTTCCTTCCTCGTTCCTCTATGGTTCCAGACGGTTGTTCTGAAGATATTTAATTCATTCTGAATTACTGGTATATAGACATATGAAAGCATGTTTCTGGAACAGAACATAATGAATATCTATACTTTAATGAAACATATGGGACAAGACTCCACATTTGTAATTTAATGTACCTGTCAAGTTCCAACGTTTGATCATAATGACCATCTTGAATTAATCTTTTTAGCTGAACTTTAAAAAATATTTCCATTCTATGATGAAGCTCCCTCCACCAACGTTCGATCTTATTTGCAGTCGACGGACCGTACTTTACGCAGTTCTCAATCACCTCGTCCTCACTGGGAAAGGTACAATTTACATTGTGCAGGTAACAATGTATGGTTGCTAAAACATCTGTTTCTGTTCCTCGGTCCACTCGAATGGTTTTAGTTGCTTGAACAAGGACACAGGCCGTTTTTTTGTCAGCATCCAGTGAAATGGTAAACGGTATTGGTGATTCTAGTGATTTTTTAATTAAGCGCCTCGTCCGTATAAGCACCCAACGTAAAAGTTCAAAAAAATTATAAGCGCCCAGGGCGTTCATTTCGGTTAATGAAAATGTGCTATTGCTCTCCTCGGCCATGCTTTCATTTTGTATATCGCTATTGCCCTCCTCGGCCACGAACACTATTTTTTTTTTACTTTACTTTAGTTTTTCTTTACTTTTTTCCTGTTTTTCTTTTTTTTGTTATTTTAAAATGTAAAAATAGTAGTAAAAAAGTAACAAAAAAGTAGCTAACGAAAAAAAATATAAAAAGCAGTAACGAAGAAAAAGTAGAAAAATAGTAGCGAAAAAAGTAGAAATAAAATAATAAAAAAGTAGGGAAAAAAGTAAGAAAAAAGTAATGAAGAAATGTGAATTTGCAAAAAAGAGAAAAGAACAACACTGAAAAAAATAGTAAAAAGAAAGAAAAAGCAAAATAAACAAACTTAATGTAAGAAAAACAAAGAAATCGATAAAAACTGCTATTGCTCTAATCGGCCACCATAGAGGTTAGAATGATACACAGAATGTAAAAAAGTTACATTATGCATATGAATTAAATCAGTAAATTTTATTAAACCCAATTTAGCAAATAAAGGTTCCACTGGGGCATTAAAATCAGCAAAACACATCAAACGAACAGCACAATTTTGCAGAGCTATGATCAGATGCATATACATAGATACAGGCCGGCCCCAAACTTGTGCGCAATAATTTAAGTGTGAATCAAAAAGAGATAGAAACAAGGGTCCCTCTGGGTACCATGTGTTTCAGTTTACATAGAACTCCATTGGCACACTTGAGTTTGACAGCGATACTATCAATCTGAGGTTTCCAATTCAAGTTAGAATCAATCAAAATTCCAAGGTATTTAATGTGGCTACTCGGAAAAATCTTTTCACCACCAATTGACAATTTTACTTCGAAATCAACATGCTTAGAAGGGTGTTTAAAGATCAAATATTCAGTCTTTCCAGGGTTAAGAGCAATTTTGTTGGCATTAAGCCAGTGCCAAAGGAACTTGAGAAAATTTAATGGCAACATTTAAATCATTAATATACATGGGGGACACTGTGTCTGACAATAGCTATACTGGAAGAAACTCCATTTAACGCTACAAATTGAGTATGATTAGTTAGATATGATCTAAAAAGATCTAATGGCTTGCCTCTTATGCCGTAATGAAATAATTTTTTCAATAAGATTTCATGATCAACTGTATCGAATGCTTTCTGGAGGTCAACAAAAACGCCACAACCATAATTCCCCTTGTCCAGGGCATCCATAATTTTTTGTGCCATATATATTGAGAATAGCATGAGATGTGGAATATTTTTTCCTGAATCCAAACTGATGGGGATAAATAACTTTAGTAGATTGAAGAAACTGATAAACTTGTTGATAAATCAGTTTCTCATAAATTTTATTCAGATTAGATAATAATGAAATAGGTCTGTAATTATTGCATAAAAGCCTAGAGTTCTTTTTATAGACAGGTAGAACTTTAGGATTTTTTAGTCTTTCAAGGTAGATTCCACAAACAAAAGATAAATTAACTAATTCAGAAATAGGCTGGGCCACAATTCTATCAATTAAGTTTAAGACACAAGGAGGTATACTGCAAGGTCCACTTGCCTTAGAACCATCTATCGAGCTTATACAATTGAGTACATCTTCCCTTGTAACAGGCGAAAGAAATAAAGAGTTAGGATTAGGGTTCTTTAGAAATGCAGTGAAAGATTTTGGAGTGCATGGTATTTTAGCCCTTAACTTGTCAGCGACAGAGGCATAGAAGCTATTAAAGGTGTTTAATATAACTTGGGGGTTGGTTTCCAATTTACCATCAATTAGCAGGGTAGTTGGAGGAGGTACAGATACATTTTCCGCAAGAAATGAGTTGATGCCTTTCCAAACTTTGGCTATATTGTTGCTATTTTCACAAAAGTACGATAAGTAATGTTTTTTTTTTGCTGATTCTGCAAAATGATACAATTGTGTTGCGATACCTTTTAAATCTTTCAAGATAGAAAGCTTTTTGTTGTGGATTTTTAGCAGAAAAGAAAGTTTTTATGCAAATGATCACGAATTCTCATAGAGCAGAGAATACCTTTTGTCATCCAGGGATTGCCTGCTTTGGGAAGGTCATGCAAACGCACTCCAATCAATGGTGTCATTTCCTCAATCAAATCGTTAATAGAGTCATAAAAGCTGTTAAAACTATACCGTCTATTGTCCTAACTTCGGACATCCTTCCAAACTTCGGACATAAAAAAAATATATCCGCAAAATACAAACCACATCAGTAAAAGTCCATACTGCACTGTGAATTAAACTATAATCTAAAACTTGTCACAACTAAACTTAACAAAAATGAAAAACTTAAATTAGTTGACTGTACCCTTGAGACGAACGTGATTTATAATTACACTGTGCGTTTAAAGGCGAATATCCACTATGGATAATTGTCCAGACATAAATACAAACCTACGCAGGTGCTCATTACGTAGAGAAGAGTATGGTAAAATCATCATACGCAATTGATTAGTATCAAAGAAAAAAGTCGAAAAAAAATGTAAACAAAACATTTCGCTAAATGATATTTTAGTATTTATTGTGACTTGGTTTGATTGATTATGTACATGTGCAGCGATGGTGTAGTGGTTAGTACCTTTGAGTGCGACTGCTGTGACCCGTGTTCGAGTCCAGTCATGTTGTATCTCAATACACCACTCCGATGCGCTTTAAAAGCAGCGTATCAGCCCATTAGGAGCCATCGACTGACTGCACACTGGCCTTTGGGCAAGTTAGAGCAATGCTATACGTATCTCTGGCGGTAAGTCAACTAATAGTGGGCGGAAGAACCAACCATTACGGATGGATGCCCAAGGACTAAAAACAGTTAGGACCACTCGACCAAAACTTGCGATAAAAAGCGTTTCATACTACTTTATGACAGCCACATGACGAAGTGCATTCACAACGTTTTCTTCTGATTTGAGAATACAAGATTGAGAAATGTATTGTAAAATCGTGAGTAATTATCAATCTGATTTAATTTGTAACTTAGGACTCTTTACTTTGTACATTCACGTTGATATAAATAAATTGTCCAGAACAAATTGTTTGTGTTTTTTCTATGAAGCCAGAGAATACGTGAATAGAATTCGGCAAGATACAAACGAAGTTCATCGTAGTATTGAAGGCACAAAAGATCGGGAACACAAAAATTCTCGCGACTTTCCCGACATTTTGCTTTTTTAGGATTCACAACTTTATATGCTGGCGACTTTTAAATATTTTCACAAAAAACATTTCACGGATTTGCAGCCATTTCTTTGAAGGGTGAAGGGTGCCCATGACTTTTTGCGTTATTTTCGTATTCAGATTGAGTAACTTCGTTCAGATCCCCAAAATAAGAAAGCAGTGGCATAACTCGGGGATTGCTATGGGTGCGATCGCACCACCCTCGGATTGAGTTGGCCTTCTTTTTTTACCAAGCAATTTTTCAAGGGATATACTACCAAACATTTCTAGAACACTAAGCTTAAAAGGAGGACTGAGCGTATAATTACGAAATATATATTTTCTGGTGAAGCATGTAATAACCATTCGTTCGTTTGAATTATTCATTCCCAATGCTTCCCAAAAGTTTATTATTGCAATGTTTGGTATTGTTATGTTAATGATTTTAATATTCGTTTTGTCGATATGCCACACAATAGCGCAAATTTAATTTTACGATCATTATTGAAACTTATGCTAATGTATCGCTAGAAAAGCGGTCCTCCTCCGAAGATGTAGAAATTGTTCGTTTTCTTCTTTCCTCATTTTCTGAAGAACTAAGCCGAAAGGGAAATTTTGACACGGTAAAAAGTTTTGTTTTTGCATAAAGTTTCACAACCCCAAAAATAAAAAAAATTTACCGTGTCGAATTTTCCCTAGAGCTATGTTTCTATGCGGTTGCTATGCTAGATCGTCATCATTCAATCGGATGTATTCAAATGGGAGAGTAAAATAAAATTATCGAGGCAATTCTTTATAATAAATCACAATTATTTTAGCGATGAATTCTGGTCGAGTGGTCCTAACTGAAAAACTCCCGTTACTTACTTACTTACTTACTTATGTACATTTCGTTTACCAGATAGGTCTGTTTATCTATCGTGTCCGAAGTTTGGAAGGATGTCCAAAGTTAGGACGATTGACGGTAATTTACATCAGAACGTTCAGGTTTAAAATTATTTCATTCTCCAGTCATAAGAATTTATTGCAGCCAAAAATGCATCAGAATTAAATTTCGATCGGGAATAGAATTACATGTGAAGTGAAGGTGTTACATATGTAAACATGTAACACGTTCACTTCGTACATTTCTTTGTAACGCCTGAAGAGGCAGTTCAGAGAGGTTAAGTCGTCCTTCAACAAGTGGTTTCCTCCCTCCTGCCTTTTAAGTGTTAGGCTTAGGGGTGCGAAAAGGAATAGGACCACGTAACATTACGTTTGTACAGAAACATTAAGTATAGTATATTCGTGAAGAAACCTAATGACCTGAATTGGTAAAATAATGATAAAAAAACACTCTGCTCTGGGTCTTCAACCAAGCATTATCAGGATAAACCGATAAACAAACATGTTGTAGTTTAGAAGTATAGTTTTTAGCTTCTCGATTCACAACACGATGATCTTGAGTTAACTTCACCCAAAATTTATCCTTATGAAATATTAAGATTAATGCACATGCGAGTACAACCACGAATTTCAGATACTTGCGTTTGATCAAAGTTAGCAACGAAAATCAAAATAAACAAGAAAGAAACCATGTAAATTAATTAAACAGTAGGTGGATTTCTTGGATAAACTGTTTACAGATTTCTTGGATAAACTGTTTGCATCTGTGCTCTATTATTTGAGGATGGATAAATGTAGATTTTTGAGAGAAAAATGAAATGAAATTACTGTTATTGTCACAATAGTAAATGCATAATAGAGGATTATTGTGGATGGGCTGTTTTGTGAGCCAATGTAGCAATTTCTTTTGGCTGTAAGCAACGCAGTGGTTTCAAATATAAAACGCATAAAAACAATCTTTTACTTTGACTATGTAGTTGAACAAGCAACACTTTCTAACACAGCACTGATGATGGATGAAATAAAAATCCGTTTTTGCTTAATAAAATTTTACTTGGGATAACTTAATGTTTTTGGGGGGTCTGCAATATTGATGATGGGGTGGCAAAAAAGGGACAAGTCTGTGACTTTATCAAAATCTTATATCGTAGTCATTTTTGCAATTTAAACCTGTAAAAACTTTTCACATGGGATACTAGTAAATTACACGCTTTTTTTATAAGAACCAGTAAAATCTGACCTGAGGCTGGCTGTTCTTATTTTTTAGCCTTTTTCAGCCTGAATTGTTCTTACTGTGTCCTTAGCTTTAAGAACACAGTTTCAGATTTCAGCCTCATTTTGTTCTTACTTATGGAACTTCCAGTAAAATTAAAATATAAATCTTTTTAAAAACAACTGTTTAAGCCATGGTTGCTGTTCGGTAATGACCCGATATGAGTATGCAAGGTGAAAAAAAAACAAACTTCTAAACCGTTTGCCAGTGAGAGAATTCACATCATGAGTTGTTCTTATTTTATAAGAAAATTCAGGCTTATGCTGTTCTTAATTTTTGAAACATTAATTTGAGCCTCAGGTTGTTCTTATTTTGTTCTTATTTTTTGGCCAAATCTGAGGCTAGTGTTCTTATAAAATTGTTCTTATAAAAAAAAGCGTGTATATAATTACTTTATACCGTATTTCCTCTATTAAGCGCCCGGGCGCTTATAAAATTTTTTCGAAAATTAGGAGGGCGCTTATTGGAGGGGGGCGCTTAAAAGAGGGGGGCGCTTATAAAATTATTTCAAAAAACCCCTACAAAAAATTGTGAGAGGTGTTAAAAATAAATACTTATTTCCACTTTTATTATTTTATATAAAAACTATGTACAGAAAACAGAAGAAATATCAGGTATGGTTCATGTAATGTTTTCCAACTCTATATCTATGTCGTCATCTTCTTAATCGGAGTCTATTAGAATGTTTGGATCATCTTCCATGTCTCGTTGAAAAGATCTACAAGCAGTTGGCTGACTGTTTTGGCTAGTTTCTAATAAGCGCCCGGGCGCTTATCTAGGATTTTGACTCTAACATTGTAACTCTAATATATAAGCGCCCGGGCGCTTATTAGAGGGGGGCGCTTATAAAATTATTTTTGGATTAACAGGGGCGCTTATTAGAGGGGGGCACTTAAAAGAGGGGGGCGCTAAAAAGAGGAAATACGGTATACTTATTCCATCATCAGAAAAGTAAAATTCCTTAGTTATTTATGAAGGTGGGTTGGTGAATCTTCTTCTTTTACTTGTAGCAACACTTTGGTATAGAAGTCACCCTTAGAAATAGGCCTGGGTTTTGAATTTTTCAAAGGCTGAACCTCAGTTCTCACCTCATTCATGTGTTGCAAGTATCTAAAACCAGATCTGTTCAGTTAAGTTAGACAATGTAAAAGTCATACTATATAAATTTACTTCTATATGATCCTTTTATGTGTTAGATATTATTAAATACGTCAACTGAATTAACATAAGACATGTCATCATTTGCATGCGTAAAAAGCTCTGGTTACGGCCAAAAGAAAGCATTTCCAACATCACCGCAACCAAAGTCAATTTTAAGGCCAAAGCAATGGACAGAAGAAGTTGAAGAAGGTTGGTATTATTATTGAATTTAATGCTATCCAATGCTATCAAGTTTGGTTAAACATGTCTGATTGCTGATGACACTAGACTTTTATTTTTTAATGAAGATGCAGCTTTACTTGAAAGTAAAAAAAAAAATCATGACAATTTGTTAACCTGGCACTACTTTTCTCTAACGTCAGAAAACACCCACTGTTAGACTCTCATGTAGAATATCTTGGCATTCCTATTGATGAATTTCTCTCTTTGCCTTATTACATCAATCATGTATGTGCAAAAGTTAGGAAAGCGAAATGGCATCTCCTACACACTATGCCTCCAACTAACAGCCTTTCCTAGATTTATCATGCACTATTCCTTTCTCACGAGTGATGCAGCACTTCTTTGGGCCAGTCAATCTCATCCAGAGTCGTGACAATTCAGAAAAAGGCAAATAAGACTAATTTCTGTTTTCTCATTTCCTTGCTCATGCTAAACCTCTGTTCCAATCTGCTCAAATCCTATATTTCAACTATTAGGGAATCTTTCAAACTGTAAGCCCTTACTTTTCAAAAAATTCTTTCACACCTTCCAGCATTGAAGATATTCTCAGTCAAAATTTCTTTTACCTATGCATTATTCTCCATTCGCTATCAATTCATCCTAAACTAGAACAGATTAAAGTCACATTTCACTGGTAAAGATCTATCTTCACTCAATATCTCCAAGTTTAAAGGGATTCATGCGTCCAAAATGATATTTACAAATATGAAAGAGCTCAAAAAGTTGTTTAACAAGTCTCTTTTCACAGTATTTCATAATTATTTATAGTTTTGAGATATTTTGTTCTTAAAATTTTCGTTGAGGGTGAAATATTCTTATGGTTTACCAAAAAATAGGGGTGAGATATTCTTAATGTATTCTTAGATTTCAGAATAAGATTCCGTGGCAATATCACATGTACACGATGTATAACTAATATATTGTGAACTTATGAAGACAGCTTTATGTTTGATGTTTATATTGGTTTACTGTATCTATTATTCACCCTGTTCTAGTCTTCTTATGAAACTCACCCTGGGAATATTCTTAAGCTTGACTCCCACCGTGCGATGAAGTTTTGGCGACAGAAATTAGCACTATCGTCACGATAATTTTCAGGCGATATTTTCTTATCGCCCGATAAATTCATGAATCGCCTTGACAAAATAAATACATCGCCAACCCGTTCTCACCAAAAATAATTTTATAGTCAAATCAAATCAAATCAGAATTCTTCATTGGCAGTTCGTCGTTGTAGAAGGCGCAAACAAAATCAAAAGCAAAAACAGCGTTTTTAGGTTCGAAAGATCTTCAGTGAAGAAAGAAAAGAAAGAGATGAATGAGAATGACAAGAGAATGCTACAAGTTACATATTAGCAGGGGTTGTTCTGCACAATTATCTTGTGGTTTTTGAAAGGCCTCATCTTCCGAACAGTTCTACAAGGCTATTCGAATGTTTATTCGAACCCCATTCGAATGCTATGTTTTGGCTACCTCTTTTGAATACAATACTATATGAGGTAGTCTTCTGGTCTTATTGTCTGCATATTTGTTCCTATACAGTCCTGTGTTAAGGTGGATATAATAGATTGAAGTTCATGGTTTAAAAGGACAAAAATCACTAGAAATAAGATTATCTTTGAGCGGTGACTTGAATTCTTCTTTAGCATATCGATTTCAAATAGCAGGTTATAGAGATGCTGCTGAGTACCAACAGATTAAAGATGGGAAGGTATTTAGAAGTTATCCATCATTTTTCCCCAACAACACAGTTTTAGTTAAATGAATATATTTTTGCTGTTCTGTTTTGATAGATTGACAGGTGGCCTGAAAGTGGTTATGTTAAGAAACTAGAAAGGAAAGATGGAACGTTCTATTACTACAGTAAATATCGAGAATGTGCTGAAAAGGATGTCAATCGAACAAAAATTTACGCTTACTAATCCATTGAATACATTATATCCTTTTATTTGATGTAAATGAATACATTTTTATTTATAGTTTTTTTAAAAAGTTATTTTACGTTTAAAGATGTATTATTGAATTCCTTTACTTGCTTTATTTTTCAAAACGATGCACTTTACATGCTGTGCTTATACGTGCACTAAAAATTTAATTTAGATTTAATTTTTTCTTGCTATTTTGTTGTTGTTGTTGTTGTTGTTGTGCCTCATCGAACTAAACAACACAACTGAAAATATCAGTAAATTTGAAGGTTGATGTGACACAGGTCTCTTAAACGTTTTAAGGTACTTGGTGTTTCGTTATTGCTAAATCATATTAACAGTGCTTTACTGCAGAGCACTTTTACTGATGACATTCATTTCACCTAACAACCGATAATTTCACCTTCATAGTTTTCATTTCAGGATGGGCCAATTCAACTTGATTAAATATCACTCATCCAAACTTCCAAACATATTAAACACACAGACCCGGACTTTTCTGCTTTACCGGAAGAATGATAAGACTTTACGAAGATTTCACCTACCCCTTTCATAAGAAAAGTGTCACGACATTTAAGCCAGGTTATAATAAGATAAATGATTGGGAAGATATTTCAGATTTAACGTAATAAAACACGAGTTTCCATTCCACATTTCTTTCTCGAAAAACTTCCCAGAAAATCGTGAACACTAAGTGTTGACAAATTCGCAACCACAAAACGGACAGATATCTACATTCAACAATAAACTATCAACGTTGAGCTCTCCGTCAAAACACTTCTGAAA
Organism: Turritopsis dohrnii; assembly: GCA_027922465.2. Classification (NCBI taxonomy): domain Eukaryota; kingdom Metazoa; phylum Cnidaria; class Hydrozoa; order Anthoathecata; family Oceaniidae; genus Turritopsis; species Turritopsis dohrnii. The sequence goes on along the minus strand of BQMF02000133.1, from coordinate 394,739 downwards.
GACACGTCTATTACAAGTTGTACAACGTCGTGATTGGCTGTTCATCATGACGCGAAGCGTTACTGAGCATCTGGGCAGCACATGACCATTCCGGCAGTTAAACATAGTTGGTGTGACCAAGTAAACATCGATGTGACAATACGGACATTTTTCACGATAAATTTTCCACGTCGAATCGTTATTTTCTTCAGGAAAATCTCCACTCGGACATTCACTAGTTTCGTTGGATGGGCGTTTCCGCTGGGCCTTGTTTTCAACATTATTTTTCGCGACACACGCAACTTGATCGAGTAAATGCAATGATCGTTCATCTTCCGACAATGTAAAATATTTCTTTGCCAAATCTCTCGTCACATCCGAAAAGTTGTTGGTTATAAGCAAATCGCATATGAGGTGGAGAGTGAGATCTCCTTCATAATAAAATGGTAAAGGTTAGAGGAAGATTGGAAAAAAAAAAAAACGTAACTGATATCACCTCACCTTTTTCAGAGTGTTTTAACCATCCCTTGTCAAGTAGTTGTATACATTTCGATAGCATGTCGGAAAAATACACCAGCTCAATGTTTCGTTCCAATTTCTCTATCACTGGATCATTAAACGTGTGCTCTAATGTGTCCGCATCAACATCCTCTCGTGTCAACGAATTTTCTCTTAAAATGCAAATAAGAAAATATTCATCTTCATCCAGTGTACACATGCCAACATTTGAAAATATGACTTAACTTCGACAGTAGCACGGATGATGACCTGGTATAAACATGACTTATGAAAGTCAGAAAAATACAGTTTGAAGAAAGAAACATTAGCAAATATTGACAGTAAAATTAACAAAAATATCTTCGTCTTCAGTACAATTTAACTTGCCAGCATGAAAGTCTACTTCAATTCAATAATAAGACCTCTCTAACGAAATATCGTTTGTTTCAAGTAAAAATGAAATGTTCGTTTCTCTGACGGCAACGTCCGTGCTACCGTCTAATAACACAGAACGATGAAATCACCTCAGGCCTGTCTGTCTCATGTATCTCAACTGGTTGAAGTAGAGGTAGATTTGCAACTCTCGTAAGGATTTGTTGTAGTCATCTGGTTCATCACAATACTTATGTATAACATCTGGCAACACAAAGCCTTCGGAAGCAGAGATGGAGAAATATTCACGAACAATCATATCCAGATGAACAGATTGGCTTAAAAGAGATTCTGCAAGGATGGTTGGTGAAAGGAACGGTAGAAAGGAAATCTAGAAAAATAAGATAAGAATATAACAGTTTTCCAGAAACCTTTCCACAATTTCTTTCAGCGTACCTCCATTTGCTTGACAAAAGCTACTTGATGCAAAAGAAATCTATCAGCACAAGATACTCGAACCAGCATACACATATTCTTGTCACCATTTATCCCCAAGCATCTGAAACCACGCAAGATGTTGTTTTCACCAAATGGCAGAGATTCGTTATCTAATAGATATTAAAAAACATCAAACAGTTTCAACAACCATAACAACCACAGTTGATGTTGATGCAAACAAACCTATATCGAAGTACTGCGTCGCAGCGTCACTTGAAGTCAGGATGAATTTATTATTGACACATTGTAACGATGTAATAGGAGAAGCATGGCAACTTGGTCCGATTTCGCATGATAGGCATGTTAACTTTCCATCAGAATTTTTGGCTATTTTGAATAACACTACTTCTGTTCCTTTAGCAGCAATTAATCGTAAAACTGAATCCTAAACGTTTAATAAACAAATCAGTCTATATGTATCAATAAGAAGAAATTTTACACCAAATCTCTTTAAATAGATAAATCGTCAAATTGGTCTCGAATTTCTGATAAAAAAACAAGATTGCAATGAAAAGTACCTTGGGCATCACCCATTCCAAAAATGTTACGTTGAGTAAGTCAACGTCTTCCCAAACCTTCAGACTACAAATATCTTGACATGACCATGATCCCTGTTCAAACTGCATTTCATGAACAACTACACATCCGTTAGTATAACCAGTTGCAATGTACGCTATTTCAAAAGAAGTACAAACACTCGATGATGTATGTGAAAATGGAAAGATATGCGATCACTTTCGTTGGTATTATACCTTAAGGGGGTTTTTATTTGCGTGGATTTATTTTTGCGACTTTTGGCCAAATTCGCAAAAATAAATCCACGAAAAACGTCAAGACATGAACGATTCGCAAAAAAAATCCACACAAAATTTTATGATTTTATTTGCTCATTTTTTGTCTCTGTGTACCTTTCGTATTAACTATTTCCTTGTACTTATCAAGCACCCATTGGTTTAGCAATGTGGCAGGCATGGAAATGGTGATTTTCGCTGCTACTTCTAAGCTATATCAAGGACGTAGAATTAGGGGGGGCTGGGGGGCTTGAGCCCCCCCAACTTTTTTGTCAATTATGAGAAATTTGTTTTTGCCTTTCCTAAAAATTGAAAATCATGTTGAAATTATAGATTTTGAGTGCTTTTATAGGCAATCTAGAGGTAGTATTTTTCAAAAATTTCCTTGACGCATCGGCCCCAACCATGGTGGGGCCTCTTTCAACAATAGAAATTTATTGAGCCCCCCCAACTCAAAATGTCTTGCTACGCCCCTGTATATAAAATACACGCAATTGCACATTCGCAAAAATAAATCCAAACATTTTCTTTGAGAAGCTGTGACTCGGAAAATTTAATCCATGCAAAAGGCTCTCAAACCTTGGCTCGCAAAAATTAGTCAATGTAAAAAAAAATTCCCCTTAAGGTCGTTTGCATCTTAATCTTGATTAGTGTAATGAGTCCAGCAAAATGTTGTAATCATTGTCCAAGAAATAATCAGAATAAAAACAATAATTTTTCACATTTTTTCTATCCTTTACTGTGATTTTAATTACAACAAGAACATAAAAAATACTGCCATATATATACCTTCTGTATCTGTTTGCTGACACCAAGATAAACTAGACGGCCAGGAGTTTACCAGGCTAGATTTCCAATAATGCAACAATTTCACCACCGCATTTTCCGACAATGCATCAAATTCAATAAGCCACAGGAACAAATGGCCACTTCTACTGCCAGTGAGAAGCATAAGCAACGAATGCTTGCATTTCACAAAATTTCGCACATAGTTTGTATAATACGTATTTTCTGGGTTAGAGTTCAAAAAACATTTCATACAAGATGATGTAACAGGACACCAACAAATGATGGTCGTAAACAAAATGTGCTTTCTCCATCTGTGTTCCTCAAAATCTAATTCTAAATTCCTTTCCTCATTATCAGAGCTAGTTGCATTTGATTCATGCAACCAATTCTTAGAAAGTAAATGTTCATATAAACAATCTGTTATGTTAGCTACTGTCCTCCATTTCCCTACATCTTTATCAGGCAACTGGACATGAACAATTCCATTAGCTCCCAGTGTAGCAATACAACATCTAAGAAGAAATTATTTCTTGATTTAGATAGATGTGTCTTCAAAATTTAACTTTTTGAATTATTTTGTCATGGCTTGCCAATAAGACAACAGAAGTATTTTCGAGAAAATGGAAAAGCTGAAGCAGGAACACACCAAACATGCTACCTTCCATCACTTGTAAACCCCATAGGTGACCACCTGAAGAGCACATATTTATCATTATTGGATAGGAAGTCTTCTCGATGTAAAGTACTTCGATCTAACAAATATTTTGCACGTTGTCTAAATGTTTTTTGGCTTCTGTTGCCAAATTCATCTCTTTTTATGTTTGATTCATATACCTTTGTTGGAATTTCTGGAATAAATGTTGCCTCAACTTTCAATCCCAAAGAAACACCAGCATTTTTCCGCTTGTTAGAATTAGCAATCATCTGTAAAGTTGTTAAAGAATATTTCTCAGATGATTTTGATAATTGCCAGAATATTGCTTAAAAAACACAGGTAAACAACAGGTAAACAGTTATTTTTAGCTGTAAAGTTAGAGTGCAACAGAGTAATTTGCCAAAACAAGTCTTAAAACCACAATTTTTAATTTTTTCAAAAAACATATCATCTGGTAGCATTTGGCTATTTAATGATTAGTTTTCTGGATAGAATGTTGGATTTAAAAACTTTTTCTTTTTCTATTTTTTCATTAGAAAAAATGTACATTTTAGGAGAAGGAATCAAAAGGGATTATCATTCACCAATGTCTCAACTGTTATTTACGAATAGAGTTGCTTTCTTTTAGGCCACCTATAATTTGTAATTACGGACATCAAAATGTAAACAAACATTCTTGTCACGAAAATAGACATGCGTTCTTGCCAAGTTCACCACGCATAACTGAATAAAATGTTTTATGAAACAGAGCAATCCTATAGAGAGCAATTAGCAGCAACACTACTTGAAGAATAATGGACCGTGAAAATCATAATGGCCTATATTTCAATACTCAGTAAAAAGTGTCCTCCCCCACTGTGATTGACGTACAAAAACTTTATTTATTGGACTTGTTTTATGATAATTAACTTTCTAAAAGCATGATCTAAAAACATTTTCATTCCTCAATTCATTTTTAAACATAAATTTTCGACCTGTCGATATTTCATGACGGAGGTGGCCATTATTATTTTTTATCCGTAAATATGGCTACCATAGTACACACGGAGCTCATAAAAATACGCATGATTCTCAAGAGGGCGCAGTCTATTTTAAATCTTTAAAGTTTAGAAAAATAAATTCTAAATGGCATATTGGTAGTTTTCTCTAGCGTTCAAATAAATTTAATTATCTCTCTCTGAAGTTTGTTTTATTACAGTTTGGTTGACAGTACGTGATGTGCCGTGTTTTTAATTTACAGACGGTTGGAATTATGTTTTGATCATGTCCGTAATTACCAAGGCTGTCCGTAATTAGACACGAAGACGGTATGTGACCATTTGGAATTTGTCAAAACCACAAACACATCTAATACTTTTACTTATACTGGTAATAACTATTATTGTCATTAAAAAAATCATTGAGAAGAAAGAAAAGGATACAAGTATATATATGCAGCTATCAGTTAATACCCCAATACGTCCATCTGTAGACCAAAGTATTGAATTTGGCCATCGACTACCATAGGAAAATGTAATAGAATGTAGAGATGGATCTTTTTCTTCAAATTCATTTAATGCATCGTCTGTAATAATCTGAGAATTAGAATCACATTCCATTTCAATCTGAAATGATCAATACCATTTTGATACCAAGTAAAAGGAGCACGAAAACAACCGTTGTTCTTTCTTTGTTTGATCCTCTTTTGCATTCTCCTCCATCGCGCAATTTTTATTTTAGAGAGTGATTGTTGACGTTCAAGATCCTCTATTGCCTCGCATACAATACAAGCCCAACCTGTATATAGGCCCATTGACTAATGTCCGGGGGTATGGGCACACTGGGCCTATATACGGGAGACATTTTCATTTTGAAATCAAATATTATAGACCCCCCAGTATTCTTACAAATTCAAAATGTTAGAAAAAAATCGGTCCATGGGCTTATATATATGCGGGGGAATACGGTAGGAAGAGCACGTGTAAATAAAAACTACGCAGAGTACTATAATAGAGAAGCGTTCTCTCTCTCTCTTTTATAATTCGAACACGCACCACAAGGGTCAAAAATCAATTTATGGAAAGTTGGCGAATTATGGAAGTTCATTTAAGAAATAATAAGGGAATTAACCATGAAATTTGTTCGGATTATTTAAGGTTAGAGTTAGGGTAAGGGCTAGGTTTAGGAGGGCGCTACCTACATGGGACGTTAGTTAGGGTTCTTTCTAGGATAATTCCCCAACACCCCAGTTAATTGCCCCCGAACTTGATACCGTTAGTTATTTAGTTAAAATATTTATGCAGGTGTTTTTCTTCAGTTAAAATATATATACTTGTTACATATAAAACTGTTATCAATGGAAAACCTGTGAAACAAAATAGTTGCAGAAATAATGTAAGTAACACATGTCGAAAAAGAAAAAAACTAATTAGGTCATTATACAAGTGAAAAAAGGGTGTCAAAGGGTATGGAAAGTAGACCATAGCAACGAAAAAATCGAAGATAACGGAAAAAATAGATTCAAAAAAAAACGGTATAAATTTCATGTCAAGTAAGACTGTAAAAATTATGCTATTGAGCCAACTGACTTTTAAACTTCATAAAACTCGTTTCATCTGTTTACCACAGGTAGCTTCATCAAATTTCTTTGGTGTCATGATTTATCCGTTCAAAGGAAGAGAGAGAAGTAACTACACCCTATGTAGGTCTTTGAATACTCTGACCGTGATTAACCGATACCCTATGTAGGTCTTTGAATACTCTGACCGTGATTAACCGATAGCATAAAGATTTTTAATTGAAGGTCATTTATCCAGGTTATGGTTTATGCAGCATGCCGTGTTGAAGCGAAGCGAACTCGAGATTATTGTTTTATCTTAAGACAACACTTTTCAACAAGTTTTCCAGGTGTTCAAAACAACAGACTTTCTGTTTTTCCAGGTGTTCAATTTGTTGTCAGCTAACCAATGCTGCAATTTTTAGAAATTCTTCACCTAAACAATTTTTGATGATTTCAAACTTTTTTTTTGGAATAGAACAATACCACCATATCGTCAGCATAAAGTAAGGTTTTACACTTTCTCAATTCGAAAGCAATGTCATTAATTTGAAGCAGAAACAGGTCAAGAGGCCAAGCATAGACGTTTGTGGTACTTTTCAGGTATTATCTCTTGATTTTCTGAGTGTTTATTCATATACCTGCTTACGGCTGAAAAGATAACATTTGACCTAGTCCAGCTCACCTCCATTATCCCGTATACTGGAAGTTTAGATGTCAGTGAAACATATGATCAACGGTGTTGGATGCTTTTTTCAGATCGATGTATATAGCACTAATATTCTGTCTGATGTCCATGTGCGACAAAATATATTCAGATAAGCATGTGACAGCTTGAGTTGTGTTTCTACTCTTTCGAATTATTGTGATGATAGGATTTTGTTTTGGCAACCTAGATTAATTATGGTCCATCTTAACCAAAATTGTGCAATATCAACAATGCGAATTTGTTATTGATTAAATTGGATATATTGATTTCATGGACGTGATCCAACTCAACATTCATTAACTTACGTGATCAAGACTAAGAAGATTTTTCTTGCTGCAAACGTACTTTCGATACTTTTCATAGCTATTTCCATTTCAAGCAACCATTGGTTCAAAGTGAACCAATCAAATCTTCACGGTGATTATGCACTATTCTCTTGATGATTTCGGAGAATACAGGCAGACACGATATAGTTATAGGTCGATAGTGTAAATTGGACAGATTTGTAAATTGGTGTTATCAAATTACGGTAGCAACGATAGCGAATACCGTATTAAAACACCCGTGGACTCCTACTCCTACTACTCCTACTACTCTGGCCGAAATGGCAATTAGTCTGCGATTGAGAGCCTGCGAATCCCCATAAAAACTCAATATAGATTCTAATGTCAATAACGAAAGAATGCGGGGTGCCATTTGTCTTTGACTTAGACGGGAAGCGTTTTTTTACATACTTCCAGGAAGCAGTTGGATCATTAATGTTTTCCTGTAGCTCCTTTCTATGGCCTTTTGCCTTACTCTAAGGTCCCGAATAGACGTCCCCACCCGCTTATTAATTTTCGAAAATTTTTTGGAGCCCCCGTTCTTATTAGGAGAAATTAGAGAAAAAATCGACCTTCGCCGCACTAAATTAGAGGAAAAAGGAAAGTTAGTGACAAGAGGGTGGCAACGAAAGTTAGTGACAAGAGGGTGGCAACGAAAGAGGGTGGCGCTTAAAATTAGAGGAAATAAACTAAGTAAATTCTTTTTTTTTTAATCATTAAATCGGGTTCCATATAATAAAATATGGTTTTTCTCCCTATAAATTACATTAAATGAAAATATAAATATTAATGTGTATACAGATAAACTAAAAGCCATTAGCTGTGATCACACGATTAGAGAGTTATTGGAAATGTGGAGAAAAATTGAAAGGACTGAAATCGAAACGCAATGGTGAAAATTGCAGTGTCGAGGAGGGAAAGCAAAAACGAATTGACACATACACACATAGGGACTGAAACGAAGACGAATTGGATGGACTTATAAAAGCACGATCATGATCCAAACATCTCAGCCAAGGTCTTATCTAAATAAAACGTTTTTGATTCTTTAGAAAATATATTACAATTTTGAATTTTGCGAATCTTTTCAGGTAATTTGTCGAATTCTCTTGCTTGTTTTTGAAATGTTTTTGCTTCAACAGATTCAACACTTGGCTCTTGAGAGGAGAACTGATTTTGATTTATGGACTAATTTGTTCGTATTCCAATGAATCAGTTCATTTACAGAAAGCCATTTCAATTTTATCACATCTTCAAGGCTGGTGTATCTTGAAAACACGTAACCTGCGGTGATGTTTTGCACCTTTTGCAGTCGATGAAGGAGGTACTTTGGTATTTGTGCAAAAACAGAGTTGCCATAGCTCAATTTTGATAGAATCAAATCTTCTGCTAAAGACTTTCTCACATGGCAGGGCGTGAACCTATCGAATTTTCGAAGTGCGCGTTCCATAAGATGACTTGATGACGCTATTGACTTGCAAGTGAAATTCTGATCAAGAGTAATACCGAGAAGTTTTACATTCTCTTTTTGCTCAATTGAGTTTCTAGAGCAACGCATCAAATACTTTCGATCATTCCCTAGTTGTCTTGATAAACGTGGAAAAACGAAAATGATAGACCGAAGTTTGTCACTGTTGAAAATTAGATTGTTGTTACGGGAATTCATTAATGTCATTTTCAATTTCTTCGATGCAATTAACAACATCAGGTATTTTGTAATCTGTAGTGATCTGTAGTGTCGAGTGTTTAGGAATAGTCTATAGAATGGTCAATGTGATTTCACTTTTCGACATGATGTCATCTCGAAGTTTGAGTAATAGAGTAGTGGTTGAGTGTTCTTGACGAAAACCTGAGTGCGTAGTGTGTTGTAGAGATGGTGTTCTTCAATGTAACTGCAAAGTTGATTAAGGATTACTCTCTCGTAGATTTTTGACATGACAGGTAACACTAGATATCAAGTAGAAATCGGTCTGTAATCTTTGGCACTTGTTGGATTCTCGATCTTGAAGATTGGACAAACACGTGCTGTTTTCCATTGTTGTGGGAATAACTTTTGATCGATTAAAGAATCGATGATGTTGACGATTGGCGAGCTTAAGAATTCCGCAACTGGTTTGATGTAACGTATGGGTATGTTATCAAATCCACCGGAAGAGTCATTTTTAATCTATTTACAATTTTGTTCAATTTATGATTGATTTGGATTTTGTGTTATCTCTTCTGTGATTGGACAATTTATGTAGAATAGACTTGCATTGCTTATTTTCTTTAGACTTAAGTTGTGATGCCAAATCACCAAAGTAGTCGTTCATGTCAGAAGGATGATGGCGAATTCGTTTTTGTTGATTTTTTAAAAATTCTATTACTTTTCGTCGTCTTTTTTTCGAAATTAAAAATTGTAAAAAAGTTTACCCAGGATACTAGTGTCTATTATGATATTACAGTTGACTCTCTCTAATTCGACCTCCAAGGGGGAAAATTTTTTTTCGAATTTTTTTTCGAATTAGAGAGCTTTTCGACTTTCGAGCTTTTCGGAGGTCTCTCTAATTCGAATTTCGAAGGACGGGAGTAAAAAAATCGAATTACAGAGAGAAATTAGAATTTCAAAAAAAAATTAGTTTTAAACAAAAAGAACGAGACTTTACTTTCATGTATATACACCTTACTAAGTATCTTTCAAAATTTTTTTTAAAGGGATTCCTGCGTCCAAAATGATATTTCAGGGGATGATAGAACTCACAAAGTTGTTTAAGAACTCTTTTTACAGTTTATGGAAATTTTGTTTCCTTGGGCAGATATTTCAATTTAAAAATGTTCAAATTATGCAACGCATAATTATGATGTAATAAGATAGTATTTTGTTAGTGTGTATAACTTCTGAATTAGTAAATATTGTGACTCCATTCTTCTATAAATCAACTCAGAGTGGAAGCCTCTACTTCATAGTAACTTACAAAGATGTAATATTAATCATATCTAAAGTTATTGCAATGAAAAGTGTTAGTTACTATCTTATTACATCATAAATATGCATTGCATAAATCAAATATAAGATTTTAAAAACAAAATATCTCAGAAACTATAAATAATTATGAAATACTGAAAAGAGACTTGTTAAACAACTTTTTGAGCTCTATCATATTTGTAAATATCATTTTGGACGCAGGAATCCCTTTAAATAGGTTTTGAAAGATTCATCAATATTTGTCTGCTTTTTATATACAAAACAGTCAAAATCTACAACTTTGTTGACATCTTTCAAAGCCTTCAACAAATCTGCCCCAAAATTCAAGAACAAACTGTATTGCTCTACGATTTTTGGCTTTCTAAGCATTTCGCAAGTTTCTTCCACCTCCGGTTCGTCATCACTGCATTCAACGTTACTGGAAACCTCTTCGATAATATCAGCATCAGTTGAGGCTCCGCTAACTGATATTTCAAAATTAATATCAATTAGATTCTCAGCTGTCAATTCATAGTCTAAATTGATTTTACCTTTCAGTGTTATCAAAAGTTTATGAGAAGGTAGTTCTTCAGCAACTGGTGTTTCATATCGACAATTTAATGTTATACAAGTCAACGCAACATGGGTTTCGAAGATCACACTCAACTACAAGCTGTCTGATGAAACTGAAAGACGACATCACAAACGCCATGAACAAAGGCGAAATAACAATTTCAGTTTTTGCTGATTACTCCAAAGCGTTCGATACGATAGACTTTAAGAGTCTTTTAATGAAGCTTTCAAACCTCAATCTTGACAAATCCTTTCTACACTGGATGGCAAATTATTTATCAGACCGCCAGCACTATGTTCAAATTGACAACAGAAAGTCTTCGATGTTGACTGTTGGTTTTGGAGTACCGCAAGGATCCATTCTCGGTCCTGTCATCTTTAATTTATATGTATCAGACCTCTCAGAGCAAGTGAAATACACAAAAACATTACAATATGCTGATGACACCAAAATATATATTCACTCAAAACCAGATGAACTTGAAGCTAAAATTATCGAACTCTCACAAGATATAGAAAACATCCGTAATTGGTCACATGATTCCAATCTTGTCTTCAACGAAAAGAAAACAAAAACAATGCTTTTCTACAAAAACCAGCTGTACAGACATCACAAAAAAGGAACTTGATTCAGTTGCTATCAAATGTGGTGGTATTACTCTCGGAAGAACGGAATCAATGAAAGTTCTCGGAATTACTTTCAATGAACACCTGGACTGGACAAGCCACATCAATAAAGTGGCAATCGAATGCTTCTCTACATTGCGAACGCTTAAATTATTAAAACGACTTCTTCCATTCAAGATACGGAAAGAACTTGTTCAAACGCTAATATTGTCAAAGCTTGACTATGGAAATATCGTCTTTAATCCGATACCTAAAGCCCTTCAATCACGGTTGCAAAAAGTTATGAACGCTGCCGCCGGATTTGTATGGAACAGATATTCGAAAGTACACGACTGCATAAAACTCTCATGGCTACCTATTGAGGAGCGTCTCGAATATTCTGCTGCTGTTGCGGGCTTCAAAGCTGTTTTTGAAATAGTTCCTGCAAACATGCAACTACAACTTGCAAAGGATACAAGGGCTCTCAGAAGTAATCGTAAAAACATCGGCCCTATGATTCACCGAAGCAATGTCATCAATTCCTACAGTAATACCGTCGCTCAAACTTTTAACAGTTTGCCGAAACCAATTCGTGAATCAGAAAGTTTGCACAGTTTTAAAACGAAAACGTTTACATACCTAATGGACAAAGCAATTGCACGTACTTTATAGATATTTTTTATATATATGTTTAAAAAAAAAAAAAAAAAGTTTGTAAATACATTTAACATACACACCACATACAAATTTCTAGGAGAAGAACCATGTAGCAAAATGGAGCTAGAAATAAATCGGTTATTATTATTATTATTATTATGCTTCGAGGTCATTTTTCAAACCCTTTATCACATTTTCTTCATAGTTCAAATCAGCAAAAGGATCATCTTCGTCATTTAAAGCCCTTTCCATTGCTTCCGTCGAGATTCCCGACTTTTTGAAACAGTTTGTAAATGTCTTGTTGGGAATGGAATCCCACGCTTTTTTTAGCATGACAATTGCAGAAAGAATTGAAAATTTGGACAAGTCACCTTGCTTTTCCAAATTTTGAATCTGCTTTTTAACGTCAAGGGAACTTTGCCTTTAAGGATACTTTGCCTTTAAGGATCGGATAATACCTTGATCCATGGGCTGAGTAATCGACGTGGTATTAGGCGGGATAAAGATTATTTCCACCCAAGGCAGTTATCTATAATCAGTGCCACTTTTCTCTTTTTGACACCAAAGCTTCGATCAAGTTCTCTGACCCACTCCTCGAACAATTCAGAGTCCATCCAGCTTTGGTGTTGAGCTCGATACCGGCACGGGATGTGTTTTACGCCTTTGAAGCAACGGGGATTTTTTGATTTCCCGATTACGAACATTGGTAACCTTTCCCCAAATGCATTTCCGGCAGCCATTCCAGTTAGACGCACCTTGCTCTTTTTTCCTCCGGTTCATTTTTCTTTGGTAAAATGGTAGGTCTTGTCAGGCAAGCACTGATAAAACATCCCAAATTCATCAGCGTTGAAAATATCTTCCAGCAGATATCGGGACAGGATAGTCGGCGAGGTTGTTTCGCGTCACGGGGCAGTCATTTCGTCAGTTACAGACTTCGCTTCACCCGCAATCGTTTTGAAGGAAACTCCGAATCTATAAAAAAATTGATAAAGCTTAACGAGGTGTAAATCAAACCTTAAGGTTAACAGTCTTTACAGTGTTACAAATCATTCTCTTTTCTAAGTTTATCTCTGCGTGGCACAATCATGGAACCGGTTATTATCCCATCGATCAAAGATATACTCTCTCTTGAAGAAATTCCATTGATTTTGGAAAAGTGCTTTAGCATGGATGCTTTTGTTATGGGTCATCATGTGTACAAAGAAACTTGGACTTCACCAGTTGGTGAGAAGTTGACATTATCTATGCAGCCTGACAATGCCAAAGACAAATATGCAGTCGCAATTTATCAAAATGGAAAAGAAGATGTCATTGGCCACCTTCCTCTCGGTAATTCAGGGAAATTTGCAAAGACAATATTTTATTTTCTGAAAGCTTCTCAGGGAAATCAATGCCAAGTTGTTGTAACAGCAAAAGTTGTAAATAAAAATGATGGTTTGGGGATGAAGGTTCCATCTCGATTAATGTTTACAGCGGAAGAAAAGTACATAAATATTATCAAAGAAAAACTACCAAATCTGTTGTAAATCATGTAATTATTAATTAACTTTAACAGTGTAGAGTATACAGTGTGTCCCAGAGAATTTCGGCCTGAGATTTTATCAAGCTATAACTTTTCACACATATATCAGATTTTAGAGATTTTTACATCATTCAATAGCATTTTTTTCAAGGATTTTAAAAACCTATATCTTAAATAATTTAGTCCAACACCTTTGTAGTTAAAATGATTTCTTTAAACTGTCACGGTCATTAACTCCTTAATGGTTAATAAAAGTAAGTTTTCACGTGCGATTATTCTTTTGTTTATTAAGAACATGTCGTGGTGTTATTGAACACACTAAAATTATAATCTCATCACAAAGTTAAAAATTGTGAAACGGGGGCTTCTACAAAATTTTTTGACATCATATGAGCAATCTTTAGTTGCTATAAAAACTTTTTTCCACTGAGATCCAGAGTCTATCAGAGTTGAGAAGTAAAATTGTTGACGCAGCAAATAATCTTAGACAAAATCAAAGTTTTATTCGCCACTCTTTATGACAGCAACAGCAAATCGCTGTGTCAAGAAAAACGGGGGACCTGTTGAGACAGCTTAAGGTTTTGTTTTTAATGACTCTTGTGTTTTACAGTCACTTGACTTGTTATTTTTTTTTATAATGACCTTTGATGGCTGTTATTGAAAGATGTGTTAATTAACCATTAAGAAGACAATTGAATTTTTTCATGGTAAAATCCTTAATTGTTCCCAGACTAAAAGGTTTTGGAGAACAAAATGTATATTTTTGAAATCTATGAATAAAATCCTATCGAATGGTGTAAAAATTGCTGAAATCTGATATATGTGTGAAAAGTTATGAGCTGTTAAAATCTCAGACTGAAATTCTCTGGGACACACTGTATAGTAAAAGCATGGAGGTATAAAACAGAAGGAGAACGAACTCTTATTTTTCTATTATTCAGATAATGACTATTCTATTCATTGCGGTATCACTTTGATGTCATCCGTGATGCGCTTTCGGCTGGTTGTCGGTGAAACGAATACTTTTTTAAAAATTAACGACAATTTAAAAACCAAATATCATCCATTATAACAACGGATCAACTTGCTGCATAGTGACAAGCAGATTATTAAACCTAAAGCTTCCTTGAGAACCAAATGAAAATCTATGTTTTTATACAGAGTTGAAGATATCGCGTAATTCATGTATAAGTTCCAATCTACATATCTTCTGACTTAAATGCGCCTCGATAGTGCCGCGGTACGTGCAAAGACTTAAGATTATTCTCTCTTCAAAAACTGAAGCTCAGCGAAACTGCTTGAGGGGATCACGAGATATATAGACCTAAAGTTGCAATGTTTTCGTTGCATATTTGTGACGTTTTTGCATAATTCTCCCAATTCCTACAGATTATGCATGCTAAGAACTTTACCCTAACGATCTTTAATCACATTGGAGAATTGATATGAACGAAGTTTTCACGCAAGAACGCCAAAATTATAAAAATTATGCAAGATGATAGCAATTATATGTTATTACACACTGAGGACTTAAACAATGCAGCGCATCACGGATAGTACAATAGCAGATTTTGAGTTCGTTCTCCTTCTGTTTTATACCTCCATGGTAAAAGAAACAACCAACCAATCTGTGTGTTTCCATTTTTGCAACCATCCATCTGGAAGCTTGAAATTTTTCAGCCTTAAGTTCCCCTGCAAAGTATAAGGTTTTCTCCTTGATTAAGATACCGTTGACAGGAACGTTTCCTGTACGTATTTTTGTAAACCACCGAAGCACAGCTTGATTTGCTTGATCGTATGTATCTACCTTAAAAGTACTACCTTTTTGCAATGCTTCCACGATTTTTGATTTATTCTTTTTCCAAGTAGACAGCGTATTTGATGGAACTCCAAATAATTTTGAAACATTTTTGTTTGACTTGCCTTTTTCAAACTCTAACAGGGCTTTGTATTTGATTTCAAGGTTAGGCTCCTTGTGGCCGCTCCTTGTGTTGTCTTTTATTCGATGTTGCCATTTTGTCGGTGTCAGGTCAATTCCCCCCTGGAAAATTGCCCCCCGGACAATTCCCCCCCCCCCCCCTGGAAAATTGCCCCCCGGATGATTCCCCCCTGGAAAATTCCCCCCCGGAGGATTGCCCCCCGGAGGATTGCCCCCCGGATGATTACCCCCGGAAAATTCCCCCCCCCCCCCCCCCCCCATCCAATTTAGGGTTAGGGTCGGGTAAGGGTTAGGGTTAGGGTTAGGGCTACTTATGTTGGGGGCAATTTTCCGGGAGGGGGGGGGGGGGTAATTATCCGGGGGGCAATCCTCCGGGGGGAATTTTCCAGGGGGAATCATCCGGGGGCAATTTTCCAGGGGGGAATTGTCCTAGAACACCCATTTTGTCTGGTCCTTCGATTCAAAACAATTTTTTTTCGATCTTGATGTTCTTTTTCAAAAATCAAAACATTCAAATGAAAATTCGAAATTCGAAAATAAGTTCGATTGACCTAAAGGGCCTCTCCTTATTAGTCATTTATGAGAGTTTCTTAAGGAAATTTGTCGGTGACTTTAGATTTTTTCCAATTACGGAGGTTCGGATTAGGGAGAAACTGTAGTAATCGGCTCTCTCTTGTGTGTCCCATCCGTCATCAGCGCTGTCGTCCGCCACACCACACACACACACACCACCACCCACATGATGGGTTGTCAGCAAAAAAACTACGACCACATTGTTCTCTACGTCAGCTTCCGATAGCCTGTGGCTTTCTAAAAAATATTTATTATCATTCCCCATTAACAAATTAACTCGTTTAACGCAGGCTATTTTGATTACATAATCAGGCCGCCTTAAATGTTGTATACGTCAGCCATATTTGGAAAATAAACAACACAGAGAACGTTGTATCATTTCATTGTAATTTGGATAGTCAGGCTTTGAATTTGTATGAACAAACTATGGATATTACCAAGTCACCAAAAAGTGGAAGCAGGAAAATTTTACGTGAACGTTCAATATCAGAATCTAAAGATGGAAATTGCGTACTTTGTTGCGAAAAAGCTCAATATTTTGCGGTCGGTGTTTGTGACCATCCAATCTGCTTCAAGTGTTCTAGTCGAATGCGAGTACTTTCTAAACAATATTACTGTGCTGCATGTCGTGCTGAAATGAATCAGGTAGTTTTTCCAATTTCTTATAGCGAGATATAATATTTACAGCTTGGCAGTCTAATAACAGATTGTATATTTCTCTATATAAACTGACTTTTTTGTGTTTACTACAAAAGGAACTCACTATCTAAATTATATTGATATTCCCTCTAGTTTTTACAATAAATGTGTAACTGTTGTATCAATAGTATCTGTAATTGACATCATAAAAATTATATAATAATCCTATCTCTTTAATAACACTGATTGTTCAAATTCTTGCTTAATAAACAAAAACTGTCATGTACGCAGTATGCCTAGAGTAGGACGCTATTGCACTTTCATTCCCACTAATATTATTGATGATTTGGATGTAAAATTTCATGCTGATTAATCACATAAGAACTTTGGTTTCAAACTCAACAGAAAACTAACTGGCCTTTTTAAAGATCTTATAAATTGTATGTGATCAATGAGTATGTGATCAACATTCCCACTCCTGCTCATAATATTGAAGGGTAAATTACAATGGGAAGGCTTGGATCTCATTAATAAACTTATTTCATTGAATTTCAATAAAATACTGAAACACTAAGACTTTCATTTTGTTGTCCATGTGTAAAAGGAAAAATGACGTAGGTATGAAGATGATGCCAATATTGACATTATTTAGGGGAGGAAGAAAAATAATTAGTCTTCCCAAACATTTTGCTGTTTTAATAAATCACATGTAACAGGGTACAGCTGGACTGCTTGAGACCAAAAGTGAAAGTATGAATCAGTCCTTAAATTGTTAACCCCACATGAATTCCACCAGGAAATCAGAAATCATGTCTCGATTTCTTGGGCCAAACATCTAAACTGCTGATCGCCCATAAAACTGGACCAATTCGTACATGTGCAGCATGTAATGACTTAAAGTAAGCAAAACATGAAATACAAAAAAATCAAATAAGAATTTTGTGATCACCCAAAATAGAAACATGTCACTGATTTCTTTCTAAGAAACTACCTAACATGCAATTAGTTCTCTCTCTCTCTCTCTCTCTTGAAATAAGTATCTCCGTAATCACACAACACTTTTTATTTATTCTCTATTTTCTACTGTACTTATTTATTGGTATTTTTTTATTTATTTTCTATTTGTTGGCCACCTCCTTTGTTTAGATATATCTACTGGGGTGGTCTCCAGTCTCTATTTCATTTAACTACTTTGTAGCTAATTTATTTATTTTTTTATGACGAATAAATATTATTCTATTCTATTCTATTCTATCATGTAGTTTTTAAACACATTGTAAGGTTTTCCTACTAAACCAATCTATTTACAACTGATTCCTCCAATTGATCCAGACCACTCATAATGTCTATAGTAAATGGAAATCTTTTACTAGTGAGTTTGTTTATCTAAACCTTTAGGGAGCATAAATAGAATTGGTTGAAAAAAGTACATCAAAAATGTATATATATATATAATATATTAGGGGCTGATCATATGGAGTTATTTATCCCAGCAGCGCAGGATGAAAATCGTCCCGGGACAGTTTTGCATTGCGATCATATGATTTTGTCCCGCCTTGCCCCGCAATACGGGATAACTGTGATGATGTAGAAAAAAACCACCTCGATTAAGCGGGATCCCGGCAAAAATAAACAAGATCCCGCTTACACCCGGGACAGTGTGATTTTTTTTGCTTTCCAAATGATCAGAAAAAAAAAGATTTGTAAAAGTAAAAACCTTTTCCATATTCCAGAATTTCAGTAATTATTCTGCACATTTCCAATGGCTCTATTTCAGAAAGCAAGGTGGTCTTAATTTTATAAAAGAAATATGAAATAGTAATGTATTTCCCAGAAATGTGATAATGAAATCCAATCTTAAAAATTATTTATTATATAATGAATACATAAGGTTCAACGTGAACTTGTGAACACAAAATTGAACCATGTTAATTTTGCAACCAAACTCATGGACTTTACAATTAATTGTTGGCTATCAATGTAAAGTGGCCATAAATTGGATGGACATCTAAAATAATGCATTCTTTTTCCTCCATCAATAAAACATTGGAAGTAAAATTAGTTAGATGCATTCTGCACTTCTTACTAGTCCCAATCATAGAGTTAGTGTTATTTAGAATGATTTTTCTTTCTGGTTAACTAATAACAAGTGCTCAGCATAGAGTTTTTATCAGACAATTTATCAGATAATTTTGCATTATGCTCTTCTTTCTTTTTCATTTTGCTCAAATTAGAGCATCAGTTCAAAAGAATGCTGACGATTTCAACTAATTAACTACATGACTACCTTCATTGATTATATGTAATTGTATATATGTGTACATATTTGTTTTGTATCCCAGTCATTTATGAAAAATGGTGCTGAACACATATACAAGATTTTTGCAACAGATGTTTCGCTCATCCTTCCATTCCAAATCATTCAAATAAAATGAAATTAAGTCAGCACAAAACTACTATATTGTGTTTCCACATGCAGGGCAAAATTATTACACAACTGACCGACTGATTTTCCCCCTCAAAAACAACTCAGGAAGTCACAGCAAGACTTGTAGCGTTGTAAGTTGTTGTTTTGATATGATGATTAAGTGACATTCATTATTTTAAGGTTGTATTTTGTCATGCTCCAACAAAGTTCAACGAGTTTGATTTGAAAGATTTCACTGGTAACCGTAGTCATGGAATACGATTTGAAGATAAAGTTATAGAGGAAGCTTTTGAGTTTCTGTTGGGTTATGGATGTAATGAATGTGGCAAAGAAACAAAGGATTTCTATTCATTCCAAGAACTGAAAAACCATGCTCGAAAAGTCCACCAGAAACAAATTTGCCTGATTTGTATAGAGAATCTAAGTATATTTCCCAGAGAGTTTAAATTTTATACCAAGAGGGAGTTGGTAAACCATCGACGTGAAGGAGATAAAGACGAACTTTCACACCGTGGTCACCCTGAGTGTCGCTTCTGTGACGATCGGTTTTTCGACAACGATGCACTGCTACTGCATCTTCGGAAAAATCATTTCTGGTGTCACTTCTGCGAACACGATGGAAAGCAAGATTATTACAATGTTTATAATGATTTGAGAAGTCATTTTTCTTCTGATCATTATTTATGTGATGAAGGTAGTTGTTCAATATTAAATGAATTTAACTGTTTTTTAGTGCATCTCTTTTGAAATGATATTGCTCTTTAGGAAATTGTATTAACGAAAAATTTACGTCAGCTTTCCGAAACAAAATCGACTACCAAGCACACAAGCTGGCTGCACATGGTAAAAAGTTGAACAAACTACAAGCAAGAGAAGTTCGAAAAGTTGATATCAATTACAGGTTCGCAAGGCTTGTTTGTGTGAGGTGTTTGTGAGAGTTGTACCTTCTTACATGACTTGTTTGTGTTTGGGTATCTATCCTTCACATATATATTCTGCTTCACCTTTTTTCATCGATTCTTTACTTTGAACTTCTAATCGTATATAAAACACTAAAGGATACTTTTTTTCTTCTTTGTTTTACCTTAAAGTACTGAACTAAAATTCTCTACATAATAGTTTTTCCAGACGAACGCAACATGGTAGTGTTATCAACGGAGCTGATTACGAAGAAGTTGATCGTGAAGAACGCAAAAGAAATTATCAACGAAAACGTGGTGGTGGGACTTCAAACAATCGTCGTGGTCAATACAATACAAACAGAATAAACTTTCATGATTACGAAGACATTGAAAAAGATCGTAAAGAGTTTCTAGGGAAGGCTCGTCGACATGAAGCGGAAGAAATAGATAGTCGGTAGGTTGATATATGACTAAAAAAGAGAAAATATATTTTGAATCTTCTCTAAGGTCATCAGTAGAAATCTGTTCCGTGAAGCTGAACCAGATTTAACTGACAACTTTTTTCCTGTCTCCATGTAAATCATTGAAAAAACATTATTTTCGATTTTTTGAGTTCTTTCCTGGAAATTTAAGCGGAATACTTTTTCCATGTAGTCATGGTAATCGGCTCGGGATGGCTGTTTCTTCATCTTTGAGTTCATCAGAGCCGGATATACACAATCGAGTTCGTCGAGATGACGTCAGCGATAGTGATGATGACGTTATTGGTTTGCCTGAACACATGAACACACACGAAGAAAGAAGAGCGGAGAAAGAATTGAAAAAGAAAGAGAAAAAAGAAGACGACAGTAAAACTGAACGCCTGTGTAAACAAGAGGAAAGTACTGACTACGACACCATGGATGCTCCACCGCCGGCTCACAACATCATGTCGGCAGAAGAAGATTTTCCGGCTCTTTCTGGTGCTCGAACGTTGCTTAGTCAAAACAAACCGAAACAGACTAAACAGCAAGAAGATTTTCCAGTTCTTGGGAAGCCTATGCAAACGAAAGAGCACAAAAAACAAAATGGTGTAACGCTGGCGGATATCACCCAGTTTCGTGGAAATGCACCAAAACCGAATATGGTGAACGGTATACCGATTGTCAAATCGAAAAGGAAAAATAAAGGGAAACCCAAAGCACAACAAAGTATACTGTTAGCTAAGAATGAGCATGCTGATTTCCCAGCTCTTCTTGGCGACGCCGTTGAAACACAGAACGTCAAAACTAACGAACAAAAAAATATTAACCCAGAAAAACTATCACCAAATAAAAAACCTCCTTCTGGTATAAGTAAACGTTTTGCACCACCACCCGGACTATCAAAAGACAAGACAGTCAGTGAAAATCGTACAGGACACCCACCAGGTTTGAATAAAGGAGCAGGTGTGACTTCAGACGAGAATATGCAACAACGGAACTTCCGGTTACTTAGCATGCTGCAAACGTATCTGGATGATTTTAACTTAAAGATTTTTAAGAGTCTTTCGGGTGAATTTCGCCGTGGTTTGATAAGTGGCGAGCAGTATTATCGAGATATCAACGAGCTGCTTGGTGAAAATATCAAATATGTTTTTTCTGAGCTGGTGGCGCTTTTGCCAGACGAGGCGAAACGACAGGAATTACTCTTTGCTCATAATAACACCAAAGTTGCTTTAAGACAAATGAAAGAATTACAGGAAAGTGCGAGTTACGCCCCGAAATCAACATGGGGAGCCACGCACAACCCAAAGAAGAGTGAAGTTGATCTCTCTCGTTGTGATCAATGTGGTCAAACCTTCCCTAAAGAACAGTCAATGAAACATATGGAAAGTCATCAGGATAATTTTCCTTCGTTGCCAACCACGGTGCGGAAAAAGAAAAACTTCATGGCAGCTAAGCAACATCGTTCTTTTCCAATTCGCAATGCTTGGGGAAAGTGAACGAAAATGTCTCAAATAATTGTTTGCAATTAAGTAACTTTTAGTAATTTTTACTATGCAAAAAATAACTTTTTTATGTAAACGATCTTGTATGAAGAAAACTTCCATTAAAGGAGTCTGTGTGTTTTTTTTTTTGTAGTGTATATGTATTTCGCCTTTAGTAATTATTTACAACATAGTCCATAAAATCAAAAGATAACATCATAAACGATAAAAGTTAGATAACTAATAAATGTCGATGCTAGTTCAGAGTCATCTAGTGTATATAAAATACTAGGCAGGGATCCCAAGAAAGCATCGTGCTTTATCGTGGGCACCCTTTACAATGTGGTATACGTAGATCTGGTTAAAATAGTGAAATATTTACAGAAAAAAAAGTCTTATCACGTATCTTCAAAAGTCTTTACAATGTTAAATAAAAGTTACCAATGTTAGGAGTAATACAAGATATGGAAAATTATATACAGATATATAAATAGATATATAACGGAAAAGGGTTTACTTAAAAAAAGACCTCACTTTCTTGTAGCTGTAGACAAAATTCTTTGCATTGTTTTTTAAATGCACTGTACGGTATATTTTGCAGTTCAATTTTTTGCTTGAGCAATGAGTTCCATAGTAGTGGTCCTCGATAGTTAATAGAGTACTGACACATTTTCTTAAATATTGTTGGCTTATAAAAGGTGTTTTTCGCTGCCTTTGTATTGTATTTGTTTGCAGTTAACCGAAACTGATCTTTAAATATTTCTGGCACATTTGAATGTTTGACTCTGTGCATAAATAATAGTGTCTGATAAATATTCAATTGATAGACATTTAATAATTTTATTTCTTTCATGAGCGGCTGGGAAGGATAATACTTATCTTTGAAACATATAATTCGGGCCCCATGCTTTTGCCGTCTATGTAAAGTCTTAAGTTTGGTCTTGTTGGTACTAGCCCAAGCAATGCATGCATAATTAATGTAGGAGTTTACAAAAGAAAAGTATAATTGTTTCATGCATGTTTTATTTACGAATCCTCTAACTTTGTATAATAATCCTAAGTTTTTTGATACTTTGCTTTCAATACAAGTTATGTGATCATTCCACGTCAATTGTTCATCTAACAGAACGCCTAAAAAACGCATGACATGTTCTCTTTTGATTACATTGCCGTCGATTGTAAGCCGTGGAAGTTGTAAGGGGATGTCGTCTTGACGTGCTGATGGATGAAAGAAGCTATATTTTGTTTTTGAAGCATTTAAAGATAACCTATTGGAGTTAAACCATTGTTCAATACTTCTTAATTCGTTACTCATGATTCTAAATAGTTCTTTAATATCTTTATTAGAATAGAACAAATTCGTATCGTCAGCAAACATAATGGGTTGAATTTTTGCCGATGCCTTATGTAAGTCGTTAATGTAAATTAGAAACAATAATGGTCCTAGTATTGACCCCTGAGGTACTCCGCAATCAATCTTCAGTAAGTGCGAAAATGCGTTTTCTCCATAGGAAATGTATTGTTTTCTGTTTGATAGATAACTTCTAAACCATTTTAAATAGTTTCCATTTATTCCAAAATAAGACAATTTGGAGAGGAGGATGTCATGATTGACGGTATCAAAAGCTTTTTTAAGATCTATAAAAACCCCAAGTGTAAATTTTCTTTCATCAAAAGATTGTAAGATTTCTTTGGTAAGTTGCATGATTGCATGTTCTGTGGAGCAATGTTTTTGGAACCCAAATTGTTTGTTATATAACAAATTGTTTTCAGTAATGTGAGTGTATACCCTGTTATACATGATCCGTTCTAAGATTTTTGAGAAGATTGGTAAGATTGATATTGGCCGATAGTTGCTTAGTACTTCTTTTGCTCCTGTTTTAAATGATGGTTTCACTTTGGCAATTTTAAGTTGGTTTGGAAAGCACCTATGCTGTATGGAAGTTTTAAAGATGTGAAATAGTGGCATTTTTATTTCTTCGTATATTGATTTTACTATGTTTACATGAATCTCGTCAAAACCATAGGCTTTGTTCTTTTTCAGTGATTGGAAAGCCTCCCATAGTTCATCAAACGTTAATTCTTTATATGGCATCGAAGTATTGCACCAATCCAAGATATTCAGTAAAATGTTTCTCACTTTGTGGAATTTTAGCTGCTAAGTTACTTCCTACATTAGGGATTGTTCACAAATGACGTCAACCATTTTTTCAAGATTTTTGCCCCCCCCCCCCCCCTCTGTCAACCTGCGTCAACTTTGCGTTGCCCCCCCCCCCCTCAGTTGACGTCATCGTTTGAGAAGACCCCCCCCCCCCCCCCCCCCCAATGATCTTCGTGCAATTTTTCTCTGATCAAACTCCATCTGTGCTTATTTTTTTACGTTCGTGTATCACGGACCACATCAAGATCACATTCAGTGTTAACATTTTCATAAGAAACTTTACTTAATTAGAAAAATCAAGGTTCTGCAAAATTGTGTGGGTTGACGTCAACTAGTATCATACCCCCCCCCCCCCCCCCCCCCCCCCCGTCAACCAGCGTCAACTTTAGCATAACCCCCCCTCCCCCCCTAACAGTTGACGTCATTTGTGAACAGTCCCTTAGTATAGTAATTATTGAACTCATTTGCTATTACTTTTTGATCTAATATTTCCCGATTGTTTATGATTATTTTTCGTGGAAAGTTTTCAGTTATTGTTTTAAGTTTTCCGGTTACTTCCTTCATAAGGTTCCAGGTTTTCTTGGAGTTATAAGCATGAGCTTGGAACTGCGATGAATAATAGTTCTGTTTTGCTTTGTTCTTTAATTTTTCAAAAACGTTTTTATATTCTTTATACTTTTTTTCATTGGCATATGTTCTGCGTTTTAAGAACTTCCTATACAACTTTTGTTTTTGTTTAGAAGACTTCAGTAACCCCGCCGTAATCGAGGTTCGGAATTCCCGAGTTACAAAACCGAGTTACAAAACCGAGTTACGCATTATGACGTCACAAACCGAGTTACTAACTCGGAGATTTTAAAATTTTAATTTTTCTCGAGTTACTAACTCGGAAATTTTATTCACGTAAAATTTTCCCGAGTTACTAACTCGGAAATTTTTTTTTGATTTATTTTTTCCGAGTTACTAACTCGGGAAAATTTTAAAGTCTAATTTTTCTCGAGTTATTAACTCGAAAATTTTATTTTCGTAAAATTTTCCCGAGTTACTAACTCGGAAATTCTTTTTGGTTTTATTTTTTCCGAGTTAGAGAATATTTTTCAAATATTGTAAGGAATATTTTCGAAAGTTCACTGGGAATAGTGTGAGTTTTTAAAAAAGGCAAAGTAGGCCAAATTTGTGGCAAATTTTGAAAATCGTTCAATTTTAATGAAAATTTAATAGTGGAACAAGTTTGTACTGCTGATTTCAAACATGAAGGGCAACTTGTGGATAAGGTCAAATTAGGCCAAATTTGGACCAAATTTTGAAAATTGTTCAATTCTAATGAAGATTTAATAGAGGAATAACTTTGTACTGCTGTTTTCGAAATTGAAGGTCAACTTGTACATAAGGCTAAATTTGGACCAAATTGTTCAACTATAATGAAAATTTGCAAACGAAGATATTTTATAGCACAAGTTTTGATTTTCATTAATGCAGAAATGGCATCAAAATTAATCAGTTGAGCAAGTCGATGAATATGTTAATCCTAATGATTATGCTGTCCTTGATATTATTTTTAACTAAAGCTTGACCATGGCACCGCTGACATATTTTTCTATTGCTCTTACCCTTGATGAATTGTGATAGCTGAAGACTCCGAGATAAAAAGTTGCCGAAGTGGGAAAATTGATTCTATATTTCTATATCTTGATGTGGTATCATGTTAATTCTAAAAGAAATTATTTAACAGTGCTAAATACAAAAAGATTTCAAATAAATTAGTGTCGACATTACTGTTTGATGTGACTTTTCAAAGCCGACTATGATTCAACACCAAAGGCGTAAATACCTTTTGTTTACTATCTTTTAGATTGTTGAATTCGATTGGCAACTTTGAAATAAACCTGCAAGACCAGAGATCTTAAATTCAAATTAATTTTTGTGAGTGCTAATATTAGGTTTATGTCATTGGCGCTTTTGAAACTACTAAAGTAACACTAAAATGTCTGTCAATTAAGATTAGTTTATACAGTCCTTTATAAGAAAACTACATTAACAACAAAAATTGCCGGAGGAAAAACTTTTGAAAAGTTTAAATGTGTTAAAAATTAATTAAAGAAAGTGCTGTAAAATATGAAAGAGTGTAAACATTATAATCACAGTAACAATAACACACACCGGCTTAAGATGACTAGGGAGAAAAGAAAAAAACTAAAACAAAACACGTGAGTACATAGAGCAAAAAAAATATAAACAACTTTCTTTCTCATGTATTCGTCAATGTTATCCAAAGTGCAGAAAACCTTCACCGACTGCTTCAGGCCTCAAATGAACCAAAAACATATATTTCCGATAGTACTTAAATTAAAAAACTTTAGGACAAGTCAAAATCTCCTGCCGAAAGTTTCCGTTATTAATGTACATCAACATGCGCCAGATGGCATAAAGCGAAAGAGTACCATTTGACGAGTACATTTAACGAGTACCATTGCTCATCGTACCTTGTTTGGATTTAGCCTCAAATTATTTCACTAGAATTTTCATTAGAATTGAACAATTTTCAAAATTTGGTCCAAATTTGGCCTAATTTGACCTTATCCACAAGTTGCCCTTCATGTTTGAAATCAGCAGTACAAACTTGTTCCACTATTAAATTTTCATTAAAATTGAACGATTTTCAAAATTTGCCACAAATTTGGCCTACTTTGCCTTTTTTAAAAACTCACACTATTCCCAGTGAACTTTCGAAAATATTCCTTACAATATTTGAAAAATATTCTCTAACTCGGAAAAAATAAAACCAAAAAGAATTTCCGAGTTAGTAACTCGGGAAAATTTTACGAAAATAAAATTTTCGAGTTAATAACTCGAGAAAAATTAGACTTTAAAATTTTCCCGAGTTAGTAACTCGGAAAAAATAAATCAAAAAAAAATTTCCGAGTTAGTAACTCGGGAAAATTTTACGTGAATAAAATTTCCGAGTTAGTAACTCGAGAAAAATTAAAATTTTAAAATCTCCGAGTTAGTAACTCGGTTTGTGACGTCATAATGCGTAACTCGGTTTTGTAACTCGGTTTTGTAACTCGGGAATTCCGAACCTCGCCGTAATCCATGGGCTAAGTAAATTTTTTCGCTTTATAGTTATCTTTGTCAGAGGAAAGTATTTATTGTAAGTTTCGGAAAATTGTTTTAGAAAAATATCATATGAAAGATTAGCGTCGTTTATTTACCGAAACCTGTTACTTGAAAGGCGTTCCTCAGTGTATCATGTTTGGGCTATCGATAAGAAAAGAGTTGAAAGTTACGCCCTCGTCTCGTTTCCAATCTAAACAAGAAGTTGCATCAAGACTTCAGGACGTGTCACAATTGCGTCGTAATGTTACATCAGGTCTTGCACGGTGCATGCAATTTACCTCAGGCGCGGACATTTTTTTCAAAAGTTACGGTCAAGCGAAGATAAAGTGGAACTCTCATACAGTTGTCGCTTGACAAAACAAAATGGTTTCACTTATGGAAGAAAAATAGAATCAATGAAAATCTTAATCTTCTTATCTTGACCACACTTTAACCTTTTAGGTAATATTATTCTTCATAGAATTTTTGGGAAAAAATTGAGTATGCATTTCCAGGTTGATGATGGCTGATTAGTTCATTCAAAAAATTTTGATAAGGAAATGACGGCGAAATGAATGGTGTACCAAAAAGATCGGACGGATTATATACATGTCATATATTTTAAATTAATCAATATATAATAATTGTTTACAATTAAGTGTGGTGTAACAAAAGCACGAAGTGTTTACAACAGGAAGGAATAAGGGACCATCAAAAATACATGGTGTAAATTTGATTGGGTGATCGAGTTCATAAACAACTTTTGATGGTCTGTATATGGACATGGTCACTGGTCATTGTTTGCTACTCATACGGAGTGAATGAAAAAGACAAAGTTTCCGTGCATCTTCACAACACATACAATCAAACCTTTCAGCAGGAGGCATACCGAAAACGCAATATTGTCACTATTTGAAATGTACATCCCAATATGATCAGCTTGAAACCCGATTAAAACAAAGAACACAAGAAACATACCATCCGCTACTTTGTACTCACATACAACATCAGAAAATTAAAGTTTTTCTCATTAAATATCTTCGACGTTCTCCATGAGAACGCTTTCTCAGACAGGCCTATCTACACTATTCACTAATATCGTCTCTATCAGCACGACGCCTCAGACAACCAACGACACGAAGCTGTTGTACTGTTGGATGTTACGACGAAGAATATCAACACACGGACCCAAAACCCGCTCGAAACGTTGTCGATCTAATTTCACACATTTTAGTGGACCACGTGATACTACTGTGGCGGCACGTGGGCGGTTTAACACCAATGCAATTTCACCTACAGGAAAGGCATATGATACTTAATTCATTAGAAAACGATGATTCAGTAATTTCTTAAAACTCCTTGTTTTTCCCGAAGGAAATTTATATTGAATAAAAATTTTCAAACTGTAGATATTAATCAAGCCAATTTAACATTCCTGTACAAAACATTGATAATGATAGAAATAAATACCGAAATAATCTGATACACCCAGCCGACTGACTTCAATTGGTTCTTCTGTTGGATTCCTGCGTTGCAAAACTGATGCTTGGCCCTGAAAAAAATTATCGGGGAAATGGTTCGATTCACATCGAATATGTACTTCAATATAAAATTTTGCTTGATTGCAAATCGCTATGTGACAAATGCAATATAATATAGTTTCATCAAAATATCACTGCTTGAAAAATGGTACTTTCAGGGAATAAAACTTTGCAGATTAAAATTTACATAATCAGAATCTCAATATTTACAATTATACTAATGGTCTTTCCTTAAACACATAATATCGACTTAAAACAACATACTTCTACAATAATGAAGAAATCATCTCCAGGTTGACCTTGCACCACAATTTCCTCGCCGTCTTCAAAACTGCATGGTTCTAACGCGTCACACACTGTAAGCCGCTCCCATTTGTCCAGTGATTCAAGAATTGAAACTTTTTCTAAGAACTGTTCATACATCTTACGTTTCCTCATTGTGCTACCCATCAAAATACGACGATATGTGACTCGATCAATAGCCCATAATTTAACATCAGTCTTAGCCTGAAATAAATTTTATAGAAATGCTTTAAATATGTGTGTATGAACATATTGAAACACTAGAAGTTCAATTGACGTGGAATTGCTCACCTTAACAGTGGCTGCTCTTGGCGTACCATAAATCAATGCCAACTCTCCAAAACTACCACCAGGACTAATGGACACTACTAACTGATCGTTAACATATACCTAAGAAAAAATAGTTACTAGAGAATAGTTAGATGCTCCATAACTGCGACTTGATCGGGTAACTCATCAGTCCAATCCATTAAAATATAACTTACATCCACTTCGCCAGTATCAATGATATAAAAATTATCCCCTTCATCACCTTGGTTAATTATCTTTTCACCTTCACTGTGCTTCACAGTAAACATTGCATCAAATATATCACTAAAAATTTCAAACAAGGGTTGCCACACCATAATTTCATTATCAAACACTGCTATGTGTTAAACACCCACTTAAAAAAATGTTCGTAGCCACTATAATTAGCTATTTTGTTGTTAGAAAACACAATAAGTTATCGAAAATTTAATATGAAACCCTTTCTTATATCATAATAAGACATTAAAAACTAGGAAAGTTTGTATTAGCGAACCTACCTTCTTTCGGCATCATCAAGGTGTGAAAACAATATATTTTTTTCAATTGCTTTTGACAAAGCAGCCATAGTCTTATAATCCTTTGGAATGACCTATATGTAAAAAGTATACAAAACATTTCTAGGACCTCTGTGTAAACTTAAGTTCCAGAATTTAGTCAATATATATATAGTACATGTACTTCGTCAAAGACGTGTTATTGTTTATTTTAAAGAGTTCATCGACTGATGGAAAAAAGGTTCAAACACCACCATACACACCATAATGTTCATACCTTCTTAACATATGAGGCTGCATCTTCTTCAGATATGACAGCAGCACTTACAGCCCCCCGGCGCCTTCTTTGTGCAGTTTGTGGAGGAGGATCGGTATCTGTACGTTCTGGCTCATCACTTACACCTCCTGCTTCCTCCTGATGAAAAGAAGGTTTTTACAATATCAAGGGGGCATTCACATTACTAGTTTCACCAACAAGGAAATTTTCTAGTTACTTCCCAAATAAGTTTCATTTAGGTGATGGTAACATGGGGGTATAACTTTTTCATCATTACCTTAAATGCCTGAATAAGTAGCCACTGTGGTGCTTATCTTAAAATTTGAATTTTAGGAAGGGCGCTTATAAAATAACCTGACTTTATTTGCAAGTAAAAACGTTTCTCTTCACAAACGCTTGTTGGACTTTTGATACTGCTAAATATAATGCAAATGTTGATTTATTAGTGACACACCTATTCCTGTCATGTAAATTTGCATTTTCACAATTAAAAGCTGTAAAAACTTTTTACTCAACATTTTATTGAAAAAGTCTAAATTAGAAAAAAACTTAACGTCTTTTGAGAACTTATTGGACTTTAAGTAAAACTGGACCAGGGATAAGAGAATGTGGTTATACTGTTTATCTGACTGATCTGTTTTACTAATTGTTCAGAGTTAAAAAATATGTACCAAATAATGAAATTTAGGGGTCAGTCACAAATCGATTTTAGGTTTAGATAACGTCATATGACGTTAGTGGGTGGGTGGGTTAATTCAAGTGACGTTTAAACATTCATAAGAAAAACATCGATTTTGAAAGTGATTTGAATGATTTGAATGTAAAGATGCTTTACTTTCTTTCCGTTTTAGAAAGATCCCATGTCTCCTAGAAACAAAAAATAACAAAGAAAACTTCTACTTCGAACATTCAAATTAGGAAGAAGGTGCTATTTTTTTAAGAGAACACTCTCCGCTGATTTCCCGATTGTGGTAATTCGGGTTATTTTCTAGTTTTGGTCCGGCGATAGTTCTGAGTCTATGTTTTTGTTGGGAGATGGTAAATGTATGATGTTTTTTAACTAAACTAGCGTTTTTACAGAAATACTCAATTACATCGATTTTTGGCCATTTCTGATATACGACGTTATGAGTGGTGGGTGGGTGGGGCACTATTCGTAACGTCATATGACGTTATTTGAACTTAAAATCGATTTGTGACTGACCCCTTAGATAAAATTTCCAAATCACTTGGTGTCACCCAAAAGTTTGTTTGTAGGAAAACACATTCCTTGTGAAAGTGTCTCAAACTCTGTACTATATATATATATATAAGTTATTGACATTGATATTAATGTAGACATTAGCTGTAATAATGAAATCAGAACAGGCAATAGTTCGACAACAATTTGAATGGGTGAAACTAAACACTGGTACAACATACAAATGTAAACAATAATAGACAATAAACAAAACACTTTCCAACCCTTTACAGTTTTTACAACCAATTATTGGAGTAATAATTTCAAATGAACTGTTATTCATTCAAATGATCGAATTCATCCCAAAACGTTTATCGAGATGAAAAAGGCTTTAGTGTTTTGTGTTCCTGATCCACCCACAGTCCAGCTTAGAAGAGTGGGAAAACTGGTTTCATAATCTTACCTTTTCAAGCTTCTCAAAATGATCCCTTAAGAATTTGAAGGGATTTTCTGGTTTATTGATACATAACTGAACTATCGCATCTTTTAAAATGACTTGTATGTTATGTTTCTTTACGTAATCCTCACATTCTTTTATCATTTCAGCATCGGTTTCCTGCTCGGACGCCATTTTGATGCTGAACAAGAGTAAGATTTTGGTCCATCAAACAAGAGATAAAACTTGCATATATTACGAGATTAGCCAATCAGTTACGAATATTAAAATTATGCAAAGAAAAACAGATGTTTTTCATTATAAATCACGGCACGAGAAGAGGCGTTGTGCCCTGAATATATTGCCCTTCAATAATGTCTAGATGATGAGTTTGATGAAGAAAGGTCTCAATTGAATTTTCTTTTTTGATGAGTAAGAAAATATGCTTCATACAGAAATGCAGGCGTGACGGAAAACACACTTCAACTACTGTGTGGGCGTGAATTTTAACGGCGGAAAAAAGTCAAGAACGAAGAATAATTGTTCGGGCGGGAGGAAGAAAAAATTCTTTTTTTAAAAAATTAGTCTTGGTGAGAACAAATTTCGGCGAAATACGAGATCGCAATCAGTAATCCAGTCTGATAGTGCTAGCTGGCACATTATCAAAACTCCTTTTTGGATGCTTCTACAGGAGTCCAACACCCAGCCCTACATCTGAGGAAAATAACCGTAACTTAAACGATCTAATACGCAAAAATACTCCCATATCTGTCTTGTTGATGATTTTAATTACAAATACATTAATTGGTCTACATGCTCAACCACAAAAAACGAAGATAGCAAAGAAGCTATTAGAGACAGTTTCCTTCATCAACACGTTTTAGAACCAACCACAGCAAGAGGTAATGATGATGATGCGTCAACGATTGACCTAGTTTTTACAAATGAGGAAATGCAAGTTTCTCAGCTCGAGTATCTTGCGCCCTTGGGTACAAGTGATCACTGTGTTTTATCATTCAAATACGATTGTTATGTAGACTATAGGAAACCTCAAAAGCGTTAAGGTGGATTTCCATAGAGCAGCAAAATGCGCTGTGGCGATAATATCGCTCTCTGGAAACTTTGAAGTGCATGCGCATTACATGCCAATCACCGCTGTTTCAGAGATTTTTATGAAGTCGCGCGCGAGAAAAAAGCTCCGACGCAAAGTAGAAAAAAATCAACTTTGCGACGGAGCTTTTGAGCGACAACCAATCAGTTTGCTTGAAAGTTAAATGATTACGTAATTTTCATTCTGATCCTCCACAAACAAGATGGTGTCTCAACAGCACTGTCAACAAAATGTATGGGAGAATGAAAATGATAGTGATGACAATAGAGACCTTTATTAACAACTTTTTCAACTTCCACCACAACATGCATAAGGTCAACATAGCACAACATAGCATAAGGTCACGAAGTTAAGTACTGTATAAGCCCTTCGCACGTCTTTGTAAAAATAGTGATCTAACCCACATCGATTTTTTTCTTTTCTTTACGATATTATGTGTCCTTCTGATTCTACGCATTACAAGGTATGTCACTGCTATAGCAAGATGCTGTCTAAATACCTTCTGTTCAAAACTGCCATATTGCTTGTTTACATTTTTTTCCAGAGCACAATTTTGTGATGATCTATAAAATCGGCTTCACTTTTTTCGCGAGAGATCGTTCGCCCGGCGATAACCTCTTGGACAATATTATCGCCACAGCGCATTTTGCTGCTCCATGGAAATCCACCTTTACGCCTATCACCAAGCAGACTATGTTGTAATGAGGAATCATCTACAGGATACAAACTGGGTCGGAAGCTTTCTGGAAGAAAGTGAAAAGCGTTCCATTGAGGAACTGTGGAAAGATTTTAAAAACTAAGTACATGAACTTCGTGACAGATTTGTACCGATACAATACTATGAAAGGAGTCCAGGAAGTAAGTAAAGAGAGGAAAGAATTCAAGAAAGCGCGAAATAAAGTAAAGACGTTGATGCGAAAGCTAAGACGTGAATCTGAACGGAATGTAGCAAGTCAATTGCTGATATAACCAACAAGAACTGATTTTATTTGTTATACGTGTGCTTCGTTGTTCTTATTTATCATAGCTCTTGCTTGTCTTACATAATAATTCATATACAACTCAAAATTTCCATAAAAACAGATATCAAAATCTACATTTTATAGAATTTATATCAGCACAACGTCTAAAGTCTTCAGCTTTTGTTATCATTGGTGAATGAAGATAAGGAAATTCTGATATCATAATGACCAGCACTTTCTTGTTACCATGGCAATCTGACAGCAGTGATGCATCAATGTAATGCTTATGCAGGCCTCGTTATCAATATTTCATATCGGTATAAATTAATCATTATATTGATATTGACAACACACACGTGTAACCAAACGAAGCGTGTCATTGTAGATCAAAATTTCAAAACAACATGGTATGGAGAGCGAAAAATATCTCCCCCTTTTCCTTCATGTCATTTCACTAAGCATTTTACGTTATTGTTATCAATCCACTGCGATACTTTAGCACCACCAGGATATCAATCCAAGTCCCGATTCACTGATGGATCCCTAAAAAACAAAACATAAATAGATCAACAGATGGCAAGGTTCAACCGTTCAACGAGATAAAAAACCTTAGCAAAAAAACACTGCACTCAACACATCATTATATCGGGGATAGCAACCTTATCCGCTTGGAGGAGGTTGTTATTAATGAGGGAGTTGTGTAAGAGCTTCTACAGAAGGACAGCTTCAACAGATCAATGAGACAAAGCAATCTACAATGGACTAACAGTTAGCCAATAAGAATGCATTGCACCCAAGGTATTGACTGGCTATTTCGGACCAAATTATGTTAATAATGAATAAAAAAAATCACTAATCATGTGAAAGTGAAAATGAACGTAGTGTTTGATCAATGATACACAAAAATCACATCATGACAGCATGGTAACAAACGACCAAAAACATGTCAACACTCACTGTTATAGTGTATGGCGACTTTTTAAGTTCATGTGATATGGACGATTCTCCCTCAGAAGATGTCGGTGGTGCAGGTCCTTCAGGTGTCAAATCAACAAATTCTTCATCGATAACACGAAACCGAATCTCTTCATTGATGTCCATGAACAGGTCGTGGTTCCCTTCCTCAGTTTCATATTCCCACACCCACAACTGCTCCGCATCCACACTATTACATTCATGGTCAAACAAAAATAATATATGTAATTTAAAATTGTTCCCTGAAAATTTAGTTCCATATTACATAATCACGAAAAAGTTATAATATAGCAGTAGGAAAAGATACAATTTTGATTTTTGCTGCAGGTACTCTTGAGGGATCAAAATATCATCGAAAAAACCCAGCGACACTAAATAAGAAGAAAAACATGAAAATACTATCTCTCTGAAGTATTTCATTCGTTTGATCTGTGGTCAACCATACCATGAACTCCTTCCCGACTGCAAGACTTCACTTTACCAAGCAATACCTCATCAACAAAAGGTCGAAACACAATGAAACGAAAAGTAACTAAACACAAGATAAGTGTAAACTAGATTCCAGATCAATTGCATAATAACTTTATCGAAGTAAAAAACCCCAAAACCTACCTGGTGTATGTGAAGAACCATCACCAGGAAGAATGTACGAGTCACCGATTTCAATGATGTCAAACAAAACAATACACAAGCCAACATTATGCACAACCTGTTCGAACCATAGACTAGATGTATAAAAGGCAAACAAAATATAGATTCAAGCCAAAACAACAGTAAACCTTATTAGCAAATTTCTTGTTTAAACCAAACTCCAAGGATTCCCTGACGCCATGCACAAAATTGAATGGTTTGATTTGGACGACATCTTTCATCTCAGCAAGAACAAACATGATTAGGTCACGGAGATGCTATCGATGATGATTTCTTTCAAAACTAAAGTATCACAAGAAAAATGCAATGAAGCGAAACAATCTAAACGCAATAAGATCAAAAATCATAATACTCATCAATTAGTTCTCAAATCAAGGGCTAGAAAACGAATCAATTGTTGTCATTGTTGTCATTGTATTTCCTTTAATAATCTGAAAGTGTTTGTATAGTTTCTACAAAGGTTATTCTATCTATTTCCACATATTCATCCTCGTTTTCGTCAATGACATATCATATGCGTGGAAGGGAAAACACAAAAACCGTTCTCGTAGGAAATACAGAAAAGAAGATGAGGTACATTAAAATATCAGGTACTAAAAATGATCGTTTTATTTAACAAATGCTTCCCATACTACAGTATGTTTCCTGTAAATAACTAAACATAAACCTGTATGAGGAGACATTTTTTTTTCTTCCATTCAAATTCATCTCTTTGTAAATTCTAAAAAGATGTAGCTAACTGTGCTTGGCACTAACTTTAATGTACATGATTATTTTAAATAATTTGATAATCTTAAAACCTAGACAAAATATCCTCGTCCTTTCACTAAAATAAACTCATCGTTCATTTTAAACTCGACGTTCATTTAAAACTCGACGTTTATTTTCCAAGACAGTTTCAAGAAAAAAGCATCAAGCTGGAAAAGCGCATTTAAATATTGAGAAACGTTCATTCTGAAAGTTTCGAAGTCGTGTTCTTCTCATTTATCCTCCTACACAAATGTGAACGAAAAGTCGACTTAGTAAGGTCAATGCCATCTCTGGTTCTAACGTAAATATCAAAGACTGGAACTATTCATAGATAATATAATTTAGTAAATCAACACATATGCTTCACATTACAAACAAAGAATTGTAGATAAATCTGTTCCAAATTTATTCGAGCTACTGGAAATCTATTAGTTTAGAGAAAGAAATCTTATGTAACACCTAGAAATCAAATTTAAAATTCCATAATACATCTAAAAAGCTTTCTTAAAGGCATCAGAAGAAGGAGTGTATGTACCACCTGGTTTGATCACCCAATGGAAAGGTGAAAGTCAAGCATATAATATATGAAGTAGATTACAAGAAGAATGTAAAGTAAATCTCTGGTTGCAAAAATATCTCTCAACATTATCATACAACTGAAGGTGAAAAAAAAAAATTTATTTCAATGTGGATACCTAAAGTATCATTATTAACATCATATGCAATTTTATTTCGGTTTACTAGCTTTCATAGCATCTTGTACAAAACTGAACGAATCTACAGGTTTTCGCTGAGAAGTTCCTTGATTGATGAAGTTAAACGAATTCCCTTGCATGCCATATTGCATGCCTGTTGGTCTTGCATGGGTAGCCCTGATTATATTTGGATTTACAAATCTTGAGAAATTTGCCGGGTTACATTGCATTTGATTTATCACTTGCATTTGGTTCATCCCTTGCATTTGGTTCATCCCTTGCATAGGATTGGTGTAACTTTGATTGTAAGGCATTGTATAAGACTGGTTTGTCATATGACTGTATGGTGGCATTGGTTGCATAGTTTGTAATGAGTTCATTATATTCAAATTCGTTTGGTTATTAGAATTGACATTAGCTGAATCAGTCGAAGGTTGTGAAGAAAGGCCAACCAGTTGTTCATGAAAAGAAAAGTTTCTGTGAATTGATGGAGGATTATTATTGTGCGAATCAATTAAGCCAATACTAGACGTTGAGTAACTTGGTAATAATGGGTCCGCAGGTGTGTTATCCATCAAGTTAATTTGGCTACGCTGATCATTGTTTGATGTGTTAGTTGGTGGGTGGCTTTGAATGTTTAAACCTGCAAATAGATCAAACTCATCTGATGCTTGGATACTCTGATTTGATTTCATTCCACTTGAAGAAACAGTTAGTCTGTCAAAGCTACTAAAAAAGTCATCGTTTGAAAGTTGATTTGATGTACAAACTGATGTTGAAACAGCTGGTTTAAAATCATTTTCAATTTGTTTCTTCTGCGTTGTTTTTGCTTCCACAGGTAAAAAGGAACTCTGTTCTCTATCATCTCCAACTGTTTGAACAGTATCAAAAAGATTCAAACCACAAACACCACTCTTATTTGCTGACATAAAATTCTTATTA
This sequence comes from Turritopsis dohrnii, assembly GCA_027922465.2. Classification (NCBI taxonomy): domain Eukaryota; kingdom Metazoa; phylum Cnidaria; class Hydrozoa; order Anthoathecata; family Oceaniidae; genus Turritopsis; species Turritopsis dohrnii. The sequence goes on along the minus strand of BQMF02000133.1, from coordinate 356,975 downwards.
GGGTTTGGTAAGAATCCTTGAAATTCATCAAATTCTTTTGCTGTGTTGTTGCTTGACGTGGTAGTGTTCAAAAATGTGAATTGGTTATTTTGCACTTCTGATTTAGAATCTGTATTGAATATATCAAAATTCAGAAGGTTATTTTGGTTATTGAACTGTTTTGTGTCTTCAAAAGATGTTTTAGACGGTGACTTCACACTTTCTTCCAACACAGTACTGTTGCTACGGGAGATTGTACCACTAAGATCTAGAATGTCCTCAATATCTGATTCTTTTGTTGTTAGAAGTGAGATCTGATTACCTAAATGAATCCAAAGTATTCTCATAACAAAAACACAAATCAAACTTTACAAAAAAGGAACAAGATAATATTTTTTCATGAATTTTTCCTTTCTTTTAGGCATTGTTAAAACAGCTATGACACACATGTAGAATAAAAATTCTTGATGTCCAAAATGAGAAAATATTTTTTCGGTAAACTCACACAAAAGCACTTACAATCTGAAGCATCATGAGTTGAAGTCAGTCCTAATATGCTGAGCAGCTAAAATTTAAAATGTGTTTATTGTGAAGATCTGAAAAGATACAAGTTTATTTTCCTTAAGCAGCAAAAACTTTAGGAAAGATAAATAGGATACCTTCATAAATAAATTGAAAACTTAAAAGATTGAAAATTGTATTAGGTAGTTCTCTGCATGAAACATGTATCTTAAAATCATTGATTGATTCTTATTGATTATAAGTTTTATCCAAGAAGTAGATGCAACTTATATCGCAGAAGGGTTCAGATAGAAATCATTGTTATTTTTACCTTTTGGGCTTTGTTCCGTGTGGCACTGTGTGATGTGTTTTGGAAACTCTGCAATGTCACTGAGCAAGTTTTTTTGACAATTTCATTGATGTTAGTTAGGTGACTTTGTAACATTATCTCCAGTACATGCATAGCCCTCTAAAAGAACCACAACAAACATCACTGCCCATAGTCCTATTAAATTACCTAAACTCAATACCCTTTAAGATCAATAAAGTTTCTTGAATAGTATTCTCCACTATTCAAAATAGTCAAACTTGTCTTCTGAGATGGAAAACTCACCAACTGAATTCTCGAGTCTTCCTTGTTGAGCTTTTCCTGAATTAAACTCACCACCACATCACAATTCAAAGTTGCACATCTAAACGAAGAAAACAAACAATTGCTTCTTTATTCAGAGTCAAAACTCAAATAATTTTCTGACATGCCTAGTAAATAACCTCTCAAAAACTTATCAAGATCAATCTCTTAATCTCTTAATATCTTACTTTGTAATGAATTGGTTCAGCTCCTGCTTCAATGGTAGTGTTCGAATTCCTTGTGGTGTTGTGATTTCTTCAACAATTCGCTTTTCTGTTTCATACAGATCAATTTCTTGTTTGTTAGGAGCATAAGCGTAACTGCAACAGAAGCAGTGATCAAGAAAGCATGAGCTATGTGCATCATTTACGACTCCAAAGAAGAAAAGATAATTATAAACTTATAATTATAATGATATAAATTATATAATTATATACTTTATGGGAACAAATTTTCATGGGTAAAACTTTTTGTGGTTTTTTCAGGTTTTTTACCAGAAAAATTGCAAACATTTCTCCTGTGATATTTTTTACCATTGACTGCAAAAAAAACTCAGCACATTGGTTTCAGTTAGCTGATTGAAGATGGACGCTTGTCGTCCGAAACCGGGGCTCTGTTGGGGGTGTACGCCTCTCCCCAATGTACTACACCTTCCTAGTTGCATCAAAGTTAACGAGTTAGTTGGAACTTGAATCACCTCTGAGCATCTATCCAATGGGATTCCACTGACTCGTAGGCATTCAGGTCCAATTGAGCGTGTACACTCCCCTTGTCTGCTACGAACTAGTGTGATCACAAGGGATCGTTAGCTTAGTGGTTAGAGCAATCGCCCGGCAAGCGAGAGGTCGTGGGTTCGAGTCCCACTCGATCAAATAACTTTGCGCTGCAATTGGAAAGATACATTGTGTGCGAATGTCATTAATCAATCCCCGTAAAAAATTGACAATAAACAAATCTGCGAAAAAAATGTTGCACAAAGCCCAGACATTTTTTCATTTTGCATGATATGGAAGATTTTTTTGTAATACGTTTTTAAGCTTTATAAGAAGCAAGGGCCTTCAGCAGAAAGTAATCTTGCTTATAAAAACAAAATTTTTGTTAAAACTCAATATATGCCAAGTAAGTGAAAACATGGATAATATTGAAAATAACTTTGACCTGTGAGAAGTTCTCCCCATGAAAATTTGTCCCAAGTAAGTGAATGTGCACAAACACAACCATAACTTTTAAAGACAATCAGTAAGTTTACTGTCAACTCAAGTCACTAGGTATGCTGTCAACTCATTATTTTTGTTGACTATGTTTGTGAAACATGCAAATTTCTTTGAAATCTCATTAGAAGATAGATACCTAATGTGTAGTCGATCATCAGTTCTACTAACAAGAGAATTGGCTGGTTCCCTAGATGGTAATCCATCATTATGTGAAGTACAGTTTGCAGCTATATCTAAGAGAGAAAGTCAATTTAAATAAAGGTTTTTTTCAAAATTAGACATTTACATGTTTCACATGGTATATTGGTCAAAACAGATATTGACCCTCGATCTCTTCAAAAAAGAGGAGATGGGTTCATGACAATGAAACTATGTACAAAACAACGCCATTATGAAACTGCTCACATGATATGCTCATATAAGGATTTACTGTTGTGTTTGAATTGCAAACGAAGAAAAATAGGAGGGTAAATTTCTTACTTCTTTTTTGATCTGTGTTGCCTCTATCAATAAATCCCCATAGAGCAACAGATGGACGATTAATAGTATTAGAATTTGTATCGTTGTATTTTTGATAATGAGATGAATTATTAGAAACTTGTCTTTCTGATCCTGTCTTAGAAATCAAACTGGGGACAGAGTCTTTTATCTTGTCTACCATTGACTGGAATGTTCCAATTTTGGGGGCTGTAATGAAATGAAGTAAATTTAAAGCAGAAATATGAATTCATAATTCAGTTTTAAGAAAGCAGAAATTTAAAAAAACAAAACAACCAAGAAGTAAACTGCTCTACCTGGTGCAACATTGCCAAATCCTTTTATATTATCAACAGGTGGACTTTGTGTACCTTAAAGTTATGAAAAATGTTCAAAAACAGACAGATAAAGAATACAGCAACTAGAATAACTGCTGACCGTCAATCAATGAAAACTTACTATTAAGAGCGTTTCCTACATTAAACAATAAATTCAGGACCTCCTGAAAAAAATCAGATTCAATGAAGGAAAAGAACTGTTCCTCTGTAAGTCCAAGGTCTTTATTCCAGACACAGAAAGAAGAAAAAAAAGAAGAACTATGAAGGTGTTGCAAACATACATTTACAGTTTTTCGTGTCTCCAAATAATATTTGTCCCCATACAAAGGATCTGGTGGTCCAGATATATCTTAAAGACAAAACAACATACCATACACAAGGTTAACATTAACAATGTACTATGTTGGATATAAAGCTACCTTTGCATTCTTGTATACTATCAGACTGTCTTCGAAGACACCTCCCAAATTCATCATGCCCTTTAGTCAATAAATGTCGAATGACCAGTAAAACCTATTTTCAAACACATTATGTGAAAAAACAGAAGAAATCGTGTGGAGAACTCATCCATTACTCGATCATTACCTTTAGTTTAACATGAATTGATTTCTTTTTTAGCCTGCTTATAAGAAATTCAACCATGTATTCACAATAGTCCAGTGACTCATATGTTATGGCTGAAAGAAAAGAAAAATATCTTCTTCCTTTAAACATATTTCACCATCAACCTCACTCAGTTTTGATTGAGAAGCGATTTGTTAGCTCTATTCGACTTTTGAAAGTGTACTGCACATAGTTCACACTTAAAGTACATTAAAGAAGAACATGAGCAGTTTGGGCTACCCCTAAAAACAACTCTGGTGCCAAGACATTTATATATAAAAATCAAAGTTCATGACTACATCAAAATAATCCTTTTAAATATAAACTTGAGAAAATGAACATCTAACATAAATACCTGTGATATCCACAAAGAGATAACCTGGGGTAGGATTCATATCATCAGAGGTGGCTTTGATTAAGATTGGCACCTAAAATCAAAGAACAGATTTACAACTATACACCAACCAAATAAATAACCACAGTAAACTATCTATTCATATCAACAGCATTAAGGAAATATTTCTTCATTATAATTATGATAGCAGTAGACTATACATTTATGCTGGCTAGGTTTGAACCAAGTTTGAGTCATTTTGTTGACTTTTGCTCTTCAGTCATTGTGCACTGGATAAGTCTGGTTACAATGCAACATATACAGCAAATGGTAGCTATGCTTGCTTAGCTAAAGCAAGCTAATGATCCAAACAACCATTCTTGCACAATATGTCAACAGTTGGTACTTCAACATTCACCCTTTCACTTTGCATTTGGATTTTCTGTTTGACTTTACCACATGCCATTATGTTATTGTTGCATTTTATTCCTACATGATAACTTTGTATTGCAATTTAATAAACTTGCAGAGGATCCAGTTTAGCAGGTAGAAATTAGAAACTAGAAATCTTTTTGTCAACTTCAACTTTCAAACAAGCTAGAATTAATTATTATTACAAAAGCCTCAATATCTGCTATGAATATAAAATTTGGTAACTCTCAGGAAAGATAAATCATGGCCAAAATTTGACAATGAACTTGTTTCCTTTCAGAAATCCCTACTTTTGATAAAAAAAAGAAAAAAAATATAAAAATAACGTATGATAGAAAATCCAGAATGCTTTTAACGGTTTTTATCTTTTTTTTATCTTTTTTTTACCTTACTTGTAAATACTTTTGCACTGAAGATGGACGTAGTCTGAAAAGCTTCTGCTGTTCATAATTTTTTAATTTAAATATGGTTTTTTATTCAATAGATATTGAGGCATCATCAGGGTTCGAATTAGAAACAAAAAGTCGATTCGAAAAAAAGTTAGAACAGTGACTTGCCTAAAAACCCACCATGGTTGGGCGAAAAGAAAATTTTGAACTTTAGACCCTCTAAAACAGCATCTATAGCCTCTCTTCAAAATATTCTTGTTCAGTTATTTTGTAGGAAATAACATTGAACATTGAGATTTCAGGCTTCAAGCATGGAAATTTGTTGCGCCATGAGAAACAAATTATCGTTATCGTTATTTAACATATGTACGGAAACGACAGAACCTAAAATCGTTTCAGAAGATGTAGATTTTTGGTAACGAAGTGGTAATGATGCTAACGAAATAAAACAAGATTGTAAAGGGAGCTGGAAAGTAAGATGCTTTTTAATTTCATTGAATAACACGAAAACGAGTCCTGCTGGTACCACTTCCGTTTTCATATTCTTCCGTTAGATGAAGAAATGAATTCGTATAATGAAGGAAATTTCAAAATTACCTTAGCAATGGTGGTCGTTCTCCCTAGCAACAGCAAATTGATGAATAACTTAATATACCTAAGTTATCCTTCGTTGTCAATTGAGCATGAAAACTAATATAAGTTGAGCATGTTTCTAAATAGTATCTACATGCGCAATTAAAAGCGCGTATTAACTGACTCTAGGAGCGTCATAGCGGGCGCTAGCGAGACCGCGCACCTCATAATGAGAAGACTGTTGTTTATTTGGCGCCATTTCAAATTCAATAGAGTCTCTCAATTTCAAAAGAAAGATCATGAAATAAGGAAAAGCTTGAACATATTCAAATATTCAATTTTAATGATCATTGAAAATGATAAACAAAAAATGAAATTTTTTATCGAATACATTTTCATTTTTTCAATAATCATTAAAAAATGAAGGTGAATTACAGCCTTTAAAGTGACAATCACAAAACGATTTTGGATTCAAATAATTTCCGGACATGCCAATCTTTGTGAGCTAATTGCGTTGGTCTTGGTTATTTCCCCTGGCACTGGTCCTGTGGAAAGACATTTTTCAAGACTAGCCAAGATCTGCTACTAGAACAGGGGGAACACTGGCAGTGAAACTCTCGAAGTTTTGTACGAAGTTTTCTTGCAAATATGTAAGTGAAAGGAGATGATGATGAATTTTTACAAGCCATTAGAGACCTTCTGCTGTTAAAGAAAACTAACTAGTTTAAGAAAATTTTGTTATTTTGACGTTAAACTTTACTTGATATGTTGTATCTTCTTGTGTTTACTAAATATACTCTATAATATAAAATTTCATCATGAGAAACAATGTCTGAATTAATTCAAGACCCTAAAGCAGAAATCATATTATTTTAGGGGGGAGCTCCAGAATCTGAGTGATCTTTGGGGGGAGCTTTTGTTGGGGGTTGGGGGGAGGGGGGGGGGGGACCTGGCATTTTCAGGAGTCAGTGGGGAGTCAGTGGGGACCTTAAAGGTTTAAATTTTGTTGGGGGGACTTTCAACCCTGGTCGGAACCATGGCTTTTCTAGAGATACATTAGCAGCAGTTTCAATAATGGTTGAAAATTAAATTGCACGATTGTATGGCGTATTGTTGTACGTAACTTGTTCTGGAATTTCCAAAAAAATACTATAAAAATGTATACTTTCATAAAGGTATTCCTACACATATGAAGGAAAACTAAATTATGCAAGAAGTGTGCCTTTCTCAAATGTCCTTGGATGACAGGGGCTAATCCAGAAAATTATTTTGGGCATCTGTAGTAATAACAACATAAGTGTGAAGGCCTTTTTGAAACGCTGAATGTGTGTACATCACACCTGGGGCAGAGCCTTAGTGGGGATATTCCTTAAAAATGAACTATTTATATGAACTAAAACATGTTCAACGTATTATATTAGTTTTCGCGATCAATTGACAACGAAGGATAACTAAGGTTTTTTAAAAAAATTATTTACTGTTGCTAGGTAGAATGATCACCGCTGCTAAGGTAATTTTGAAATTTCCTGCGTTGTAGGAATTCATTTGTTCACCTGAGGAAAGAATATGAAAACGGAAGTGGTACCAGCAACAGGTCTGTAAATAAGTTTTTTATCCTTGCGGGACACGATGTCCTACGTGCATTGTGTCCATGTCGGATATTATCATTTCATGTCGGACAAGTTTCTTTTCCAGTGGTATCTGGGATTATTCAGAAAGGTAAGATGATTGTTTCGCCGTAAAAATTAAAGGTGAGTGATTTTAACATTTATGTACTTGTTTAATTGTTTTTGTTGTCCCATCCTATCATCCCGTTTCACACTTTCTACACTTTTTTTTATAAAATTCAGGAGGAGAGTGACTCTTTTGCTTTTTCAATTCGTCAAATTATAAAAAGAAAACAAACAATTGTTTCATTGATGAATGTTTTAGCTATTGAAATATATATAGTTTGATCTTTCTTATAAATATGTTACCTGTAACAAAATAAATAAAGGACAAAAATAAACTGACCTCAGAAAAAGAACAAAAAGGAAAAATTGAATCTAGCCGAGGGTTTCTACCTTGACTACAAATATGAAGCTGTTGTTCTTTCTTATTTTCCAATCAGTGTAAACCAGGTTCCTTGAAAATTTTAAACAGTAAACAAAATTAATAATTAACGAGTTTATATCCTGTATCTTATGATATTCATTCTGCACACTTCTTATTTGTAGCTAGTTCTGCACACTTTTTATTCGTAGCATGTTAGAGTTCAAAATGGCTGATAGAAACGGCGATAAATTCCTGTCGGACATCATGTCCGGCAACACAGGATCTCATGTCGGGCGTAGCACATTTCTTACCGGACAATGTCCGATGTCCGACGCTTATTTACAGGCCTGCAGCAATGCTTGTTTTCGCATTATTCAATGAAATTGAAAAGCATCTTATCACATCACTCCTATAGAACTTAGTTAAGACGCGTGTACATCGATGCTCTTCAAAAACATACTCAACTTATTATATCAGTTTTCATGGCTGACAATGAAGGATAACTTAGGCATATTAAGGGATTATTCACCAATTTGCTGTTGCTAGGGAGAACAGCCATCGTTGCTAAGGTAATTTTGAAATTTCCTTCATTATGTGAATTCATTTGTTCACCTAACGAAAGAATATGAAAACATAAGTGGTACCAGCAGGACTCGTTTTCGTGTTATTCAATGAAATTAAAAAGCATCTTAGTTTCCAGCTCTCTTTACAATCTTGTTTTATTTCGTTAACGTTAGCATCGTTACCGTAAATCAAAATCTGCTGAAACGATTTTAGGTTCCGTCGTTTCCGTAAATGTTAAATAACGGTAATGATAAATTGTTTCGATAAATCGTTTCTCATGGAACAACAAATTTCGATGCTTGCCGTTGTCGATTTTGCCCTCTATCAACCCCTGGATGATATAAAAATAACATAGGCCGAGGTTACACAAAAAAGGTGAGTAAATTACGAGGAAACATTGTTATTATTTCGTTCTATTGCATGTTTTGGGGACATCCATTCTTACAAAGTAAGTTTCATTACATCAAACAAAATAGAAATTATTGCTCACAGTTTTTGAAGTTTTGGAATACATAAAAGCTGTTCTACGTTTGCTCGGTAAAATAACAAAAAATATGGAGTTCACTTGAGACTTGTTGCAGCATTAAGCAACAAATTCGCCTTAACCTGGGAATGTTTTCTCCTATTTTCTGTATTCTGAATCATTATCGACATCATCATGCTTTGAGAGCTGTGGTAGAAAATAATGACCCCTTAGAATATTTTCACCCCCGTGGTTTACGCTTATGACTTGTTAGGTTTTCTTTGTTATTGTTAGGGCTAGAGTTAGTAATAAGCGTAAACCCAATAGGGGGTGAAAATATTCTAAAGGGGTCATTACATTCTACTACAGAGCCTAGCTCATCTTGTAACTTTGATCATAGTGCGAGAAACTTCTTCAGGAATGCCTGCTTTTGTTCAAATGCTAAGCAGCTTTGGACTTCCTAAAGAACTACCTTTGTTGGAGGCATTTAAAGTTTCCCAAGCTTTCGTCTCATCTTTGTGTGGAAAACGTTTTGGTATTTGCGTCTCTTATAGACCTGCATAGCATTAATCTCTGAGCACCACAATCTTGCAGTGACTCGTAAATCAGAAAACTACCAATATGCCATTTATTTTTCTATTTTTTTATTTTTCTAAACTTTAAACATTTAAAATAGACTGCGCTCTCTTGAGAATGTGTATTTTTATGACAATGGTAGGCATATTTACGGATAAAAATAATAATGGCCACCTACCTTTGTCACAAAATATCAACAGGTCGAAAATTTATGTTTAAAAATGAATTAAGGAGTGAAAATGATTTTAGATCATGCTTTTAGAAAGTTAATTATCATAAAATAAGTCAAATAAATAAAGTTTTTGTATGTCAATCACAATTACTGAGTATTGAAATACCGTCTATCGTCCTAACTTCGGACATCCTTCCAAACTTCGGACATAAAAAAAACATATCCACAAAATAAAAGTCCATACTGCAGTGTGAATTAAACTATACATCTTAAATTTGTCACAACTAAACTTAACAAAAATGAAACACTTAAATTAGTTGACTGTACCCTTGAGAAGAACGTGATTTATAATTACACTGCGCGTTTAAAGGCGATTATCCACTATGGATAATTGTCCACGGACATAAATACAAACATACGCAGGTGCTCATTAGGTAGAGGAGTATTGTAAAATCATCATACCGTGAGTTGGGGTGAGATTCAACTCGGTGGGGCGAGATTCAACTGCACCATTATCCAGACCACAACATTCAACAAAATAATTCGAAATTTCAAAATAAAGATGTAATCTATACTACACTCTACAATAAAATTTTTTTTATATTTTTACAAATGCCGAATGTCAATTGCCTTTGAGCTCTTCAAATCCCAACACGAGTTAAAAGACTTCGTAAAGCCGCGCACGTTTATTTTTATACCACCAATTAGGATTTCTCAAAGACGGTTTCCATGAAGTGATTTCCACCCTCCGTCCAGCCACCTTTTCGCTCTTTCAAGCGTGTTTATAAAAGCTACTAATGTGCGGGTCGTATTTTGGGGTGCGTGGGCCGGAAGCTATGTATATAGTGAAACAAACTGAAGGAGATGCCAACCCGGTCAACTGGGACAGCCCGCCTCCATATGAACAGCCTCTAGGACTCATCCTAATAGGCTCAACTTAACCAATTTGCAATGTAGAAACCAGGCATTCACTTTCATTTTCAAGCAACCGCATGTGTTGTTGTGATTCACATAAAAAAACCGCTGACCATTTATGAAATGCTATACAAACCTGATGTGAAAACCTAAAATTTTAAACTATTTCTTATAACAACTTTTAACATTTTTCTCACAGAGAAACTAAAACAACATTCCCATTGGAAAACGTGTTTTGTTCAGCGCGGCTATTTTGACATCAAAACATTTGAAGCCCGTACAACGAGATTGATGGATCGTGACATTTTAATAGCCAGAGTCTCTTTAAATGGTAATCATTCATGAATAATTTGATTGCTTTAAATCTTTTTTGTGTTGTATAACTTGGTTTAGTTTTAAAAATGTAATGTATTTGAATTACTGACCAGATGTAGCTTGATTTTGGCATGTTGAATCTCGCCCCGCAGAGTTGAATCTCACCCCAACTCACGGTACGCAATTGATTAGTATCAAAGAAAAAAGTCGAAAAAAATGTAAACAAAACATTTCGCTAAATGATATTCAATGCTTGGTTCTCTGGTTACCTGGTTCTCATTCAGTTACATATAAAAGATTCAATTATATAGTTATTTCAAAAGTTAATACAAGTAGAAACCGTCTGCTATAATACTATTTTAAGTTGTTCGACAGGATTGCTATTGCAATCCCTTGAGGATGAGGTTTATCCTTATTTTCAAATCACTTATTTTCTACACGCTTATTTACGCTTCACGCTGACTTTATCAGCGCACAAAATAACTCAAATTTGTCCGACGGTGATGATGACCGCTGACATCGCTATTTTGGCGGTCAGAGCTGAAATTCTGACGGTCAAATTTCAAAACAAAAAGTTACTGTTTTTGTACTATTTTTGTACTCTTTCTCATTTGCTTCATTAGCCTGCTCACAAAGCATAATGTATACTGTGATATTTTCGATATGAAGTTTCTATCTTTCACAGGTTAATAATTGATGAGAAGACAAGAGACACGAACTGTCAAATAATCTCGCCTGCCAGCCGACGTCATTTTTTATTTTGTTTTGTTTATTTACAGACACACGAGGCTGTTGGGATATCATTCACGGACCAAACTAACTCCCAGTTCACTTTATTTTTATTCGAATGAATTGTCATATATTCAGGAAGAGTTTCGACATGAACTTTTTGAATGAATGAAAATTATTTATAGATTTTATGAAATAACAATGAATATCAGACAGTTTAACAAATTCTATTCAGTTTTTTTCGGCTTGCTTTTCCCCCCGAAAAATGCTGCTATATTCGTTTGTTTTTCGGTAACCGGCACCACAGGGACAGATTCTGACACGATATCAACATCGTCATCTGGGGAGTGACATTGTTTATTATTTTGATTTTTTTCCATGATTATAAATGGAATAACAAAATTGAATATGATAACGAACTTGAATAAATACGATGGAAATAAATTAATTGTGATCGAACAACCAACTAGATTATTGATATGATGAATAAATAACTGACGATGATTTAAATATAAATAACGAGCGACTGACGATTGAAATATATAACTGACAAGCAACCATTTTCAAAATTCAAGATTATTTTATTGTGAAATCTACTTATCAAATGATTCTTCCATATTATGATAGAACAAAAAACGTTCGAACATTCTAAAAGAAAATATTTTCGAACGAGGCCGCGTGTGGGAATTTGAATGAATGAGAAAGTAAATATAAACGCAAACAAATATGTTTTGTTGAAACAAAATGTACAAGACAGCTGTTAGTTCGAAGATATATTTGCAAATGAATCACGATCATTAAATTTTTAAATAACATGACGAAAGCGGAACTTGATTAATCCATTGAGCTAAGTAGATTTTCATCCATATTAGCTTGCCTCGCTCTTCACATTCTTAAGTCATGGCGGTCAGGAAGAACGGCTGAACGAAAAGTTTGCCGTTCAAAGGTGAGATTCTGGCGGTCAATGACCGTTGACCGCCCGTTATTTTGTGCGCTGTTTATTGCGTTTGAACATATTATTTATCAGCTTTATCTAATATTTTAGTATTTATTGTGACTTGGTTCGATTGATTATGTACATTTCGTTTACCAGACAGGCCTGTTTATTTAGCGTGTCCGAAGTTTGGAAGGATGTCCGAAGTTAGGACGATTGATGGTATATATATATAGGCCATATTATGATTTTCACGGTCCATTATTCTTCTGCAGCTAATTGCTCTCTATTGGATTGCTCTGTTTCACAAAACATTTTATTCAGTTATACGTGGTGAACTTGGCAAGAATGCATGTCTATTTTCGTGACAAGAATGTTTGTTTACACATTTGATGTCCGTATACGAAGGCTGTCCGTAATATAAGGCACGAAGACGGTGCAAAATGGCATATTTCACAGCATATTTTACTTGTTTACATAAAATACATGTGCGTATTCGGTACAAATTAATTAATAATTAAGAAGGAATACTATAGAAAATAATAACACACTGTTATGTACCTTTGAAACGAAAGTAACTTTACCCATTACACTGCCCGCCATGTTGCTTTTCGAAAAAATCACTAATGTTCATCATTTAAAGTTTCACAACCTAGTTATTTTCAGGAACACCTACATAAAACAAGGATAAAACGAAGTTTCCTCATTAGAATAATAGTTTTGGCTCAAAGATTGTTTGTAACAGCAGAAAAATAACAAAATAACAGTATTACCTTAAACTTTAAGGTATTAAAGTTGCTAAAGAAACTAAATATTTGATGATTCTGCACAATACAATTAAAATGTCAAGTGTTTGTGGTTTCTATGGAAAAATAGATAGTTTACAGAACCGCAAATCTTTTCAAAAATGGTAGAAAAAAATGATCAACGTGAGCTGAATTTCCAAATTGAATTTCAAATCAAAACAATTCCTTTCTTTTCACTTCCATTCTGCAATCAATCTAAAAATTATTCCAAATGTTATTTATTCCTAACCATTTTGTGTACTGTTTTGTCAGGATTTTTAGGGGTACATTTCTTCGGCGCTATTGCACTTTCGTAACCCCAATAATACACCGTAAAGCGGGGTGACTTCGATCAATTTTGCCACTATTTTAAAAGTAACTTCCGAAATACTAAACCATTACTTCTGAAACTTTGGAATCATTACATTACATATTTCTTCTATTTCAGTGCAAAATTTCACATTAACTAAACTTGTAATTCCAGAGAAATAACCTGATCTTTCCAAGAAAACGACAATATCGATTATGGGGTGACTTCGATCAGCTTATGAGAAGCGCCAAATTACTTATATTTATATTTGACAATGTTTTTAAAGCGCCATTATTACAATATTAACAGACCACCATTTCTCATCCGCGGTAAATGTTTGACTGTAAAAGATCAGCGAATATATTAGTAAAACAAAAGATATTTAAGACTTTCACACATGTGTGACCCTCGTTAATACGAAACGAAATTAACATTGAAATTTCATTGTATCTCAAACAATATTTTTGAGATCTATCATCATGGGGAAAGAGCACGCTTATTAAAATTTCTTCGGTAAGTCATTAAATCTCCCATGAGATACGACGACTTTTCACGAAGTTCTTGCGAATATGTAACTTATAGCGATATAAAACATTCGTTTTTTTTCGTGTTTTTATTAACACGATATTATCGATAAAGGAATAAGGAAAAGAAAAACAGAATATAGCGGTGAAGAACAGAATTTCTTTCAGACATATTATAATTTTCTTTACATTCAGCCTCTATACTTCACATATGTACCAGAATGTCCAGGCTAGACTCTTGAATACGACGTAGAGCGATGACCAATGTGAGCGGTGAAAATTTTGATGTTTTTCGTCGTTAATTTCGGAAGAAATTGATTGTTTCGCTTGAAGACGATTCTGATTATATTTTACAATAAGAACCTAAATGAAAATCTTAAAAAATGTGAAAAACACACTTTAATTTCAGAGTTTAAACAGTTTATTTTTACTGATCGAAGTCACCCCGCTGATCGAAGTCACCCCGCTTTATGGTATAACAGTTCTCACCGAAAAGTTTGATGATCCAAAATTGTTAGATGAACATACTCGAGAGAATGTTAGCAAAAGAAAGAGGAGCGGAAATGATAACATTTTTTGTAATTCAATATTATATGATACAACATTTAATTTCAAAAAAATTTTAATAATGTTCTGAGAACCATGATATCTCGATAATTGGTACTCATTGGAGTCCTGAGTCATTGGCACCAGGTGATACAATCCGTCTAAACTCAACTGTTAGAATTAACAATAATCGTTAATAATTATTGTGAATTTGTTATTATACAGGTGTATATGTACCGCAGAATGCCCTGGTACCGCAGAATGCCAGTTTTTAATCTTTCATACATACAGACTGCCTTGGTACTTTTGGTCAAATTTTTAGAAGTTTTTATATGCCTATAAGAATAGAGCTTTGATTCAAACTGGATATTGTACAAAATTATGAGTATAAAAAAATTTATGACTTTTTCTTAGAATTTTTTTTTTCGAAAATTTTGTGATTTTTTAAGAATCTCAAGCCTTGAACTTTGTGTTCAGAATATAAGTCTGCAAAATAGCTAGTAAAAAAGGTTTGATTTAAAAAAAGAGATTACTTAAGCTGTAGAAAAAATATTGTACCACTTGTAGACTGGCATTTTGCGGTACACAAGAATATTAGGTTAAAGAAAAAAGTTTTTATTCAATTTCGACAACTCTAAACCTTTCTTATTGAAACAATTGCAATAGCACAAGAATGTCTTAATCATCAGGTGGGAGGTGGGCTGGTGTGTCCTCCAGGATCACACCTGATCCTATTTTTGCCTTTAATGACCTCATCCTAATTTTATGAACTGGTCCATCTTTGTCAAAAAGGAAACGAGCCAAAACTTTGGAAATATACAGAGCTTCACTGCGTTTGTCCTTATAGCATACTGCGAATCCTCCTCTTTATTTGGAAGGCTGAGAAATTCCCATGCCATTTTCATCAATTCAATCTCATCTAACTCATCTTCCTCTTCTGATACATATTCATCTTCGTCATCATCGTCATGGACACTCAAAAAAGAATTGTAAGGGACGGTTCCTATTGGTAGTAGCTTTAAAGCAAACTTTTTTTTTTCTTTTTTCTTAAACTGAATGTGAACCATGTTCATTTCACATAACAGCGGTAAAACAACTTAAACAAAAAATAGTTATAGCAGATGGTTTCTATTTGTAGCAACCTGAGAACAAACTGTTGTTTCTTTTATCTCTAACTGAATAAGAACCAGGTAATCAGTTCATCATTAAACACTAACGCTACCTCTAATTATACATCCGTCACATCGAGTTTTCAAAATAATGCTGAAGTCGCGATAACAACAACATCTTTTGAGAGTGTAGACATCTTTATCAATAAAAAAATGTTTTTCATGAACTTTTTATTTTTATTTGGCAAAATAGCAATTAGATGTAATACTCCCGGTTATGTTCCAACTTCGAAAACTGGCACATGGGAATATGAAAAATATAAACATACATAGACGTTGAATGAAACGAAACGTAGTGAGTAGGTCAACCCTAATTTTCATATTCTAACAAAATACCGTTACTTTATTTTATTTATATCGTTTGTCATCAAAATCCCTTGGATGGTCACATATATGAAACATGGAATCTACGATGTAAACAAATAATCTTATTACGGCGATATCAACGATTTTTAGTTTTTATTTACATTTTCTTTTCGAAAAAAATTTTCAGTAAGCGTGAGCATCACCAGCAAAATCTGAAGCGTTTCGTGTTTGAGTGGTGAAAAATTGGCTTGGCTGATGTCATAATTTAGCTTTCTTGTCCAATGATAGACCCAACAGGCCCTATTTTAGAATTAAAAGGCAGCGTCTGATAAGAGACAAAAGGGCACCTATGTTTACCTGTGCACTTAATTCACTATCACCCGAAGCCCCCCCCCCCCCCCCCCCCCCCCCCATGAGGGGTAAGAAAATTTTTTGATTTTCGAAAGGCCCAGATCGCCGAAAAAGCACACCAAATTAAAACAGTATGATATTTTTTTATGAATCGTTAAAAATCATTTTGTTTGATAAAAACATCTAAATAATCACTAAAAATATTTTTATCTTTCAATGCATTAAACAAGTCAGTATGAACTCGCGGAAGAATGATGCAATACACGTGTATTCGACTTCACAATTCTTCAATAAAAGCAAAAGTTCTTTGCTCTCCATCACAGGAATAATTTTACGAACATATTCATTCATAACAGAAGAAAAGAAAAGAGCGCGAGCTCACTTCGTTTAATTGCCTTAGCAAGTGGTACATTACATTTTAGTTTTTTCTCTCTCTCTCTCTCTCTCTCATTGGTGTCTTCGCATTACGTCATTTGTTGTTTTCAGACTTTAAAAAGATTTTCTTTTACTCACATATGTACAACAAAGAGAATGAATGAGTCTATTGGAAAGAAAAATTTTCAGTCGCGCGTCTCAATTCTCAGCAACGTTACATTTCTCAAATAAGTAAAAACAACATACACAGGTATGCTATGTAAGGGCAGATTAGAGGGCATTCATCAAGTTTTAAAAGGGCATTGATCAAACTCAAAAGGGCACAGGATGATCTTTAAAAGGCAGTTTTTACATCTGACCCCCCTAACATTCTCGCGTTTTTCAACGTTTCCGGCAAAGTTGAAAAATACATTTTTAATAAAAGGCGTTTTTCAAGGGATGCGTCCGGTACGCGGACACTTTTTTTCACTAAAAAATCGCCTGCCCAATCACGATAAGATTTTCAAAAAGCAGAAAAATCTTTTTGCCGGTTGAATCTGAAACATCTGAAAAATAAGAGAAACAAGAGAAATGCATGCAGGTAAACAAAATATTTCCAAACAAAGTATTTTTCGAAATCGATCAATTCGCTTAAAATCGCTTACGCAAATCGATTAACATTCGCTTATAGGAAATTTGGTTAAATTTAATCGCTTATATTCCAACGATTTGATTCACATTATATTCGTTTACAATCGCTAAATAAAAAAATCATAAGCAATAAAATTAAGCGAATTTTAATCGATATTTTGGGGACGATCCCTTAATAACGTTATTATCGTTAATATCGTTATTATCGTAAGAAAATAACTATATTTTCGATATTAACGATAATAACATTAGTATATGTAATATTAAACATGTGATCATTTATTTGTGACAAGGAAACCATTTCACGTATATCAATTTTTCTTTCGCTTGATTATGGCGTAAGAAATTCAATATTTTTAGAATTACCCTCAAGTAAAGTTTTAGAGCCCTGTGTAAACACAACTTTCAGACAACCTTTCACATAAACTTCATAACAAACTGAAGGAAAGGGGTAATATTATATTAACGAAGGTGAGTATTTCAAAAGAGAACTTTTCATCCCTTCCTACATTCATCATTCATCCCAATGTTGAACCTGAAAACTTTATTGACAAAATAACAGAAATCAATAATGATCACTGAAAACGTTGCGATCAATTTAGTTAAGGGTACATCTCCACCCAGTGCAAGTAAATATGTCTTTCGAAAAAATAATAATAAAGGTTTTGCTATCGAAAAAAAACTTTAATGTAACGTGTCTTTAATAATGTAAAGTTTTCTCCCAATCCTGTCGAACAATTCAGAAAAAAGAATTAGAGCAGACGGTTTCTACTCGTGCCTCCTTTTGAACTAACTTCTGTATCTTTAATCTCCAAATGAATATAAGAACCAGCTAATTAAGTTCAATTTAATACACAAACAGGTGCTACCTGTATATAAATGTACGTTTCAAAATAATACATAACCAAATCGAATAACACAGTAAAGTGCTTTTCGGAAAATTGTTATTTCTAGAAAAATATGTGTCATAATTAAATCACAGTTATCTTAGAACTTCATAAGACGACACATGTATGTGAAATGTATAAACAAATGGCTTGAACAAAACTTTTTAAGGATAATAACGGTAATCTGTGCTCTTACCATATTAACGATATTAACGGTAAAAATTAACGATAATAACATTAATCTATAGTTCCATTAACGATACTAACATAAATAACGATATTAACGTTAATATCGTTTGTTATCAAAATCTCCTGGAAACGTCACATATGATGAAAAAGTGCAATCCAAATAGAGCAGGGTGACTTAAATTTTTTGCCAATAACATAGACAGACATAGTCAACCGTTACTTCTGAAACTTTGGAATCGTTATCTTACATAATTCTTCTATTTCAGTGCAAAATTTCACATTACCTAGTCTTGTAGTTCCAGAGAAATAAGGTGGCAATCGCAAATATCTTCTGTTCGGGTCAAAAACATCTACGAAAACTACGAAAACTAACTTTTACTTCTTTCCAAAACTTCCTAGTATAAGTTGAAAACCATAGGTTCACCTTGTAGAATTTGTTAATTTGTTAATTATTATGTAGAGAGTAAATATGATAAGACAAAGTGGGATTGATATCTGATTTTACAGAACCACTGCCTGTTGTTGTCATGGAGAAAGTCAAGGTATTCACTAATTAGCGCATCAGCTTTTTATTGCTGTCAGTATCAATTCTACAATACTGTTTTTATATCTGTTTTAATTTAGGATACCAATATTTCTATATTTGCATGCTCTCAATCTAAAGACTTGCCATCTTTACCTCCTCTCCCATCTAAAGTCAGTCAGTCTGATCTATACAAAGTAAGTATAACTCGTGAGAATGAATTTTATTGCATGCTTTAGTCCCATGTTCATAAAAAATGATGCCAAATATGTTTTAGATAGTCAATCGTCATGGAGAATATCCCCCTATTATGAAGCCATCATCATGGACAAAAGCTGCACCCTTCAAGGAAACACCATTTCATCGGTCACCTAGTGAATCAATTGCAAACAATTTTTCACCACAAGCTCAAGATTTGAAAATAAGAATGTTGTCAAATTTTCGATCACGTCATTCACGAAAACCCTTCATTACTGCAGATAATTCAAATTTGGTCACAAAAGCAAGAAAACCTAAGAAACCCAGTGTCAACAGTTATCAAGCCAAATGGTATAATGTTGTTTGATTCTTTTACAGAAGAGTTATCATTGTCAAACTTAGGATGCTGTTTTTCTTGGTATTTTTAAAGGTGTTTTAGTGTATTAGTGCCAATACTTTTGTATTGGTGTATTAGTGCTATAGAATTATGTTCTTTTGAGCTGTGAAGGTTGTTTTTTTTTAATGTTAATTTCCTTTAAAATTGAAATACAATCTGCATTATTTCATTAGAATTATTTTAAACACAGGCATTTTATGCATTAATGTTTGAATTTAAAGTGAGTTTTTCATTTTGCTTTTTATTCCAATAAATTCAAAGAAATGTTTTTCCTATTGCTCTCAAATTTTTCATAGGCTTCCACGAGTGCCAAGCCGTCCTCTTACACCTCGAGAGCAACATAATATAATGATTCAGAAAGAAAATGAAAGTTGCAACTCCCAGAAATCAATGGAACCAACACAACAAGATTTGGAGGTATTTCACATGAGTATTATTAATGTTGGTACCAGTGAATTACAAAAAAAGCAACAAAAGTATATCATCCAAATACATTCTTGCAATCAGTAGATCTAGATAGAGACAGAAGAAAACGTTTTTAAAAACATAACTATATTGACGTGTAACCTTCTTGTAAGTTCATGTCATGTTAGTTCATTGTCTTCCTCTTTCAGCGATACTATAAATACATCGTAAATGGCATTTCTGATGATGATATTTCGGCATTTGATCCAGTCTTGGTTGAAAGAATAATTGTACAGAGAGTGTTACAGCAGTTTAGTAATGATGCATCTAATCACACTGATGTTTTGCAAAAATTAAAAACAGAGGTTTTTGAAGATTACAACTTCAGTTCGAGAAAAGCTATAAGTGAGTGTCAATAGCACAATAAGCACTAGACATTATTATTAACAGAAAAGAAAAATCTTAACTTGTTGTTAACTATTGTAACTCTACAATGTGTTCTCTACTGAAAACATTCTTCAAGTGGTTTGAAATTAACCTTAACTGTTTGTAAACCTTGATTATTAATCAAGAAGTAATGCTTTTCTCTTCAGTTGACTATATCCTGAAAGATGAGAAAGAAAGGAATCGGTTGTTTATTAAAACAGTCCCAAAGCCCTATGTTGCTAGGTAACAACTATCAGTTGTTTTTATGATCTTCAAATATTTTGAACTTGACTTCTAATTATGGTTATGGCTATCAATACAGATGTTGCAGGCCTTGATATAAAGAATTCCCACCTATGTAACTAATTGGGGTGGTCTCCTGCCATGACTTTATTGTAATCCCATTTTCATTAACTTATTTTCCTGGCAAATAAATGTTGTTGATTGATTGATTGATTGATTGTGCGTCTCAATCGACAAAAACTCTTTACAAATGACAAAACCTTTTACTTATTAAGAAGTTAGGGGGATAATGTAACCAGTGAAGTTGAAGACAGAAGTTAGAGGGATAATGTAACCAGTGAAGTCGAAGACAAAGGCTGCAAAACCTCTAGTGCTTGGATTTTCAGCCTTATGATTGACTTCATTGCATACAAATATTTTATCTGTTAACTTCTAGTTCTTTGTGTTTTCTTGATGTATTACTTGAAGTTGCTTTGCTTTAATGCTGTACTTTCAAGTTTTTTTGAGACCATTATGGAGTTAACAAGGCTGCAGAAGTCTTTTTTCTTATCCATGTTTTTTGAGAAAGAATAATGGAGAGAGAAATATAAAATATGCAGTCATTCGTTTTAATGGATATTAACTATAAATTGCTCAGATAAGTTATTGTGAATCATTGCTCAGGTGGTGAAATGAATATTTATCTTGGGTGCGTGTTTGTGTGCGCATTAGTATTCATGCATATATATGGTTGATGTTGCGTTGCACCACTATTACATAATGCTACCCTAAAACTTTTCTGAAAAACTGCCACTACTGCTTAGATGTCTACGAGCACCTGTTCCATGGGCAGATCTTTATAAAAAGTCTAAAGAATATATCCAGAAGCATTTATTTGTTACCAACCCTCTAATGGCAGCATTGCAGAATTTATGGTGTAACAGGTAAGGTTCATTCCTGATTTTCTTGTTGCTTCTTAAAATGCTAAATTTGATACAAGGCAATTGTTTAGGATTAATATTAATAATGAAATAACATTCTAGATTTTCAACGGAAAGATTCATCAACATTGACAAGTTAAGCACTTCTGGTTTACCACTGTCAATACGTCAGTTTGAGTCATTATCAAATGGATTTTGCCTTGAAGCAAAGAACCATCTGAAAAATGTGTAAGTTTTACCTAAAACCACTTATCTGTTTTAGATGATTAACTTTTGGAATTATTAATAAGTGAACATGTCCTATGATTATGTAATCTATTTCACGTTGCTATCCATCTCTCTGTTGGTTTTCCATGTAAAATGGCAGACACAATTTCACATCATCTTCAAAACCATTGAATGGATATTATTGTTAAAAGTTTTTTTTTGTTGCCCACTACTAGAATGCAATGGATAGGGGAAAATATCTTAAGATTCAATAGAAAAAACTGACTTTCGTGTGCTTGACATGGGGGAAAAAATCTCTTTTATTTCATTATTTCAACAGTTGGATTCCAAGCTGTGCTGACTTATTCAAATCAATGGAGCAAAGTTGGGTGCATCTATTGCCAAAATCCGAAACAGATAGTACTTTACTGATCCAAGAATTCTTTAGTGCAGTGTCAACTGTAATGTCAACTCAGCTACGCAGTATGGTTGTAAATTCTTTGAAGGATTTCTTAGAATTTTTGAAAGCGTTTGCTGTAAGTATTTTCAGAGATTTCAGCATGGCTGTTAATACTTTCGTAATTTCTTGTAATGCTTAAATGGATGTTTTGGACTTTTCATGAAATTTTAATATTTATTTTAGTCTAGTTTTTAAAACTTTTAAAGAAATTGTGGTTTCTCTCTGGTGATGTTTGAAAAAATGAATTCTTTCATTAAATTCCATGATTTTGAACCATCTTTAGAAGGGAAATGACTTTGATGAGCCATACAACTCCTTGCAGTATGTTGTCCAGCAAGTAAGTTTAATTTCCTCTAGATTATTTATTTCACATTTACTCTTCATAGTACTGGAGAAAGTTTAATCGTTCCCAATCCATAAATACCTCCCTTTAACAAAACATTAGCAAAATTGAAAAAAGGGACACAAAGTTGAACGAAACTGTAATTCAACGTGGCTTGAATTATTTGTTACAATTTTCTCACCATCACAACATTGTGACAGTTTTACTGATTGTATGATTATAGGCCTTGACCATAAATGTTTTGGCTAAAGATCGTCAAATAATATTTAACCCACCTTTAACTGATGTGCAAGACCTTCTGATCAACATATGCACTCGAGTCGTTGCAAGTGCTGAAGAAATTCCAAGGGTATACTTTGATTTTTTTTAGGAGAGTAAATTAAATAAAGTTTGTAATAAATCAAAATTATGTACTTGGTTCAGTCTTAATTTATATTTCTTATTTTGTAGGTCGAAACATTACTCTTTCCAGACCTGAAAGATAAGGAGCTTTATTTAAGAGCAGTAGATATCAATGAAATAGTTGTTCAAGAACTAGTGGGAGAAGGACTTGCAGTTTTTAAAGCCAACACAGTTGGACCGCAAAAGTATGTTTGTTTGCATATCGATTATCTTCAGAAAACAATACATTATATAATCCTCTTTGCAACGATGTTAATATTTGTAATTTGAGACACTTCCAATTTTTGTATAGATATTTGGAAACCTATAAAATTTATCAAGATTTGCTCAATGGCAGAGCTGACAATGCTGTTGCAAAGTTCCTTACAGAAAATCATTTCTTGGATAAATTCTCCAAGGTTTGTTATTCAGAATTATATTTCCACTTGACTTGCATTGAAAATTTTAAACTTGGAATGAGTCCTATCTAATTGATGGTATGGTGAGAGCGAGCACTCACATTGTAGATCAGTTCACATAGCTATAGTCACAGACACGACAGAACATCTTAAGCTACTTCAGCTAATGTCACTTCTTTTTGGTTTTTAATATTGTCATTCTAGAAAATTGATGCGTATCAAAAACTGTCTACGGAAATTTCATCCCTTCCCATCACTGTTCCGTTAAACATGTTTTGTCTTAACTGCCAAGAACTCAATGACATGTTGACCAAACGATGTAATAATTTAGCTAATAAAATGGTCAATTTCATTGTTGATCAAAACCGAGAAATGAATAAACAGTAAGATATTTTTTCATTGGTTGTTCATTACAAGAATGATGATAAGAGAGTGTTTTAGACCAGTTACTTGTATATGAGGTTAAAAATTTGCGTAAAAAAACTTCAAGCACAACATGCCCTTCATTTCAGCATCTGCAATTTGTATGATGACATATCAGACCGTTGCCAAGAGATGCCAGACACCACTAAAGAAATTGTTGACTTGATCAACTACCTGAATGATGCTAGTACTGTGCAAGTTATTAAGATACAAACTTTAGTGAATGAAGCTGGCGAAAGACTGCAATTTCTACTACAATATGCTTCTCTATCTAGTATGTTTGTATATCTACAGCTAGATCTCAAGATGAGAAACATAGCTGCAATAAAAGCAATTTTTGATTCTATGAGATTCTTACTTGCCACTTAAATGACATTAGATTATTGCTACTGCATGATCATGGTTGACATGGTTACCATTTCTTTCTTTAGCTGATGATGTAAAGTTGAACAGTAATGTTTTTGGTTGGCCAAAACGTATCCATAAAATATTTGAACTCAGTGACAACAGAATCCGAGGAAGAAAAGAAAATGCTGCCAATGAGTTAACTCGAAGGTTTGCAAATTATTTTTGATTTTACAAGTGCAGTTTTTATTGTTGTGTTTACTAGTTTCCTGTTGCACTGTTGTTTGTAGAGTAACTGAATTCCAAGACAGACTGGAAGCATGTAACAAAGAAGTGGAACAGTTAAAGAAGAGAGAGGTATTGCTTCGTGAACTCTCTCTGTTTAACATTGTTGTTTTTGTTGTTGTTTTTGTTGTTGTTTTTGTTGTTGTTTTTGTTGTTGTTTTTGTTGGTGTAGTTTGACCAGTTGTTTATTTAGATGATGAACTCTGAAGAAATTCTGAAAAATGTACAAAAATTAGATGAGTTGAATGTTTTTATTGAAAACGCAACTAATGAAGGCCAGGTAATACAGCAATCCTATTATTTTGTTATTCCTTCCTATTATTTAAGTGCTATTAAAAAAGAGAAAAATGACTGAGAGCTAATTCAAAGTTGAATTCATGTCAAATTGAAAGGTGTCATAGCAGCAAAATTTGGGGAAGCAGCAAAAGTGCTTACCCAAGGTAATTTTGACTGGTATTAAGTTGCAGCTTAAAAATGGCTTATGAAGATGAAATGTTTTGCATCGAAAGTATGTGCTTCTATCCTTTCTCTCTTTACAAATTCTGAAAAGTGACTGTTTGATCATTTTCTCCAAATATACACAACGGCAGAATCCAATGAGTTCTAACAAATTATATAGCCGTGAGAAATGTGAAGGAAAAAAAGGTGATAAAAACATACTTACCTTATTTTGATTTGCTTTCTTTTGGAAATTGATAATCGTTCCCCATCCGAAATCTTCCTTACCGTTTTTAACCTGATTGCTAGAAAATATGTGTGCATACCACTTTTATTTTAGAGAGTGATACATTTTTTTGAATTTTACAGTCAAAATCTTCTTAATCGTGGTCATATTCTTCGTGAGGCCATGTGCTTTCTTACGATTATTATATATAGTAGCACGTGCACGTCTTTTTATCGTCATGGGGGAACCATTGCTCTACAACATGGGTACACTTTCCATTCCAATTTCGGTAATTTAATTTTTCGTCAGAGGGTTTGCACACAGGAAAGGCCAATATGACACATCCTTTTCAAAGTGAAACTCAGTAAAACTTTTTACCCAGGTTACTAGTTGCTAAAAATCTTTAGCAGACTCAGACTGCCACTGCATCAGATCTACAAATATGGTTTATGTTATTAGATGATGTAAGAGAAATTAAAAGATGTCTAGACTTTACTCGAGTCATCTTTTTAAAAAGCCCTAAAAAAGCTTCTATTATATGTGGATTGAGTATGGTGTTTGTTTACTAGTTATTGAACCAAGAAGAAGAATTGTTAGAGAGAGAAGCAACATCATTTTCTTTATTGCAACTTATCAATGCTAACAAGGAACCATACGATCGTTTATGGAGAACTGCATCACAATTCAGTAATAGGCATGAACAATGGTTAAATGGTTTGTACTTTCCTGTTATTTGTTGTGAAAAAATTTACGATGATAGGTCTTATCCAAAAAAACTTATAATAAACTCTCCTGTCAGCCAGTTTATTATAACTATGTAACTAAACTAGCATTCAAGACAGCAATTCAACCTGATGCACCTTGTCAATCTATATATATCAACTATTAAAATTCTCATTAATACATAGAAAACTTTATACTGTACACCTAATTTGCTACACGAATCTGAGAGTACCATTGTAAAACTCACCCTGCTACTACACAATCATCATTCCATTGTGGATTGCATTATAACTGAAATTACTTAATGTTTATGTAGGTCCATTTGTGGAAATTGATGCTGAGAAAGTGGAAGATGAGATAGGTAACATGTGGAGAACAATGTTTAAACTCACCAAGTCGTTTGCTGATGCTCCTGGTCCACGCCGTGTTGCTGAAAGTATAAAAACAAAAATTGATAAGTTCAAAGCAAACCTTCCACTATTAACTTGCATATGTAATCCTGGTTTACGGGATAGACATTGGGACCAGGTAATATGTCAATAAATAATTTTGGACCAATTTTTCTGTTTGATTTCCTTTTGCATGTTGCAATACATTACATTCTGGTGTCTTTAAAAGATAAGTGAAGCTGTGGAAATGGATGTTAAGCCAGATGCTACAACATCTCTTGCTCATATGATTGAGTTTGGTCTCCAAAAGTACCTTGAAAGGTATTTCATGTTTTTATGTTTTCTTATATCTTTTAATTATGTCTTTATGGTATCCTGCGTTTTTATGAGTTTTAATTTTGAAAGTGATGTGTGCAAATCCTGTGTCGAAAATAGGTGACAAAAAACTAAATCATGAAGTTACAAACAGAAAGTGTACCCAAAAAACTGTATGGGATCATTTCGCTACAATAAACTGTTTCGAGATGTCATCAATCAAAGATTTAGCGATGTCACAACGGCATTCCCCAAAAAAATGTAGACCCAAAATTTTTGTCACCACCTTGCCAGTATCACAGACTCCAAGAAACGTCAGTTATCTCTATTGGTTCTTGAGATGTTTCCCCAAAATTGTCATGTTTGATTAAGGATGCAATGCAATGGTTCCCCCGTGATGGTAAAAAAATGGGACATGCTACTATACTAATTGTGAAAAAAGTCTGCATAGTTTTACTTGCTCCTCTGAAGAACTTGACCGTAAAAATCAAACACATGTATACTTTCTAAAATAAAAGTGGGATGCACAAAGTCGATTATTATAATAAGATGTTCTACATGCCAGTTCAAATTTCATTCATCAACGCATTTTAACTATTTTTTGAAAACTTACAGGATGAATGAAATCAGTGGCTCAGCAAGTAAAGAGTATTCATTGGAAAAAGCTATGGAGAAAATGAAGAATGAATGGACAGATATGATCTTTGAATTCACCCCATACAGGGATTCTGTGGGTATCTTGAGTGTCAAATTTTCCTTAGTTGCAAATCATTACTCAATGCTATTCTTATTATTGTTGTTATTCAGGGCATATCAATTTTATCAGCTGTGGACGATGTGCAACTTCTGCTTGACGACCACATAATAAAAGCACAGACCATGAGTGGTTCGCCATTTATCAAACCTTTTGAAAAGGAAATCAAGGAATGGTGTGAGCGCTTGATCATGATCCAAGACATCCTTGACAACTGGCTGAAAGTAGGTTTAATTAGGCAATGTTACATTTCATAGGTCTCATTATTCCTATTTTAAATCCTAGTGACTGAACTACCCTCATGATATGTTGAAGAAATATAGACGATGTGAGAAAAACTGACTGGACTGCAGTTTGTAGTTTTTAGCCTCCACTTAAACAACTTTAGCTTGTGTTACCCCAACACAAAGAGAATTGGATGTCGAATGTCGACAACGATTGGATGCAATTCAAATTCAAATTCTGTCTTTCTCTACCTGTCTATGTCTTTTGCATCTTCACTCAAACCCAATTGTGAAAATCAAAAAGTCATTGCATCTTGGTTGACAACTTTTTTCATAGTGCCAGGCTACATGGATGTATTTGGAGCCAATCTTCAGCTCAGAAGATATCATGGCTCAAATGCCAGAAGAGGGTCGCAAATTTGGCATTGTTGATGGATACTGGAAAGATATCATGATTGAAGCGGTAAAGTAATTGTTTTTGAAAGTTCTTCTGGCTTACCTTGTATAGAAATATTTGTGTAATTTTATGAAATTTTGACTTATCATTACAAAAGACAGAATTAAACCTTCACTTCATATTTGGTTTAGGTGAAAGATACTCATGTACTTGTTTGTACAGATCAGCCAAATATGCTTGAGCGTCTTGTTGAAGCTAACCAGCTTCTAGAAGATATACAAAAGGGATTGAATGCATATCTTGAACAGAAGCAGTTGTTCTTTCCGAGGTATGTATCATTGAAGGAGATGGGGTTTAACAATTCAAGTAATCTTTATAACTGACATGGCCATATAAAAATCACTTTGAAATCCTTTTTTTGAATATTAACATTTAATGTCAAAGTTGTCAAAATATTTATTCTTTTATTCTTTGATTGTCTTTTGTATTGTTAGATTTTTCTTCTTGTCCAATGATGAACTGTTGGAAATTCTGTCAGAAACAAAAGATCCTCTACGTGTTCAACCACATTTGAAGAAATGTTTTGAAGGTATCTCCAAGCTGGAATTTACAGAAAAACAAGAGATTGTTGGTATGATAAGTGCTGAAAGTGAGAATGTGCCATTCGCCAAGAAAATCATACCTGCCCAGGCTAAAGTGAGCTAAGTTTTATAATATGGTGACAGTGATGTGCATACCAAAAATCTAATTTTCTTAAATATTCTCATTGAAAAGGGTATGGTTGAAAAATGGTTGATCCAAGTTGAAGAGGTCATGATACTGAGTTTAAGAAAAGTTGCAGAAGAAGCTTTGAAAGCTTATGCCCAAGTTCCTCGTGAGATCTGGGTACAAGAGTGGCCTGGACAAGTAAGAAGCAATTTGTTTTCACCACACCTTTAAAGATCATTTTGTCATTATAAAATGATATTGCTATTATTCTTTACAAAAACTTCTCAACATAAATCTGTAGGTTGTTATTGCTGTTAGTAGTATTTACTGGACCACAGAAGTCTGTAATGCTATCACAAAACCAAATGGATTGAAAGACTATTTAGAAATATCCAACTGTCAAATCAATAAAATTGTAGAGTTGGTCCGGGGAAAGTTAGATAAAGGAGTTCGAGTAACACTAGGAGCATTAGTCGTAATAGATGTTCATGGTATGACAGTAAGGTTTTCCATTACAACACTATCATTAAAGAATAAAACATAATTTACGTTTTCATTCTAAGCTCGTGATGTTGTTGAAAAAATGGCTAGTGATGGCATTTGTGATTTGAATGACTTCATGTGGATTGCTCAGCTACGTTATTATTTTGAAGAAGGTAGTATTGCCGTTAGGATGATAACTACCACTATAATGTATGGTTATGAGTATCTTGGCAACTCTGGCAGATTGGTTATAACACCCCTTACTGATCGATGTTACAGGTTGGTAAATATTTATGCTGTAAGTTTTTATCCACACTGATTGTCAGCACTCTCTTCTTTCTGTTGCATTTGATTTAGAACATTGATGGGAGCTTTAAAACTAAATTTGGGAGGTGCACCGGAAGGTCCTGCAGGAACAGGCAAAACTGAAACATCAAAGGATTTGGCAAAAGCAGTTGCTAAGCAAGTATGTGTTTGTTATAAATAATGGAGGATACACTCATTAGACATTACACTATTCTCAATGATCAGTTTTACTCTAATTATCGTATAATTTTTTTTCATAGTGTGTTGTTTTTAACTGTTCCGATGGTCTTGATTTCAAAGCAATGGGGAAGTTTTTTAAAGGATTGGCACAAGCTGGGTGTTGGGCTTGTTTTGACGAGTTCAATCGAATTGAGTTAGAGGTTTGCTTACTGATCATCCTAGCCAACATGTCAATTGCCTGACATAACAATTTAACAGCTGAGCTTTTATTTTTGATAGGTATTGTCTGTTGTGGCTCAACAAATTTTAACCATTCAAACAGCAATTGCGGCAAAACAGAAAACATTTATATTTGAAGGAACAGAACTTGTCTTAAATCCAACATGCACAATGTTTATCACTATGAACCCTGGTTATGCAGGTAGACAAGAATTGCCCGATAACTTGAAGGTATTTCATGTTGGTGTTGACATCTCAATGAAACTCTGTTACTATTATGATTGAGATGGCACTGCACCATTGGTTCATGTTGCTATTGGCAACTTAGAAATCCCTTAAAACAAACTCCGACTTATTAGCCACATCTATTAAAAGTGCATGGTCAGCAAAATATTAAGTTCCTGATTATTTTCTAATGAAAACTGTAATTTTAAAAATGCTTGGTTGCCAAGTTACTTTCAATTTAGGAAACATTTTGGTGACTATGCACTTGAAGTAGCTGTTGCTATTTTAATGACCTAAAAATTGGTTCTTAGGGATTTTTTAATTCCTTATGATAATGTAAACCAATGGTGCAATTACTACATCAATTTCAGTTACTGAATCCAACAGCTCTATTGTTCACTTATTTTGACGGCTTTAATATATATGATTTTGTTTAGGTGTTATTTCGAACTGTGGCAATGATGGTGCCAAACTATGCTCTTATATCTGAAATATCATTGTACTCTATGGGTTTTGTTAATGCTCGAAAGTAAATAAATTTTATTGGTTGCTTTACACTCTCACAAGAGATTCTACCTTATGCATAACCTCGCTTTAGATTGGCTGTCAAAATTGTTGAGACTTACAAACTCTGCTCAGAGCAACTCTCTTCTCAATCTCACTATGATTATGGTATGAGAGCAGTCAAATCTGTATTGACGGCTGCTGGTAATCTAAAGCTGCGATTTCCTGATGACAATGAAAGTGAGCTTGTGTTAAGGGCTATTCTAGAAGTAAACTTGGCGAAATTTCTCTCACAGGTTGATATTTTTCCTTATTGGAATTTTTAGTTTTTACTTTAGTTATTGAATTCCTTCTGATTATAAATTGTTGCTAGGTTTCATTTCCTTTTGTATTTTGTTTAACAAGAAGGCCATCTTTTATTGTTATGTTAAAATCAAATTTCTTTTTCTAATCTTTTTGACACCTTCCCATACATTTTTCTTATGTTGGCTTTTAGGATGTACCGCTCTTTGAAGGTATCATATCTGATTTATTTCCTGCTACATCTTGGCCTAACCCAGATTATGGTGCACTAATGGATGCAATGATTGACAATTGTAAAAAGTTTGGTTTGCAAGCAACAGATTGGTATCTTAAAAAAATTATACAGGTTTCATATAAAAGCCTTTCTTACCTTTTGCTTATTATCTTCTTTTAAATAAAAATTATGATCCAAAAGCTACCAATTTCAAACTATTTTATGTAATTACTTGGTGTGGTGTTTTTATATACCAGATATATGAAATGATGATTGTACGTCATGGCTTTATGATTGTTGGTGAGCCATTAGGTGGAAAGACAAAAGCTTACAAAGTATTCTCCTTTCATTTTGTTTTTAAATGTTGTTTTTTTGCTTTCACATTTCATTTGTTTTTTTTTCTCTTTTATTTTAGGTACTTGCTAATGCTATGGAAGACTTAGAGAAAATGGAAATTCCTGATTTTTATAAGGTTGTAACTTTTGTTTTTGCAGTCAATTCTAGCATGTAAAAAGTTTTATGGACTGTTATACTCTCAAAATAACATCTGGTCTTGCAACAAAATGCTGTCAACATGTTTATGAGTGCTTAAAAAACGTGATGATGCCTAAACTGAAGTTCTTGAAGTTTATAGCATAACCTGCCAACCCTGTCAAAACAGTGAACAGTCAGAAACCACTCATCAATACAGTTTTGTCCTGTCCTCATTTCCAGTACCTTGTTTTGTTGATAGTCACGTGATAACTGACTTACCTTACTTGGATGAATTCCGTCAATTTGATGGTCATTATTATTCAGGTCAAATACAAGATAATCAATCCCAAATCAATAACCATGGGTCAGCTTTATGGTTCATTCGATCCAGTCTCACACGAATGGTCAGATGGGGTTTTGGCTGTATCCTTCCGAGAACAGGCTGTTTCTCAAACTGATGACAGAAAATGGATATTATTTGATGGACCAGTTGATGCAGTGTGGATTGAAAACATGAACACTGTGCTTGATGATAACAAGAAGGTGGATTGAGACATCTGAGAGCATTTTATGTCTTCACTGATCATCTTTTAGTAATACAAATATATGGCCAATGAATTATTTGAAAAATTTTAGTTTAATTATTACTTTATAGTTATGTTTGATGAGTGGTGAAATCATTCAGATGAATAACAAACAAAGTTTGATATTTGAGACATCCGATCTGGAGCAAGCATCCCCTGCAACCGTCAGCAGATGTGGTATGATATACCTGGAACCACACCAGGTCAGTTCTTAATCTGTCAATGTTTAGATTGTTAGTATGCTTTGTTTTTCATAATTCTTGTAAGTTGTTGAACCAATTGAAATTATCTCACAATTTCTGATATTTTTTGCAGCTTGGTTGGAAACCATTTATGGAGTCTTATATGAATGAGCTAGCTGAATTTTTGAATAAAGATCAAGTGCAGTTTGTACGAGAACTTTTTGATTGGTTGATGCAGCCTTGCTTAGGTATGAGATCATCTAGCCTAGTTTTACTTGATGTTTCGGTTTACTACTTTGAACTGTGTTGATATTTTATTGGCATTGTCTTTTTTGTCAAGAAGCAAAAAAGAATAAAATATAAATGACATATTTAGATTTCATTAAGCTGGAATGTCGATTGATTATCACAATGTCACCAATGTTTCTTGCCAAAAGTTTCATGTCCTTGTATACATGCCTGTTAGTAGAGATTAAAGGACAATCAACTGCTGAAGGTTCGCAACGAATGGGTTCTGGTCAGGTGAGTGGTAATGGATTTCAATAATCTGCATTGTAAATACATAGAAATTACATATTTCATTTGTGTTGTTGCTCTGTGACATTATCAATGTTATGTAACTAGAAATTTGTATCTAGATATTATCATGGTTGGGAAGTCTTTTCATCTTCTCGGTTGTATGGTCATTGGGTGCCTTAGTTGATAACAACAGTCGAAAGAAATTTGATGAATTTTATCGTGCCTTGATTACAGGACAGGATAAGGACCATCCAAAACCCAAGTCTTTGAAAATTGCAAAGGTTTGTTATCAGTATGAAGTGACGAGATATCATCATAAAGTATTAGAAAGCTATTAGGTCTTTCATGTTCCTTTCAGCAAAACATCTTTCCTGAAGCTGGAACTATCTATGACTATGTATTTGTCAAGAATGCCAGTGGTTCATGGTCAAGATGGTATGATACAATTGATAAAAACAGCCTCCAGATACCAGCAGAAGCAAAGGTATTGTATGTGTGCTCATATTGGCCCGTTTCTGTAGGAGATAACTATATATTCAATATCTGTTTATCAGGTAAATGAATTAATCATTAACACTGATGAGACTGCAAGACAGAAGTTCTTCCTTGAAACATTTATTTCACATGATCTCCCAATGATGTTCGTTGGTGAAACTGGTACAGGAAAGTCGGCAATCACAAATAACTATTTGGTTCAACTACCGAAGGAAAAGTAAACTGTATTTTCACTGTTTCGTATCTCACTTATGAAGCAGTATTTCATTGTTGTTTTGTTTTTGTTTAGATACATTCCCATCAATGTTAACTTCTCAGCTCGAACTAGTGCACAGCAAACACAAGACATCATAATGTCAAAGCTTGACCGGTAAAATTGACTGACAAAGATGCTTTGCTTTTACCATGAACTTCAAATTATTATCCCTCAGTGTTCATAACCACCTGCATACTGTGCAATGCATACAATCAAAATTTGAAAATTGGTTTCTTCTAGCCGGAGAAAAGGTGTGTATGGGCCACCACCAGGAAAGAAATGTATCGCATTTGTTGATGATTTAAACATGCCTGCAAAAGAAAAATATGGTGCACAGCCACCTATTGAATTACTGAGACAGGTACAGTTCTGAGACAGAACGAAGATCTACCATTATAGAAAATTTGTTCCTAGTTCACACTTCTTCAAAAAAAATCATTTTGTTTTCTTCTAGTGGATTGATCATAAAAATTGGTATGATTTGAAAGATACGTCAACCATCAATCTTGAAGATGTTGTATGTTTTCCTCTTTTGTATGTTTTCCTCCTTTGGAAAAAAAATTAAACAAACTTGAAAGTACAATGTCTAGTCAGCATAATTCAAATTACTACCAAATATGAGTTTACCAGGTGTGATACAATTTTGGTTGACCATTGTTTTTAATCTTATAATGGAGTTTTGAATTGAAATAATAAATGATTATAAGGATAATAAATAAAGAATAATTAAAACTCTGAAGCCTCTCTGAAGTGAACAATTCTACAAACCAGCTTGTCACCACATGATCATTATGCAATATGGATGTGATTATTATCAAAGATGCCAAATGTATTTCGTAACTTATAATCCAAGAAACATAATTAACATTCATTAAATTTTGGTCCGATGGTACAAACGGGCGTGTAGAAAGAATTAACTTTTTGTTCTATCTTTTTGTTTGTGTTATAATGAATGCTTGCCTGTTTATTCTAGCTCCTTATCACTGCTATGTGTCCACCTGGTGGTGGTCGTAACGATGTAACGAACCGGTTCACACGTCATATGAATGTTGTGTCAATAGCTGAATTTGATGACAACACTCTTACTAAAATTTTTTCCTCAATTTGTGATTGGCATTTTGGAAAAGGTTTTGATTCGTCTTTCACAAGGCTTGGAAAGGTTAGTATGGTTATTTATCAATTCCAACCAAATTGTCAACGATTCTAATACATTAAAGGCTATGTTTCTGTTATTGAGATAGCTTATTTTGCTGTCCTCTCTACTCCCATGTCCAATGGAAACACAAGTTTTACCGATACAAAGACCTAATATCAATATCAATCCACCTCTCTGATATGTTATGTGGATCAAAGCACATGGAACCGGACGGCCTCTTCAATACACTTTTTGAATTGTTTCAATAGCTATCCGGTTCAGTAGAAAATGTGGTCTAAAGCTACAGTTCTTCAGGAAGCACTCTTACTCTTACTCTTTAGCTTTTGATCAATTCAGGCTGCTGCGGTTTTAAACATGAGTTTTAACTACCTATGGTGATGGCAGGTTAGATGAAAATTATTGTTATGCTGAAGAAACCTCTGGTTTATTATTATAGATTGTTGTTATGGCAACCATGCATGTTTATAAAGCTGCTAGTATGAACTTCCTGCCAACGCCTACAAAATCTCATTACGTCTTCAATCTCAGAGATTTTTCACGTGTCATACGTGGACTGCTACTTGTACCTGGATCTCATATGAATGAAGGAGACAAGTTGATCCGACTGTGGATTCATGAGGTTTATAGGGTCTTCTATGACCGTCTCGTAGATGATACCGATCGATCTTACTTTTTTGAGCTTATCAAAGAAACAACAAAGAAACAATTTAACAAAGACATGAGTGCTATTTTGACCCACCTGGCACCTAGCGGAAAACTAACTGATGATCACATTCGTTCATTGTTTTTTGGTGATTACATGAATCCTGATGCAGCAGATAAAATTTATGATGAAGTCACGGAAATCGACACCTTAACAACACAGATGGAATCGTAGGAGATTTGTTACTGCTCCATCTTTGTGTTTTTGTTACTGCTCCATCTTTGTGTTTTTTTGTTTTTCAGATAAAGATAAAGATCTTTTTACTTTTAGAAAATTGTGTAAATGATGAATATTTTGCAAAAATTTCTTTTCAGATTTTATCTTAATATTTTGTTAATCTTCATTTTCATAGATACTTAGAAGAATATAACCAAATGAGTAAAGCGCCAATGTCACTGGTGATGTTCCGGTTTGCCATAGAGCATGTGTCAAGAGTATCAAGGATTTTAAAACAAGCCAATGGACATGCACTGTTAGTTGGTGGGTTAATACCTATTTCATGCCCTCAATTTTATCATCATACTATTAAAAAGTGATTATCTATTCCTTCCTTTTGTCAGGAATTGGTGGCAGTGGTCGGCAGAGTGTTACAAAGCTAGCTGCACATATGGCTGATTATGACCTATTCCAAATTGAAATCACAAAAAGCTATTCAAAAAACGATTGGAGGGATGATCTAAAGAAGGTAGCATATTATCTATTAATAGCTGATTCTTTGTTTGTCACACATAATGGTAAACCAAGTTGGCATAAAGTCCATATATCCGTTATATCAAGTCTCACATAAACATAATGTCATTGTGAAACCACACAACATTTAAGGACAAATATTTCAAAAACCAGGGAATAAGTGATAAATGCAGTCCATGAATGGGTATTGAAACATTGATAGAACCAATATAGATAGTTCTCTTAGGTCTGGAGCACTACAGATAGGATGAGGAAAAATTGAGGCAGTCTGTGACATTATTAAAGTTGAATGGTCTCTCTTGATCTTACAGACTTTGAATTATTAAAACTTTTCTCTTAGCTCTTAATCAAATCTGGTGTCGAAGGGAAGCAGACAGTATTTCTGTTCAGTGATAACCAAATAAAAGAAGAATCATTTGTTGAAGACATCAACATGATACTCAACACTGGTGATGTTCCAAACATTTTCGCTAGTGATGAAAAAGCTGATGTGATTGATAAGATGCAAGGAGTGGCTCGTCTACTTGTAAGTTTAATATGTTTTATTGAAAAAACCTGTTTATATTTGTTGTTATGAAAGCAAATTGTTTTAAAGGCTTTCGCATTCCTATAGAAAATCATGGTTGCAGTGTTGCAATTTCTACACTTAACATGATGGGATACTAACTAATCATATCATTTTATATCATTTTATATCAGGGCAAAAAGATTGACGCCACACCACTTGCTATGTACAGTTTTTTCATTGATCGAGTTAAAGCCAACCTGCATATTGTTCTTGCAATGAGTCCAATTGGTGATGCTTTTCGTAATCGCCTGAGAATGTTTCCATCTCTCATCAACTGTTGTACAATCGATTGGTTCCAGGTATTCTTTCTGTATCATTTACCAATCTTCTTAGGAATTGTTCAGTTCGATGATTTCAATTCTCTATCAGTGAATTGAATGGCTGGTATCCCATTAAGTGGCGTTGTTAAGGTTCGATTAGCGCCCACATCTTGTTATAGGTTTTTGGTTCAAGTCAATGTGAAGGAATGTATCCTACATTATGTTTTTTACCATCCTTTTTTACATGTTAGGCATGGCCTGATGATGCTTTAGAAATGGTTGCAAATAAGTTTCTTCAGGATGTTGAAATGGATGATGATATTCGAAAAGCTTCAGTTGTCATGTGTAAATCATTTCATGAAAGTGTTCGAAAACAATCTGAAAGGTACATTGATAATGTGAAAGACGGCAGATGGCCCTGATACAAACGTTTCATCAATGTTGTTGTTAATGTTTTTTCCAAATTCTTCAGTATCTAACAAACAGCTCAAAAAAGTAAATATTAAGCTTCCTTTACTTTTTATTACGTTTCTTTCTTCAGATATTTCGAAACTCTTCGACGTCATAATTACGTCACACCAACCTCGTATCTTGAACTTATACAGACTTTCAAATCTTTGCTTTCTGTCAAACGAGAAGAAACAATGTCACTAAAGAATCGCTATATCATTGGCTTGGAGAAACTCGAATTCGCTGCTTCACAGGTTAATGTGATGAAAGAAGAACTGATTGCATTACAACCAAAGCTTGTTGAAACGTCCGCTGAAACAGAGAGGTTGATGGTTAAAATTGCTCAAGATACAGTCGAAGTGGAAGCCAAAAAAGAGGTGAGTATCAAATGATGATGCAAGACCATTTGATTTATTTGCGTTAACAGAAAAGAATCATGCACGATGGGTCTGCTACGTTTTCTTATTTTTATTGAATAGCTTGTGTCCGCAGATGAAGCTGTCGCAAACGAAGCTGCTGCTGTTGCACAGAACATCAAAACAGAATGTGAAGCAGATCTAGCTGAAGCAATTCCTGCACTGGAAGCTGCTGTCTCTGCTCTGAATACGCTGAAACCTAGCGATATCAGTCAAGTCAAATCCATGAAGGTATGCCCATCTATTTCATGTGGATTGATTATATAAAAGGGCTATTAGGCTTAGGAGCCATCGACCGACTGAATGCACACTGGCCTACGGACAAGTTTGTCTGTCGTTAAGTCAATTATTAGTTACAACTCGGTGGATGGAAAAGCCGAACTTTACGGATGGAATCTCAAGGACTAAAATCTTCTAGTTACTTACTTTCAGGTGTATCTTTTATATATCGATTATTTACTGTTTCTTGTTAAACTTTTCGCGTTCAGAATCCTCCACCTATCGTCAAACTGATCATGGAGGCTGTTTGCATAATGAAAAGCATCAAAGCTGAACGAAAGCCTGATCCTAGTGGCTCTGGGAAAATGGTTGAAGATTACTGGGGCCCATCGCAAAAGCTACTTGGAGATTTGAAGTTTTTGGACGGTCTAAAAACTTACGATAAAGACAACATTCCACCAGCAATCATGAAAGTGATCCGCGCAAAGTAACACTTTTCTTTGTGAATAATTCTTCTAAAAAGTTGAAAGGCGTTACAAAAAGCATTCAAAGGGCTTAACCTTTTCATTTTACGTACATGTATCGTAAATTAACTTCATTCTTTTCTAGATATATTCCAAATGAGCAATTCGTTCCTGAAATTGTTCGACAGGCATCTACTGCTTGTGAAGGACTTTGCAAGTGGGTTAGAGCTATGGAAGTTTATGATAGAGTGGCGAAGGTATTTCTCCATCCCTAATAAATCAATGAGGTAATTGACTAAAAACAAATGAACATAATGTTGACTTTTGCTGACCAGGTTGTTGCACCTAAAAAACTCAAACTTGCAGAAGCAGAGGCTGAACTTGGTGTTCAAATGGCAAAACTAAATGAAAAGCGTGCTGAACTTAAAGAAGTAACTTTGAATTTCAGATTCAGTTCATGTTTACTCTTTTCTTTGAATATAATGTTAAGAAAATACTTTTTTCCAGGTATCAGACAAGCTGCAGGCTCTCAATGATGAGCTGGATATGATGACCAAGAAGAAACAAGACCTGGAAGCTAACATTATTTTATGTGAACAGAAACTTGATCGCGCTGAAAAGTTAATCGGAGGGTTAGGTGGTGAAAAAACACGTTGGACTGAGACAGCTGCTAATCTGGCAGAAGTGTATGAAGTCTTATGTTTATTTAAAATTATTTGTTGCGCAATAGTAAGTTTCTCCTCCTACTACTCCAAGTTATGAACGATGTTGTGCAATGTTTACATGAAATCGTTACCGCAGTATACAAGAGGAAACTTTCGACTAAATCTTAAAATTTCTCTAATTTTCATAAACGTTTGCGCAAATAACAATTGGATACATTTAGTTAAAACTAGGTAATTTATCATTTGGTTGTACTTTGAGACTATTATTTTCGAGAGTACGCAATTTAGACACACGTCTTCAAGCTTTCTTCGTCTTCGTCTTGTTCGAGATATAAGACCAGCTTTTTCTAGTCTCTAGCTTGAGTCTGTCAAAATCCTTGTTTATTTTTCGAAGTCAGAATTGACTGAAAACTTCACTCTGTTCTTTCAAAAAACATTTTGCTTTCAGATACAACCGCTTGACTGGCGATGTGTTATTGTCTTCTGGTGTGGTAGCTTACCTTGGTGCATTCACAGTTGACTTCCGAAATGTACGTCATGCCAGTGTTATTTCTCTGTATATGAAAACTCGCTTACTCAAACATCCCTTGCTTAACCCCAGCATACTGTTTCCTTTAATTCGCCATCAAATTTCAGATTGCTTAGATTATACCTCCTAAAATCGTTTTCTCGTTTCTATTCATGACATTTTTATCTGTAAACATTTGATCCTCGTAGGAATGTATAAATGAATGGGTAAAACTTTGTCAGAATGTGAAAATCCCATGCTCTACCAACTTCTCTTTGAACTTGACACTTGGCGAGCCTGTTAAGATCAGAGACTGGCAAATATCTGGTCTTCCTGTTGATGCATTCTCTATCGATAATGGGATCATTGTGAACAGCACAAGACGATGGCCTCTTATGATTGATCCGCAAGGTGAGGAAAGCTGTTCCTCGTGTGTAGGATTTGTTCATACTTGTGGTTTCGATAACATTGTCCATCTCATACATCAACATTCAATGATTATTTGAACATCTTCAGGTCAGGCCAACAAATGGATAAAAAACTTAGAGAAAGCCAATAACTTAGCAGTAGTTAAAATGTCGGATGCAAATTACGCAAGAACACTGGAAAATGCTATACAGGTATCTAAGATGTCCTTGTGTTTTCCTGCTATTCACATCTGTAAACATAATTATCTTGGAATTTATGCATTTGACAATTCTTCCATCTGATCGACGATCAACGTAAAACACACTGGCATGTTTTGTCTAGACAATGCTATGAGCCTTATATCAAGATGCATGACAAACCTTTTTCTTCTTTAGTTTGGAACACCTGTTTTATTGGAAAATGTTGGAGAAGAATTGGATCCGATGTTGGAACCAATCTTACTGAAGCAAACATTTAAACAAGGTGGTGTCGAGGTGAGTGTGTTGAAGTCCACCAATGAAATTGAAGGAGACATGATATTATTTCCATCTTGTTTTTCCTCAGTACATGAAACTCGGTGAGAATGTGATTGAATATTCGAAGGATTTCCGGTTTTACATCACAACTCGATTACGCAATCCACATTACTTGCCAGAAGTATCTGTAAAGGTAACAAATCATAAGTAATATCCGTTTTGAGATCAATGTTCGACAGTTAAAACAGTTTCCAAACCACTTCTCATAGATCTTCTCAGTCACTTTTTTGGTCTGGTATGTGTTAAACTGCCCTACCAATTTATTTTTGACATAAACCTACAACTGTATACTGCTTGTAGGTTACTCTCCTGAACTTTATGATCACGCCCCTGGGTTTACAAGATCAACTACTTGGTATTGTCGCTGCCAAAGAAAAACCAGAGTTGGAAGAAAAGAAAAATCAACTTGTGTTGGAGAGCGCTGCAAACAATCGACAGGTGAGGGAAGTTCTACTGAGGCGTTGTGGTAGATTTCAAGATGGCTGTCTACCTCGTGTTGCTATAGATGATGTTTTTAATAATTTGTTTTGATTTGTTCTTTCCAGTTAAAGGAGATCGAAGATAAGATCCTGCATGTTTTATCGTCATCGGAGGTATTGTCTCGATTATTCAAGGGTGTTTTTAAAAGCTACAGTTAGACAGAGATTCAAAAAACTCTTTTATTAAGAGTTAGAATTTAAATTTTATATCCTTTTTTTTCAGGGAAATATTTTAGAAGACGAAACAGCCATTAAGATATTGTCATCATCTAAGGTGTTATCACAGGAAATCTCGGAAAAGCAGGTAAAACAAATATCCTATACATTTTCTGCATCTTCTCATGGTAGCTTTCGTTGAATTGTTCTGTGGGAAACATTTTTTTTATCTCCATAGGAACTTGCCATGGCAACTGAGAAGGAGATCGACGATACGAGAAACGGTTATCAACCTGTCGCCACTCATTCATCAGTGCTCTTCTTCTGTATATCGGATTTAGCCAACATTGAACCAATGTATCAATATTCTTTATCATGGTTTATCAATCTTTACATCACGGTAAACCACCTTACGTCTAGATCACACACATTAGCTACTCCATTTGATGAGCTATGAATGATTCTTATTTACTTTTTAGTCAATTGAAAAAAGCGAAAAGTCTGACGATCTAGTGGAGCGCATTGGAAATCTTAATGATCATTTCACACAAAGCATATACAATAACGTTTGCCGATCTCTATTCGAGAAAGACAAGCTTCTCTTTTCACTTATTCTGACCATCAACATTCTGAAAGGAAGGTAAGTTCTGGAGGAATCCAATTTAACTTTTCAACAATATGTTGATTGGAACATTTTGTATTTTTAAGAAACCAAGTGGACGATCAGATGTGGCGTTTCCTGTTAACAGGAGGAGTCGGCCTTGATAACCCATTTCCTAATCCTTGTTCCTCATGGCTGAATGAACGAGCATGGTCGGAACTGGTTCGAGCATCAGATCTTCCCAGTTTAAATGGACTAAAAGACAGTATGTTCTTGTTCAACACTTCATGTTCTTGTTCACAACACTTCCAGTTGAGTGGTTGGTTACCACTCACTTGAGGTTTCTAAAAATTTCAAGACGTCCATTGTTGAAATTATGTGGTCATACAATTTGTATGTCTGCCCTGTGTCGTTGCATATGTGTCGTTTGCCTATGTGACGTACTTTTCACGTTCTCGTAGGTATCACGCATCCGTCTTGGAAAGCATTCTATGACTCCGCTGCTCCACATAAAGAAGTCATCCCATGTGGTTGGGATGCGAAACTCAAAGGTTTAGATAGGTGAATGTTTTTCTTGTATGATTGACCAACCTTATGCTAATACAGAAATGACTATTTTGCGTTCATATTCCAACAGACTTGCTGTTTTACGATGTATTCGTCCAGACAAGGTCGTACCTGCTGTCCAGGTATTTTTATTTTCCCATTGTTTCCTGATCGACTAAGTCCGTATAACCTATTGAGGTGATATGTCATAATAATGAAATAACGATATATGGTCATTGACTATTTTTGTTTTAGGATTATATCGTCGAAA
Source organism: Turritopsis dohrnii (assembly GCA_027922465.2). Taxonomy (NCBI): domain Eukaryota; kingdom Metazoa; phylum Cnidaria; class Hydrozoa; order Anthoathecata; family Oceaniidae; genus Turritopsis; species Turritopsis dohrnii. The sequence goes on along the minus strand of BQMF02000133.1, from coordinate 314,541 downwards.
ATATGGGGCGTGCTTATGTCGAGCCGCCCACATTCAACTTACCCCTAAGTTATAGTGATGCGAATTGTACCACGCCCTTGATCTTCGTCCTATCTCCTGGTGCCGATCCTATGGCAGCCTTGCGAAAGTTTGCGGAAGAGAAAGGATTTGGAGGAGATAAAATCCAATCAATATCTCTCGGTCAAGGCCAGGTAAGCAGAATGGGAGCAACTCATCTGTGGTAAACTCTCTCAAATTGCTCGATGAACCGCTATTCTTCGCCAGCTTACACACAGACGATTGATACTCCAGTACTAGTTCAGGCAAAAACCTCTAAACAAAAGTATTTTATTATTACTATGTACAGGGTCCTATCGCACATCGAATGATAAAAGATGCTTTAAAAAATGGCACATGGGTGGTTTTACAAAATTGTCACGTGGCAACAAGTTGGATGTCAACGTTAGAGAAAATATGCGAACAGGAGATCATTCCGGAAAATGCTCACGTCGATTTCCGAATCTGGCTGACTAGTTATCCATCACCCGATTTCCCGGTTTCTATATTACAAAACGGTGCGATTAACTTTCTGATCTGTGGCGTATGAAGCTACCAAGTCTTCATTCTTGTTGAAAACGTGATGGATTGGTTAAGTTGTCATCTACTTTTATTTTAGGAGTGAAAATGACGAATGAACCTCCAAAGGGCATGCGCGCTAATGTGTTACGCTCCTATACGAGTGATCCGATATCCGATCCAGAATTTTTCGCAGCTTGCAATAAAGTAAATTCAACGAAGTTTTCATTCGAAATTTGTCGGTCTTACTTACTTCTGTTTGCTACTGTATTCTTACAGTGTAACATCTACACTTGGTAGCCTGTATAATCGAGACCACATTCTGGTTGAAACTTCAGCTGCCAACCTATCAGTTTTTTAGAAGAGTATTTTGTTTTTCTGATCAGCCATTCATTTTTCTGTTTTCAGCCAACAGAATGGAAGAAGATGTTATTCGGTCTATGCTTCTTCCATGCGTTAGTACAAGAGAGAAGAAATTTCGGTCCTCTTGGTTGGAATATACCTTATGAATTCAACGAGTCCGACTTGAGAATCAGCATGAGGCAGTTACAGGTTTGTGAACGGCGCGGAAATCAGGGCGGGAAACAAACAATCTAATGATGACGAAGCTTATATCATTTAGGAGTTATTTAGAAATATAAAAACCAAAAAGAATATTTCTCAGAAACATTTTCCGTGAAAAAAGATAAGATCTGTTACTTGGTTAAGCTTGTATCTCTGATGTCACAAAACTTTAATGATTAATTCTCGATAATTCAGCATCGAACAATAATTTTGCACTGCGTCTCCCACGTGTGAGAACAGAATATGCACGTAAATCTTTGAAGCTATGATTTATAATGAACTGCCACTCAGTTTCAGGAAAGAGGAGTCTTCTGCTAAGTTCGAAACGCTACTAAAGAAACACTTCGGTGTTTCTTGTGGCAATTTGAGTTCAGCACTGATGATACACGAGTCATTATGGTCTTAATTAAGCTTTTGTCGATGTACTTAGCTTGTTTGTTTGCTTTTTTTTTTCAGACCTAACCAATCTTCGTGTGTCTCGTTCTTCCGTTTTATTTGACCCGTATCTCCTTTTCGTATCTAATTTACTGTTTTTGTTTTGTTTGTTTTTTTTGTTTATTTTTGTTGTGACAAGACACACATTGATAGCAGTTATCATAACTGAAGTGTATTTATCCTGTATAAATATTTTTTGGGGAAAAAACCCACGAAAAGTGTGCTCCTGGAAACGCTTGTTGGCGTTTCTGCAGACGTTTGTTTCTTTCTGCAGATGTTTCTGAACGATTACGACGCCGTGCCGTTAGAAGCTTTGACCTATCTCTTCGGCGAATGCAACTACGGCGGTCGGGTTACCGATGATAAAGACCGAAGATTGTTGTTATCTTTATTAGAAATATTTGTTTGTGATGATATCATACGCGACGATGAGTACACGTAAGTGATGGGCTGGTTATTCTGATAGATGTTTAATTGTATCAAATGATAAAACGACAATGTAAAATTTTTGGAAATATATTTCGATCATCTCGATCATTCTCAATCAACTAAAAAACATTTTGTTAAAAGTTAAATTATGAACAGCTAAAAGTAAAAGGTGCTAATTGATATATATATATAATACAATAATTTATTAAAATATTCCCAAGGCTAACATTCAGCGACAATGAAAATTAAAATATCATAGCATTGTCATATTTTGATGATCAATTTTGATGATCAGTTCCCGATGTTTAATTGATTGATTGATTTACCATTTAGTGAAGGATTATGGTATTAAAACTAATGTTTTAATGTTGACAAAGCAGCCAGTTGGCAATTTTTGCAGCATATTAATCTTCATTGTTAACCTTTATTGTTCTCATTCAGTTTTTCGCCAAGTGGCGTATACTACGCACCGAAAACCTCTCCATACGACAAGTACGTTGATTACATACGAGAATTGCCGTTAATTCCACATCCGGAAGTATTCGGGTTGCATGAAAATGCTGATATTACGAAAGAGCAACAAGAAACACAAAACGTGAGCATATGGAATTTCAAACTGTTTCTTGGATGTTATATATATGATGTTTGTATAGTGGAGATGTTATGCTTTTGAATGATTGTTGATTTTGTTTTTCGCAGTTGTTTGACAGCATTTTGTTGACGTTACCTCGGCAATCTAGTGGTGTCGGAAAATCACCGGCAGAAACAGTCGGCGACTTGGCTGCAGACATTCTAGCTAAGTTCCCCAACCCGTTCGACATGGAGATGGTGATGGAGAAATATCCTGTCGTGTATGAAGAGTCGATGAACACAGTGTTGAGACAAGAACTTATTCGTTTCAACCGATTGATTGTCGTGGTCAGATCGTCCCTGAAAAATATTCAGAAAGCTATAAAGGTAACTTGTGGCAGGTCTATCTCAGTGGTGTAACCATGAGTGCCTTAGATTATTGGTAGTGATTGTTCATTTTTCAATTTTTCACTTGCACTGATTCATTCTGCCACACCGACTTCCCTTCTAATTAATGTCGTCTTTACGAAGCTATATACTCCACTGTTTGTCTATCTAGTAGTAAAGCTTATAAAGCGTTTCTGTTGCTCATATCACGAGACTACTTCTATTTGACAGGGTTTAGTCGTCATGTCTTCTGAATTAGAAGATGTATTCAACAATATGTTGATTGGAAAAGTTCCTGCTGTATGGTCAGCTAAATCCTACCCATCCTTAAAACCACTTGGCAGTTACATTGCTGACCTTCTAGACAGGTTCATATTATCCTTCAACCTTCCTAAATATATTATTTACCCAGTGGACATTGGGTAGGTGTTATACTTTCTTTTTAACGTCTTTGATTTCTCTCCAGATTGAAGTTCTTTCAAGATTGGATTGATAGCGGTATACCGAATGTATTTTGGATATCTGGATTTTATTTTACCCAGTCTTTTTTAACAGGTGAGTCTGTTTTGTCGTAACCATATGAAACGAAACATGTCAATACCGGCATGCAAAGAATCTCATGCACTCAGTATTATTCTGCCACCTTGCTCGGATTAACATTGCTTAAAGCTTTCGATAATACTTAATTCTTGTGTAGGTGCTGCACAAAACTTTGCCAGAAAACACCAAATGCCGATCGATCACGTAGGATTTGAGTTTTTCGTTCTGGACAAAGATGCTGACGTCAGCACAAGACCAAGTGATGGTGTTTACATCCGGGTATATAATTTCGTTTATCAACCCCTTTTTGTTTGTACAATGCAGTGACGTTTTAAGATTCCAAAATTTTACGAGAAATTGTCCTGGGGAAATTGTTGAGAGATTTTCTCATTGTCCTTTATTCTGGTCAGCCTGTAGATGTACTTGTGCCCAACTAGTTTTTCCTTTGTGTTCCTTAGGGTTTGTTCCTAGAAGCTGCTCGTTGGAATTATGACACAAACGCCCTTGCAGAATCATTACCAAAAGTTTTATTTGAAGAAATGCCTATTGTATCTTTTCTATATGCCAGTAGCCTGCGTTCACAAGTCAGATAGCTATGATTTCGTGCATGTTTACATGAACTTGTTACCAAATTTCGAATGATATTCAATTTCCACAAAGGTTTGTACATTTTGAATTTGTGAGTCACTTTTCTGATCTGATCTGCCCAAAATTTTGCAATTCGATTCAGTTCAAATTTGAACTGAATTTCGCCTATTTAAAATCATTTATATTACCATAACTACAGCTGTGACACGTCTTGAAGTCATGCTGCGTTTTAGACACCCTTGTTTAAAAGTTGACCTTAATAACGCCATAGATGTGGTTAGTACCGGGCGAAAAGAAAACATTTAAACAGAAGCCCTGTTATAACTGTCCAGTTTACAAGACGAGCGCGAGAAGGGGAACATTGTCAACCACTGGACATTCGACGAACTTCGTCATGTACATGCAAATACCCAGTGATAAATCCGAAAGTCATTGGATTAATCGAGGCGTGGCTTTGCTTTGCCAGTTAGACGATTAATGGGATCCAGATTACCAGAGCTATTGTGAAATTTTAATTATGAATATTGTATATACGAATGTAATATTTGGTTATTTATTTGAACTCTTCTTTAATTTTTTTAAAGAAGATTATCGCTTTCAAATGTTTGTATTCATATTTTTCTACTGCAAAAACTGAAAAAGAATTGTGTGATATATCATGACTTTTGCTTTTAAGTGGAGAGGGCGTGATCTGTTTAACAGCTATCCTTTCCAAGCTGTTCTGAAACACCCGTCAGTAAAATAACGCACTTTAAAGCGGGGATACTGTACTTTCAAGTCTGTATGCAATGGTAATTTGACGAAAGAACTGGTCTCAGGCCGTTGATGAACATTTGTGAATTTCTTCCGTTTGTCCGTAGAAACCAATCCATGACGAAGTTGACAACAAAACACCTGGTTCATATGAGGGTGTGGAATTCTGAGACAGACTTTAAAATCTAGTTACGAAAGATCATTCGATCTGGATCCACTTTCATGATGTCTTCTTTCTAAAGATAACATATCAAGTTAACAGGAGATCAACTTCGTGCCAAGGCTCTCTACGGACAATGTATTCACCAAATCGAACCTTGTCCCAAATACATTCCTTAGGAATGGAGAAGCTACATGGACATTAAAAGTATGGATATTGAATGAGCTTGTTGTATACAATATCTAATATCTCCTTCAACATAATCTACACAGTAGTATCTATACATCCTAATATCTCTTAATATACAAACAAGTGAGGTAACATCAACAGAGAATGTTTTTGAAAAGACATCCAAAATAGCAAACAAAAACCTATCAGCACTGAGTAAATATGATTTGGCAGACACACTCAAGAAAGTGAGGAGCATCTTCCCTTTCGTAGAAAAGTCACTTGGCTTTGTCAGAAAAAGTGAGTTTGATGTCTCGCTCTACCAAACTTTATTCTTCCTTGAGAAATCAACCGATGATAGTTGCCAGGCAACTACTCATTCCAGAACAGAAAATGATTACCTGTTATAGAAATTACCTGCCATATTTTCCTTTAGTTCACACGCGTGTAAAAATTGCTTTCAGATGTCCTTTGATTCTCAAATCGTTAGAAAAAAACTAACAAAATACATCGAGGCAACTTCCCAGCACAAATAAAATCAATCGTTGCTCTTATAATATGATTTGTTTGTTTGAGAAGTTCCTCGAATCGAACTTTCATTCAAAGCAATAATTTTGTACTGCGCCTCCCACGTGTGAGAACAGAATATGCACGTAAATCTTTTTACTTTAGCACAAATAAAATCAATCGTTGCTCTCTATAATATGCTTTGTTTGTTTGAGAAGTTCTTCGAATAATATAGACTCTATTAAAACTGATAAATATTAAAAATGATGAAAAAAAGAACATCCTCCATAATAGTAATAATGGGGATAAATAGGTTCTTTCAATTATCCGATTCGGTTTCCAGATCTAGCTCATCATTGGATTCGTCTACTTGCTCTACAGCGTCGAGCTTCCTCTTCTTCGCAGATGATATATCCAATTCGCCATCATTCGAACGTTTCAAAATTTCTTCATCGAACCTGTTTTCCGTTAAACATTTTTCGGTTCCGTTGTTTTCTACAACTTCTGACAGAGATGTTCTGGTGGATGTTGCTGTAGCAACCATAGAGTTATTGTCTTCTTTGGCGAGGGCGGTGGCGGCACCTTTCTTGGCGTTCTTGTGCTTGCCGTAAGAATGGTCTTCTTTTACAGTCTGTGTTATATCGACTGGAAACTGTGTACCTACGTCCTCCATAAACTTGAATGAGAAATTCACTTGCTGTGAGAAGTTTTTTCGACGCAGCTTACACCGGCACTTACACGTGCATTCGGTCTGTGTGAACTTGAATCGATCCTTGTACTCACGCTCCAGCCTTAAACGTTCCATTTCCAATTGTTTTTGTAAAACTTTATTCTTCCAATTCTCCTTGATTTGCTGTACTTTCTCGTGAATGAAAATCCGGCCGGGAAAAATGGTCGGTACAGCGTCCAGCTTCAACTTCCGTTTCACTTTGGTCGGACCGTATTTCCGTTTATATTCTTCCCACTTTTCGTCGAAACAATCTTCCGTGAAATGATCCGAGCAAACTGCCACATCCTTGGGAAGAGTCGTTCGATTGATCGCCATCACCCAAAGTTCACGCACGTCCATCCGATCTTCACTCGGCAGATCGTGCAACGAGTAGTTTCGTGTATCATGGCCTCCCCACTCATCCTTCTTGTTTTTGTGGTGGTGTGTATTCTTACAACCAGGTACACAGCAATGTACCATGTTTTGTATGAATTACTAAACACGAAAGAACATCATGGAATTATTTCGTAACAAAATTCCAAAAACCTTTTTCGACATTCGACATTGCTGTTGGTTTGGAAACCTAGATACTGTCAGAGATAAGTTTGAGATAAGCCATGCATCGATGGTAGACTTACATGTATGAGGTTAACAACAGCACAATTACCTCTTACAGCTCAAGAAATATCAAAACAACATATTGTATTTGGTCTATTTAACGACCACCGGGGCATCAAATTTTGGTATATATCTGATGTACAAGAGACATTTAATAGGAAGGAGGCATTGATATAAATTTTTAGGTTTTACAAGGGTGTTAAGAAGGAAGGGCCACAAAAAAGGAAGAGGGGCTTAAATAGATTTACAGAAAATGAATTTCAAACATACATTTCAAGTAAAGAAATATAAGGATACAACAGCAGGACAACTTCCATTCACAAGCAGGAAATGAATTAAAAATCAGAAGAAATCAGAAGGAATAAATTATAACATGTAGGAGTCTCATATTCTTTCAAGAAGTTAAGGGGATTTTTGCGTGGACTAATTTTTGTCAGTCATGTTTAGATACAATGAACCGGCAATAAAAATTAATGACACCATTTTTAAGAAATTTTACTTAGAAACATTTTACAAGAAACATTACACAGCTGACGAAAATAAATGAAAGGCCTTCTGTGTAAAGTGTATATAATCGAATAAATTCATACAAAAAGAGTTTTGGTTTACTCTCATCAATTTTACCTGTATTTTATAATATATATAGCTTAGAAATAGCAGCGAAAATCACCATTTCCATGCCTGCCACATTGCGAAACCAATGGGTGCTTAATAAGTACAAGGAAATAGTTAATATGAAAGGTACAAAACATGAGCAAATAGAATCATAAAATTTTACGTGGATTTATTTTTGCGAATTTGGCCAAAATTCGCAAAAGTTACAAAAATTAATCTACGAAAAAAAACCACCTTAAGGTATATTGCCATGGAGACCCAAATTGATCAAAAAAAGGGGGAAACATATGAATTTTTTCTATGGCAGATGTGTTTTAATACTATAATTTGGTTGAAAAGGTCTGTACAGATTTTCATTGAGATTTTGAAATTAAAAGATTACTCTATACAGAAATTATTCATTAGTGTATGCACCCTTTCACATCATGTTGCTAAGAGATTATCTAAAGTATTGTTTCAAACACAAATCAACTGTAAATTAAACATTGGACATACCATGCTGCCATTCAAACTAAAACACAAAATATGCAGTGGTTTTGGTGAGTATTCATGAATTTTCATAAAGATATTTTCTTGAACAGACAATCAGGTAGCCTCCTGACCAATTTTACCAACAGTTAGGGATTCCCAAATTATGCAAAACTGGTAAAGCTGGCAAATAAATAGTTTGTTTGATTGATTGATCTTTCTTGTAAGTCGGAACAATATCTGCTCCTCCACAATCTTCAATGTTTAGAAGCATACTTATGAAAAAACAGTTTTGATGCATAAAATATTCTCCATTTCACTTTTTTTTATGAATTATCTTTTCCAAAAGAGTTTTCATCTTATTTCAACTAAAAAACAAATTTTTGTCTCAGTCAAAGATGATCGATATTTGCTTACCCCTGAAACTCTACAACAGCAGAAGGAATGTCTATTCCCATAAAATGCAAATTATAGAAGCTTTATAAAAAGAATGTCAAACTTTCGAACTACAAATAGCCTTCCTAATCACAAATAAAAATCAAAGCAATCTTACTGTTTGTAAACCATAAAAAAATTAACAACTTTCAGCTTGTATATAATCAGACTAAGACACAAACTTCTGATCGTCATTTTATGTCCTGGTTTTCATGAATTTGGGTGTGTTTTTTTTCCTCAAAAATGTTTTAACATAAAATTTTAATGATGAAGTCACCAATAACCTACTTGGTACTTATTATAGAGGAGTGCTAATTGGAGAGGGGCATTATAAAATAAACCAAGAAAATGGTTATGTCAGCTGTCAAGGCAATTATGTAATGTTATTCTTAGTGCTATTGAAAAATTGAAAACCTTTGTTTTAACATTTTAAACATTATTTATATTTGTAAACATCATGTAAATATCTTTTAAAAACAATCTTTTGTTTCTATTACATAATTTTTTTGTTTTTCTCAAAATTTTAATAACTGCCTGGACATTTTTGTGTTATTGTTATTCTTTCTAATAAGCACCCAGACGGTTATTAGAGAGGGACGCTTATGAAAATCATCCTAACTTGAAGGGGGCACTTCTTAGAGACTTACTTTTTCCTTTGTATCATCACTCATCATCAATTATTAATTATTTTGCCTTAACAGGTATGTACATGAATGAATAGGATACAAACAATAAGACCAGGAGACTACCTCATATAGTATTAAATTCAAAGGAGGACACCACCTTCATATAAAAGTATACACAGATAAAGCGGCAATCGCAAATATGTTCTGTTTGGGTCTGCCGACCGACTGTCTTCGGGAAGAAAATCTGCAACTCGGAAAGTCGGTAAAATTGTCAGAAAAATATTGATATATAACATAACATGTCGCAATAATCTAAAAGATGCCTAAAGAATCTCTGCCTCTCTCCTTCGTCCATCATTATGTTTTGCAGATTTAGACTAGTTTTCTGTACATTTTCAATCTAATGATCACTTACAACAACAAAGCATTCAAACAAAGAACGAAGAGCGATAGAGAACAAAGGCTAGTATAGAGCGGCCCGTGTTAAAGTTCCGATGCCAACTGAACAATTAATTAAGGCTGTTTTTGACCCGAACACAGAAGATATTGCAATTGTCACCTAATTAATATAAATGTTCCTCTAGATAAAAACTACTACATAGTAATTAAACTATACAAACATGCTACTGGAAAAAAAGAAAGAAAAAAAATAAGTGGAAAAGAGAAAGAATATCATTAATAGCTCAATAGGAAAGATTTTTCAAGTGTCTAAAACTTGGAGAAATTGGGTGAATGAGAAGATGGATGAAGATCAGTGGAATGTGATTGATAGCGCAAATGGAGAGGAACCTGAAGTTTGACCTTGATAAAAGGTGATTAGATTATCCCCTCTAGTATGATGTGAGCTAGTGAGGAAACTTGAATGAGGATGATGTCTTTTAAAAACGGCTTGAGAAGAAGGGATGAACGAATTTTTCGGCTTTGAAAAGTGAGGGAGGGTTAGAGATGCATTCCATTAAGTCAAAAAGTCAAGTCAGAAGAAAGGTGTTCCTCCGTTAATCAAATACTTGAACACATAACACTTCAATACCTTACTTATATCTATATGATTTTCCACATGAAAGTGTCACAAAGTAAAAAAATTGGTAAAGCTTGACATACACTGCTTCCGCGCTTATTTGTTCTTACAGATAATGACTACCAGTGATATTGATGAGATTGAGATTTTAAGAAACACCCTTGTTTCCAGTCTTCCCTCCTGCACACGGTCATCTGCGAAAAAAGATTCCAGCTGAAGAATAAACTTTATTACAATCTATGGATGAAAGAAAATACACCAGATTTCACAAAAGTCAATCTCCAATCAAATATCTGCGGTTAATCACAGTATCAAAACCATATCATATGATGCATGGATGATGGATGGTGCGTGATGCTAATAATATTACGATAAAATCATTGGATATAAAGAGAGATAGGAGGGGCGGATGATAATCCGTGGCTGGCTAGTCAGCTTCTACTAAGAGCTTTTAATTTAATTCTCTGTAGAGCATACATGAACGTCATTTTAATGGTGCATGCATATAATTAGTTATCCCCAGCGCTAACTCGACATCGCAGGGGGCCCGGGGAAAATGTCGAGCGGGGGATTTTAATGTAATATGTAATATTTTTGTCCACCACCACTACCACCCTTGTTATTTTGCTTTTGTTAGGTTTGGACAGTACCTAGAAGAATTAAGTAAGAAAAAAACTAACATATTTCTTAATTTGGAATATATTTTTATCATATAACAATATTACATTAAAGTTCATTGATTGCCTGACCTAAGAATATTTATGTATCTTGCTTTGTCAACGAAGTGAAGTGTACATTCCACCTGCATCCCTTCCCCATCTCCTTAATTCACAGGATTGTGGTTGGCGGTAATAGAACATGAGCACACAGAATGATAATTAAGGAAATACAGTAGACTCTCTCTCTAAATTGAACTTCGAAGGGGGGAAACAAAATTCTTCGAATTATGGAGAGTTCGAGTTAAAGAGAGTAATATTGCTAGGTTTTAGCTTGAAGGGACTCACTGATTCAGTTCGATTTATGGAGAGTTCGAGTAATGAAAAGTCGAATTACAGAGAGCCCAATAACAACAATTGGGATTTTGAAAATGTCAAGTTTTTGGTCAAAGGACTGACATATTTTGTCGAGAAAGGCGGTTGTCGAGTTAGAAATGTCGAGATAGCGGGGGAACTTTCCATTCAAAAACGTCGAATCTGGCCGGACCAAAGTAATTATGTCGAGTTAGGTGGGTGTCGAGATAGCGAGAGGTCGATTTAGCGGGGGGCAACTGTAATTATATTTCCCAAGCGAAACCGAAACCACCTATTTTGTGTTATCACTGAAAATAAATATAAATCTTCCCTCTCTGTGTGCTGTGTAATGTTTAGTTCGCTCACCCTTGCTTCTATCATGTTATAAAAGAGAAACAGTCAAATTGACAGTTCCTGGAATGTTATTATCTCCTTAATGTTATTATCTCCATTAGAATATTGTTTTGAAACCCTCCCATGTATAATTCAGTACTTAATTGGTATGCATGTGTGAAAGAGCTTAAAACGGGGATGACATATTGAATATTGACATATTGAGAATGTTAGATAAAGGCAGATAATGAGAACATTTATATAACAATCCCCATTTTGAATATGCCTGTGATAACAAAGTTGATTTTGTTCACAGGTTTCTTATTATTACAGGCAGAAACTGTGGATGTTAACGAGTAAATCTATCTGTTAAGTCTTTCATGATTACTTCTGAGTAAATTTTTAAGAATCTCGCCCGATAGTGTCGAAAATGTTGGAGGTATGTATACTGTCTCCTTTGTCTTTGTTCCATTAGACATGTAATAATACATGACTCATCTGTTATAACCATGTTACCATAGTAACATCATCGTGATGCGAAATTATGGATAGAAAATCTCTTCATTTTTAAATGAAATTGAAAAGCTTTTCACACTTTCAATTATTTTCAAATAAATAGCTAAAATTAGAAGCAACTACAGACAAAAGATTTGACACGAGTGTAGGGAAATTTTTAATGATAGAAACAAAAAAGAACCGTTTAACTAATTTTCATTGGAATTTCAAAGCAAAATGTTTTCACGCACAAAGTAACTTTACAATTTTCATTTGTCAGTAGAATTGAAAGCTGGTGCATGTGATAAAACGCTTTTAATGTCGATGTTGGTAATCTTCACTGCTTCAAGTGTCCCCACGGTGGCATTGCATCTTTCAAATACCTACATGATATATAAGATGAAATCTTTGCACCAACCGAGATATTATTTCATATTTAACTTATCGGTGAGTGATGTCTTCTTCACGTTAGCATTAGCTGCCTACTCCGGGATGGATTTAAATGATGACTGGGCTCTTACGGTTGTGCATGTGTTTTACATCGAGTCCATTCTCACAACCGTCATGATTTCAGTGGATAGATTCATAGCAATAAAATGGTGCTTAAGATATCACATCGTCATGACAAGAAAACGCTTAAGTTTTTTGCTGATATGGACGTGGATAAGCTCCGTAGCTATAGGATCTTTACCAATTGTTTTAAATGGTGCTGTTCTCGATAAAGACTCGTATGTAGAGTTGAAGTATGGATTGCTGTATGTGGTGATGTTCGGTTCATGTGCAGTTCTTGCTTCCATTTCCCTCTACACCATGATTATAAGAAATAATCATATTGAACAGTTAAGGAAAAAGAAGTTCATGTATGGAAAGAATGAAGAAAAGTTCCAGTTATCAAAAAAGCTGAAACAGAGCGTGATGGACGCATTCAAGTTAAATCTGATCACAATTATCTTAATCATCATTCCGAATTTCATCAGATTATTTGCAGAGCATCGGAAGATTGGCAACTTTCGCGTGAAAATACTTTTGGGGATATTTGTTCTCGTCTATGCAGTAACCAACCCAATCATTTATGCGACCACCATGACTGAACTGAAGGGGGAATACAAGAAAGTATTGGAAAGAAGAAGGAAAAGAGTGAAGCCACAACCAGCACCGCTGTATCGTCAAAACACCAATGTATTTACTTTATGAAACTTTTTTTATGAACACAACTGATTTTTATAAAAAAGGAGTTCCTAACCTTGATAGTATTCTTATAACAAATAATGGCTGCAAACATTACCAAAGTCGTTTTCAATAACATTCCCCCTTAAGGCTCGTTTCCATTTAACTGCATTTTATGCTTTAGCGTAAAAAGCTCATGAGCATTTTCATGGCGCATGGACAACTTGCAAAAAATACCGCTGACCGAGAGAATTTATGCTCTTCAAAATTGCTCTTGAGTTTAGCGGCAACTTTGAATTCATTCTACTTTTCGCGGTGTTGTTTTTTTTCTCTCATGACTGATAGCCAATCATTTTTCAGTACTGAATGGCGAATGTAATACAAGAAATGGTGACGAAGCAAGACCAGATATACGTGCTCGCGGTGTATGGAGAAACGGACAGAATGCGTATTTTGATATTCGGGTGATGAACACAAACGCAGAATCTAAAATCTCCACATCCATTGAAAAAATTTTAGAAAAGCATGACATGGAAAGAAACGCAATTATAACAACAGAATTATGAATGTAGAGCATGGCATCTTTACTCCATTAGTTTTCTCTGCAGAATGCTCTACATTTCATAAACATATTGCTGAAAACCTAGCTGTGAAGACGGATACGAGAAGATTCGATGTAGATTGTCCATTTTAATCTTACCTTCTTCTTTGCTATGTATCAGAGGGAGTCGTTCACATGAAAGACCTTTCTTTGCTATGTATCAGAGGGAGTCGTTCACATGAAAGACCTTTCTCTTCGGAGAAAGCTATTCCAGTGGACGATTTTGCTCTTGCTTACGATATTTCTAGGGGTGCTTGAGTTTTTGAATTCGTCTGACTTCTATTTGAATGGTATGTTTGTATAGTCTTTTATTTTATTTTATTAATTTATTTTTTTATTTATCTTTTTTTTATTTCCTGAAGGCCTTAAAGAAATATTTTTGATCAAACAACATAAGATCTTAAACCAAAATTGCGAACAGTCCCTTTGAACGTCTTTCTTGAAATAATTTTCTCATCCATAGTTTCTTCGTTTCCTAGTTTTGTATTTTTGTCTGCGACGTAAACGTAAGATAAACACAAAGCAGACACTTTTAGCTTATGAAGTAGTAGTAATCTCTTCGTCACTGCAAACATGGAGGTAGAAAAATTTATTGCTTATTTATTCCATGCTGCAAACGACATGCTTAAAGAGACATTGCTTATAAAAGAAAAGTGACGCTCAATGGAATTAAATTTTTATAAAGAGAAAAATGCTCTTGAGCTTTTTACGCCACAGCGTAAAATGCAGTTAAATGGAAACGAGCCTTTAGTTTCAAAAACCCAAGAGTTCGTTTAGAATCTTTCTACATCAGACATGACTATAAACTATGACTATAGACTATACTATGACTATAAACTAAAAAACAGTTGTCCCTGTCTACAAACTTCCACTTGTGGTTCATGTGAAAAGTTGTGATTGAACTAAATTTTTGGCGAACAATTTATCTTATTGCCCCTAGGAGAAAATCGGTTATCATGCATAACTGACAGTCTTAACCTCCCTTTGCATCTTTTCATTAGCACAACATGACATCCGAAGATGAGTGAACTTTAAAAATAAACCATTTATTTTCTGATTCAGAAATTTACAAATTGATGATTATGACATTTGTGTTACGGTTCTGTCGTTGCTGATCAAGATATCAAAACATGCACACAGAGGCGGTATGATCGCAACGAGTGATGTCTTCTAGTTTAGAAACTAATACGAATTCGTTTCCAAAATTTCAACTTACAAGTAAAAAAACATTACAGCTGTGATTCTGTCATTATAGACTGTCGTCTAAAGTAACCATGACAACCTTTTGCCTTTTAGTATTTGATGGACAGTCTTTTTTTAGCCAAACATTATTCGTCGAGTCAGCACTTTTGACACTCTTTTCATTCTTGTCAAAAACAGCACAGAGCAGGTCTCTTTTACTACTATCTTGAAACAGCCTCATTTTCAAGGATGGTTTAGCAGGTGTTGGTAACTTCCCCTCCCCTTCTTCCATGCAATCTAGAAAAATCATGATTAGTTTCAAGAAATCTCCATATCAAATATTTATCAAAGGCTTCATCATCAGGTCAAAGCAGACCAACAACAACAACACAGCAACAACAGCAACAATTTCACAACATTGAACGAATGAACTTAGCACGAATTATACACAATGAAATGATTCTTTTCTCGTTGCATTATGAGAGTTAATGTTTTTTGGAGATAAATGTGTTATGGCGACGGCAGATTAGCGCCTCTTTAAACTAGCGTTATGAATCATGTAAAAGCATGGAATAAGGGAATCGTCCTTCAAATAAAGTAACGCAACCATAAACGTGTTATTGAAAGTTGATTGGCCATACTTGAATAAAGCACTTCTTATAAGCGTCTTCCAAGATTCTGCAATGTTGTAATAATTGCTCAGCTGACGTATATAAACACAGTAAATATAAACATCCACTATTGGATAAAATGGTGAAGGGGAAAGGTTGAAACAAACCTGCCATCACAGCATGTGATGCAATCTTTGTATCGTGCTCATCGTCTTTCATGAAAGCTGGCAAGTTGATTGGATTAAAACCACAATGCTTCTTGTGATTGGTTAATATTTCAAGTTTTCCAACAAAGTCACACCCACTGAGTCGGAAAGGACATGCAACCTTAAACAAAAGGAATTATCATTTTTAAATCTGAAATGCAATGCAATAAGTAAACAGTGATTCTTTATGTAAACAACTCACCATTTGGTCTCCTATTATGTTGGCGAGTATGAAGTCATAATGAAGTTGCTTCTTTGTCAAAGGTTTTCTGGAATAGATCATTGTAAACAATATTAAATTCCTTATCAAACAAAAGAATCATAGTGGTGAATAAATGAACAAAATCACATGACCAAATTAAAAATTCTCCTAACCTGTCTTCTGGACATGTCTTGCTTTGTTGCAACCATTGATTGATACACTGTAAAATAAACAACTATCCTTTATACCAGAAAACTTGAAGAAATTTATGAAAGGAGCTGACCTACTCATTGCTGCATATATACATGCTATTTTTTTCATACGAACAAGATAAAATCCAACCTGAGGCTGGCTGTTCTTATTTTTTTAACCTTTTTCAGCCTAAATTGTTCTTATTTTGTTACTTGCTTTAACACAGTTTTATATTTCAGTCTTATCTTGTTAATGAAACTTCCAGTAAAAGAAATTAATTTTTTTAGAAACACCTTTGCTACAAGTCTTGTTGCTGTTTCCATCTTGACGATTCGAATTTGTAACGGATCATGGTAGTGAAACAAAATAAATTACAGCCATTCTGTAATAACCCAATATGGGCATGCAAATTTTAATAGGCAACACGCCATGCCATAAATAACATATTTTATAAATTTATTGCACGTAAGAAAAGAAACCATCGTAAAAGTGAAAACTATATATATACTTCTTAACCATTTATCGGTAGCTTGAGAGAGAATTGCAAAAGAATTCACATTCTAAACAAGAAAATTCAGGCTCAGGCTGTTCCTTTGTTTTGGACCAACACTTCAAGCCTCAGGGTGTTCTTATTTTGCTCTTATTTTATTGCCAAATCTATGGCTCACATAAAATTGTTCTAATGAAAAAAAAAAAAAGCAAGCACCATTGCATCTTGATTTTTGCTTCACGTTCCCTGTTGTAAATTATAGTTCTTTCATACAAAGAAAAAACAAAAATTACATTTATATTTACAATAGATGTTCTCTTATTTCTCAGTGAAAAAGGTTTAAGGACCTCCAAATTTGCATGGTAAGCTAGCTTAAGACGGAAACTATTCAGAAAATAAAAAAATGAAATGGATCAGACCCTTTTAAACTAAACATGACATATAGCGTATTGGAAAAGATTTCATTAAGAAATGCAAAATGAAAGTTTACCAATTTACAAAAACTGTGTCCACATGGTGCTCTTTGTGGTTCATGAAATACATCTTGACACACTGAACAGTACAAATGCTTACTGACAGCTTCAGGATTAAGAAAATACCTAAAAGTTTAATAATCTTACAAACTATGTACATACTCATTCAAGAATTCTCATGGAAATGAAATGATAAAGCATGAACTTAACAGTGCCTGATCTTAGCAGTGGCCCGACTGTCCGAGACAGTCAAAAATTGGTTCGGACCACCAAAATTTTTGAAAACCAGTGTTGTGGTGGCCCGACTGGACAGGCGAAAAAAAGTATATAAATTGTAAACATGATTTAAGAATTTCCATTACAAGAGAATTGAGTTTTATAATGTTTGTCTTTGCAATTTCAGCTCTTTCTTTCTAATTTGTAAGCATTTCTAAGTGTGTCCAAATGAAATTGTAGAGTGTTATTGAATATCGGGCCATTAAAATTTCCTTCGGGCCACCAACAATTTTAAAACCAATGATGTCAATGGCCCGGCACGACACCCAGATAAAATCTTAAGATTACACTGCTTAAAATATTTTGTATATGATTCAAAAGTTACACACATCACTCTCCCTTTTTATATACATCATAAAAGCAATGCATAATTTGATATAAAAATTAGAGACTTTGAGTTTTGCAATCTTTGCTTTATTGCAAATTCAAGACCCTTAAGCCTTGGGTCTCTTTCTTGATTTAAATGGAACATATTATGCTATGAAGTCATGTATAATAAGAAGTGTTGATTTACCTTTGATCAGATAACATTACCAGCTGTTAAAAAGCTTTCATGACTAGAGCATTTAACATTCTAAAGGTTTCAGTGCAAATTGTAACAATTTTTCAGGTATGGTCTCTAAAGGCATCCATACCAGAGAAAAGTTTCAACAATTAAATTAAATATCATCACAATACAAGGAGTGCTATTGCACTTCTGTACCTACTAACACTCTAACCTGTTGATGTTTCGACCCAGTTTCAGGTAATCAGCATGAAATTCTGCACCAGATTTATGAATAATATAGGGGGTACGAAAGTGCAATAGCGGCAATAAAGCTTTATTATATATATACAGTTTCTCAATTTCTTTTATTTATCATCATTCATTTATTGAATTGTAATTGAATTCCTTCTACCCCAATCTCTATTTCAAAATATTCCAGAGAATTTGGCCGCCATTATGATTTGGCAAAACAAAAAAACCTAACGAAATAAAAACGAATCCTATGGAATGCCATAGCTGCCATAAGTGATCTTCTGATATTCTGTGCATTAGAAATTTCGTTTTGTGCAGTAGTGATTTCATTTGGCGCTGTAATAAAAGCGTATTGCGATGTAGTTTTTCTGTATTGCAAGGTGGATCTATTTGAAAGCGCAGTAATTTCCTTGACTTGCGCAGTAGACAACTCATATTGTGCACTACTTAAAGGGGAACTAAACTAAAAAAATTACAAGTTCATTTTTTTGCCCTATTTGAAACAGCTTTAAAAATGATGAAAGTCAGTTTTTGAATTTTCAAAAAATCTTTTTTCGTTCTTGAGATATTGCCGTTTAAAGTTTTTTCCCGAAACATGATCTCCATGGCAACGTGACATCACAACGTTCAAGAAGATATTGCTGACATATAAATATGTGAATAACTCAGAATGTTTTAATGATTTATTGTTAGAACATTGCATGTAGAGTGGTAAATAACTGCAGTTGTGAAAACAGCAAAGAAATTTATTGCCACTGTTACCCCGACTCAGTTCCAGCTCTCTGTCAATTTTTGCTGACAAAGCTATAATAACATCATCCAAAACTATTACTATGATGAATTTCACTTTAACTTATGCCCAGTGAAAACTGTCCCATTTTCTAAAATTTCGTTTCCCTTACCTGAGTAGATCTCCATTTGTAGCTTTGTCAGCAAAAAACAGAAAAGGCCTGGAAACAAGCCAGGGTAACTATGGCAACAATTATTTTTAGTGACTTGATACCTGTACGGGTTTGTCACTATACATACAAAATTTAAGCAGTGCATCACTTATATTTCTTGAGTTATTTACATATTTGTATGTCAGCAATTTCTTCTTGAACATTGTGATGTCACGTTGCCATGGAGATCAAGTTTTGAGGAAAAACTTTAAATGACAATATCTCGGGAACGAAAAAAGATTTTTTGAAAATTCAAAAACTGACTTTCATCATTTTTAAAGCTGTTTCAAATAGGGCAAAAAAATGAACTTGTAATTTTTTTAGTTTAGTTCTCCTTTAAATCGTTGTAGATAAATCATTACGTGGTAGATAAATCGTTATGTAGTAGATAAATGGTTACATAGTAGATAAATGGTTACGTAGTAGATAAATCGTTAGGTGGTAGATAAATTGTTACGTGGTAGATAAATTGTTACGTGGTAGATAAATTGTTACGTAGTAGATAAATCGTTATGTGGTAGATAAATCATTACGTGGAGGTCCCTTCATCGTAGAATAAAATAGGAGCAAAAAGCCCTTCACCGTCTTTGTTTTTACATAAATGAAAGACTAGCAGCGAAAGCGGATACAGTATCAAAACACCCGTGGACTCCTACTCCTACTACTACTACTACTACTACTCCGGCCGGAATGCCAATTAGTCTACGATTTGGAGACTGTGAGACTTCACAAAAAACTCAATATAAATTATAATGAAAGAACGCAGCCTTTTGAATTTTCAAAAGTTTTACATCTCAAACTTTTAAAGCTTTTTCTTCGATATTTTATCACAATTCAAGAAGGAATGGATATTAACCAAATAGGTCTACATAAAACTGGGACTTTTAGTTACTTTTATGGTACTGAATGTACCTTGGTACTTGAAAATAGATGTTTTTCTTGTTGTCAGTTCAGACTTTCTTATTAACTTATACGTTTATTAGCTATCTATCTTTTCAAAAATCCATTTCAAAAAGGCAGTTATTTGTTCGAGTTCATCTTCGGTTTCAAGAAGTTATAATTAAAAACATAAAGAAACGCGTGTTTTTTCTACGTAAATTCTTTTGTCTTGTAATAAATCAATTTGCTGTTGTTTTACGATTAGACCCTATATTTACACCAACTATGTCGAAAGCATTTTTTTAACAAGTAATTTTGCTGCTACCGTTTTGTGCCATCTGGCTCTATTTTGAATATAGGAAAGATTACACTTGGAATCAGTATTCTTCAAACATGTCGAGGGAATCATTGAGAATTTGGAAATATGCGTGCCAATAAAAAGTAAACTTGTATAATGCATTGAAGAAGGAAAAGCTTATTGATCAGCGCAGTAGCAGCTGATCTTTCATTAGCGTTTGTCCGTCCGTTATTCCAGAATTTTTGTCCACAGTCCTAGCCTGGATTCCCGCTTACACCAGTGTAGAGGCTTTCACTCGACCGTGGTTTGTTAATTAGCAATATACTGAAAGATATGTAAGGCAATTTATTTGCTGTCAGTGCGTCCTGGAATGTACTAAATCGCAGCACCAGCTTCTTGAAAATTCTCAGATATATTTTTGATTCTCAGATGCTGTTGATACCTTAACTGGTTACCACGCTATTAATTCATTACAACATATAGTAGCTTACGGCAGGAGACTACAACACGTAAGGGGTCAGTGAAAGATTCCATACCGTAAAACCAGATCTGAGAGTATGTTTATCTAACAATTCAAACTTCTCGGTGAAAAGTCTCTTAAAAGTGTTTGGAAGAACGAGTCATCACGTGACCAAATACTCGTCATCCCAAACAAATGTAACAAGGTTTTAACCATAAAGATTTGATGGTCTGAAATTGTTAGATAAACTTACTCTTAGATCTGGTTTTACGATATGGAATCTTGCACTGACCCACGTAAGGTAAGAAATGTTTATATTCTTTTTTGTTATGTTTATATTTTATTTAAGCAGTTAAAACTTCCTACCAGAGGCTTAAAAAGATGTGAATCTCGTACCCCCTGTTGTTGCTTACAAAATGCTCCTCAAAAGTTTTGGTAGATTTAACAGTACTATCAGAGGGGGTGAAGACAAGCCCAAAATATGTGTTTCAGAATATAAAAGATTCCACTCGTTTGAGTTTCAAAAGAATCTTTAAAAAAGCAAGAAAGCTTTGATAAAATGGAAACAGATTTTTTAAGCAATAAAATAAGGCATATCACAATCACATGCACATGAAAACTTCTAATCACATCTGCCAAATGTATTACAACTTTTGTTGTTATATTATATATACTGTCATTCGCCATCCTAACTTCGGACATCCTAACTTCGGACACAAAGACCTGTCTGGTTAAAAAATATACATCCATACTCAACCAAGCCATAGGAAATATTAGAATATTCGATAAAGCAGATAAGAGATGTTGGCGTATTAATATTAATGGACTTTTTCTGATTTCAGGATTCTAGTATATAATCTATATTCTAAATT
The DNA here is from genome assembly GCA_027922465.2 of Turritopsis dohrnii. NCBI lineage: Eukaryota > Metazoa > Cnidaria > Hydrozoa > Anthoathecata > Oceaniidae > Turritopsis > Turritopsis dohrnii. The sequence continues at coordinate 292,969 of BQMF02000133.1, read as the reverse complement.
TGCCATTACCCTTAGTAAAATGACCTTTTTAGATAGACACTAGTATTCTGTTGATAATGCGAGAGACTTAATTAGAAAATCCAGTTCAAATGCAGAAAGCATTAAATTGCATTAAAAAAACATGATAAATTGTGCACATGTGTAAAAGTTCTGTGTCAATGGCTACCGACTGTCAAAGGCTACCGACTGGTAGCCTTGTGGTAAAGTGCTCGCTTCCTGTTCGGAAGGTCGCGGGTTCAATCCCCGACCGAGTCATGCCAGCGACTATAACAGTGTGAATCATTCCTCTCTGCTTAGTACTCAGCAAGAGAGTAGGAATGATGTCTAAGGTGGTTGTCTAGTAGAGCGGTTCCTGTCATTACAGCCTCCGTAGCCCAAATGGGGGCTTTAAATGCTCTAGGACCTCCTTCGCAGGACCCTCATTGATAACAGTACCTTAAGGAACTGAAGAGGCTATCCTGGGTAAACATTCGTAAATAAAAAATTCCGTAAAATGTTAAGTTTTGAAATAAGTTTAATTGACAGTGCAATATGAATATTGATGATGTGGTTTATATCTTGCGGAAATGTTTTGTTTTTTTGTTTTGTTTTTTGCGCCTGAAGTTAGGGCAGCTGTCCGAAGTTAGGATGATTGAAGGTAATCGTTTTTCACAAATGAGTGAAAATCAAAAAAACTGTTTAAAAATCTTAAAAGTTAACTTTTTCCTGGACTAGTGAATACAATTTTGTGGGCAATTTGCATGGATTTACTTTTGTGAATATTGATATTGAAAATCGTGCTAAAAAGTATATATTCAATTTTACTCAGTTGTTATCTATTGTGAATCCCATTTTCAACTTGAGCAAACTTTCCAACTAATGTGTGAATATTTTCGTAGTAAAAAAGATATTTGCTTGACAATTGCCAAATTTTTTTGCGGATTCAAATTTTAGCAAATTTAGTAGAAACCCTCTGGAAACTACGGAAGCGTATTAGTGCCATCGATATTTTCGTGACTTCTATATTTCTAAGTCAAGAAGAAATAAAAAAATGTGATATTATCGTGACTTCTATATTTCTAAGTCAAGAAAATAAAAAAATGTGATATTATCGTGACTTCTATATTTCTAAGTCAAGAAAATAAAAAAATATGTGATATTATCGTGACTTCTATATTTCTAAAGTCAAGAAAATAAAAAAATGTGATATTATCTTGACTTCCATATTTCTAAGTCAAGAAAATAAAGAAATGTGATATTATCGTGACTTCTATATTTCTAAAAGTCAAGAAAATAGTTTTCATAGCACAATGAACCCATTTTAGTTGGTACGTGTCTCATTGGATTTATAATGAACATAAACTTACTAACCAAGATGGCTGCATCGGGGTCGGCTACAAATTTGGAGGTAAAAGGATAATAGCTCTGTGCAAGATTTTTTCTTTAATTCTAGTAACTCTAAACTACTTGACCTATACCACATTCTACCTTACTGTTGACCCTAAGAAATGAATTTCTAAAATTTCATTTTTGAAATTAAACTTGTCGTTTACATCAATTTAGATCCTTTCCTCCTGCCTTCCTCTTTTGACTTTGTGCACCTCTCCTCCTCTCATCATGATAATATGGATGATGATTCACTCTCACTTTTATAGATAGTCGAGTTCCTCAGAAAAAGAGGTTACTCGGAAAGTGTGTTAAGAAAAGTCACTGAATCTAGAGTGAGTTAAGCTTATATTATACTTATATATATTTCATTATATAGTAGTGAGGAAGATCATCAACTTACAATACATTATGTAATATAGGTATGCCATGATTCCATCTATTTGTTACACCCTGATGACTTTAAATCAATGGGTGTGGGTTTAGCTGATGCGAGACTGTTAATTGAAAAATTTCATCATCAAACATGTGAAGATGATCTTGCCCATTTTGTAAGTGCTGTGAGAAATGGAAGCAAGAAGGTAAACTATTCGGTAAAAAAAAGAAAGAAAGAACAACTTCAAATAAAATATGGTTGGCATCATTGGTGTCCAAAAAGAAGAAAATACATTGCTGTAAGGCTTCAATGTGGAGGTGGTGTTAGAAGTTATGAAGTTAACAGAACAACACCACTAAGAGAAGTTTTAGAAGAAGTAATTGATGTGTTCTTTCCAAATGGCAAAAATAATAAAGGTACTTTTTCAAATTAATAAGCCGTGTTGCTTTAATTTTTAAGTCATTTCATACTATTAGGTCTCTCTACTCCAAACACTTTTAAAACTGTTGATACCTAATTTGCAATATGTCGTGGTTTGTTTATGTATATATTTTTGTTTAGGTTACAGAAATTGTATGACATGTGCTTTGGTGGCAGCAGACTTAACAGAGATTAAAAATCTGGATGTAGCTATTGAAACTCATTTTGAAGAGAAAAAAATTTGCTCTAATAAGTTGATTTTGCTTACAAAGCCTATGAAATTCCCAGAATTTTTTTTGGATGATGGGGATGACGATGATGATTTTGATGATGATGTAAAAGATTTCAAAGTAACATCGACTCCTAAAGACAGTATATTAAACAGTGATCCACCAGAGTCTATGGATGAAAGAAGAAAACTAATCCAAGAGCAAGATGAGGCTTTTAGACTTAGTCTTGAAGCTGATAAGCTGAAAGAAAGTATGCAAAAGAAAACTGAACAAAGTAAAGATTACTTAAGACAGTTGCAGCAACAGAGACTAAGTCAAGTTCCAGATGAGCCTCCATTGACAGATAACTGTGTAATGATTGTCGTGATGCATGTTACACTTGGCAGAAAGACACGCTTTTTTCCCAGTGCCTGTACAATGGAAGCAGTTTATAACTGGGTGGGAAGCTTAGCAATAGAGCCAGAGCTTTTCGAGTTAGAATTTGGCATGCCTTTGAAAACTGTCGATCCTAATGAGCCTTGTTTAACATATGAAAACCATTTTTTGAATATGAAGGAAGTGTCAAACTCAGATTTGACATGGCATATAAATTTTGCTCAGCCTAGTGCACCATCCACTTCTTCAAATCAGCTTAACACTGCTTCTTCTTCTGGAAGTACAAATGATGGTCAGCTTCTCATAGCACCAACTTCAGTTGCCACTATATTTTGCCCCATTTGTGGTTTTAACTTTCCAAAGTGTGACATTGAGCAACATGCAGCTGAATGTGCTGCACAAAAACCTTTCCAGAAATTATTGACAGTGCTGAATCTGACAGTGATGAATCATTGGAAAGTTATGGCACTGACAGTTCCACCACTACACACAATGCTAGCATCGACATGCTGAAGGAAAAGCTTTTGTTGACGGCAGTAGATAAAGAGAATGTTCTTAAAATCAAGGTACGCAGGAAGAACATATTTGCAGATTTTTGCCAACAGATGTCCAAGCCATGGGTACAAAAAAAACTTGGTGCAAAATTCCATATTCACTTTTATGGTGAGAGTGGTGTTGACCAAGGTGGTTTAAGCAGGGAGTTTTTTACAGGTTAGATCATTTTTATAGCTAAGTTTAAAAAACTTGCATTGTAACTGAATAAAACTTTTACTGACATGCTGTTTTCAGAAAACATGACATGATACATATGACGGGACAGCACAGACTCCTTCACAGTTATGAAACTTATAAGTAGTACCACATAAAAGGTATTATTCTTATACTGTTGAATCTTTGTTGAAGAACAAGGATTTCTGAAAGCCTTGCGAAAAGGCAACCCTAGCAGTCTTGATTTGTCAGCCAATATTAAATAAAAAAAGAGGGGTGGGAATATTAACACTTTAGACTAAAAAATATTTTACAATTCCATAAGTTTGTCTATGTTCTGCATCTGCCACCATCCATCTAATTATGAACTTTCATTACTATTTGTTATCTATTATTTTTTTTCAGAAGCATTCAAAGACATTCAGCATCAACTTTTACTTGATGATAAAAATGAAAAGGGCAAAATCCCACACACAAAGTTGTATGAAGATATATCCAGTGGTAAATTCAAATATGCTGGCCAATTAATTGCTTCTTCAATCTGTATGTATGGTCCAGCACCAAGCTGTTTTTCTAATTGGGTGTACCGCTATTTTGTTGGTGGACTGCAGTATTCTCTTGAGCAACTACCGAAGCACATAAAAGATGCAGAGTCTAAATTAAGCAAGGCATATAACAGGGTAATTGTATTATTAGGGTAACTCTTCATTTTCCATTACTTTCTTTGCTATTTCTAATGGTATCAATGTACTATTAGGTTCATAACATACAAAGCCAAGAAGATCTGGTGTCATATTGCACTTCGGATGATGGCCTCGATACTCTCTCTGAAATTGGATTTAGAGGTGTTCCATCAAGAGTCACCTTGAATATGAAAACTAGTATCTTACGGTAGGCAGTTGCTGTTTATGAATAATCTCCTTTATTTACTAAGTGAACAACTAAAAGCAAGATTACTTAAAATATGGGTATATTTTAGAATCCCATCATATCTTTTTCCATAATTTAAGTTGCTAGCACTTTGCTAAGGTTAGTTATAACATGGTTATAAAAAGTCATTTTTACTTTTTACATTTGCAGGTCTATTATCACCAAAGAAAAATACCAAGAAGCAATACCTTGTTTACAGCAAATGGTGGAAGGCTTACAATTATATGGTTTACTTGATATTGTGCGTGGGAATGAAAAACTTTTTCAAATGGTCTTTTGCCCCACTAATGAGCTTAATTGGACCCTAGATAAAGTAGAGGAACTTTTCGTGCCTGCTTATAGTGATGATGGAAGCTCTAAGAAGAATAAAGAAATTGACACATTTAAAGCTTTTTCTGATTGTATAGAAATATGTTGTGAAGGTTTGTGAAGAAAATTTGATTGAAAGTAGTGTGTATAATGATTACATTTCATAAGTGCCTTTTTTGAATGTAGCTTTTTTAAAAAGCAGTATCTGATGTTCTGTTTAGGTAATACGTTATCGATCGAGGATGTTATGCAATTTATTACTGGTTCATCAACTATTCCGGTGCTTGGTTTATCATCTACCATTACCATTCATTTTGTTCACGATTGTTTGAAAAATTGCAAGTGCAAACCCAGCGTTTCCACTTGCGATCTGATCTTAAAACTACCTGTTCATTACGATAGCTGTGAAAAAATGGAAGTTGCGTTAACCGAAGCTATACAGTTGAGTCGTGGATTCGACAATATTTGACTTTTGCCATTATTTTCTAACTGTTTTTGTTGATTAACCAATGTTTTACATATGTTACCGAATTTCCGTTTAAACACCGCACTGTGGCTATAAGTAAGACCTCGTTTTAAAGATTTTAATTGCTTTTAGTTATCCTATTGCGGAATAGAAATAATAAGCGAATAATACTAAGTAATAAATATTTTTAATTAGAGGCCAAACTTGATAATAAAGCATTAACGCGGTGTTTAAACAGAAATTCGGGAAAGGTCTACCGTCTTAGCAACGTTTTCTATCAATCACGTGAAAAGCTGCTACAGTTACTTTCATTAGTTATGGTTTATCGTTACCAAAAATGTTTTATCAAGGTTATTTGTTACGTTCATTTTTGTTTTATTGACATCTTTTGTTAAAATCGATTGATTTATTTGATAATTTGGTTAAAGGTGATGGAAACAATTGTATCAACTGAACAGTTTTTGGACAAGTATATGCCAAACGCATTTTATTTGGGGATCTTTTGTTAGGCTTTGCGTCATTTTGTTGTGTTTATGAAAAATATTTTTGTAAACAGTTATTTTTCAAGTTTTTATATTTTATGATAACCTTAACCTTCACAAAATCTGGTTGTCTATTTGTCACTCCATGGGTGAACTTATTTTTCGGTCTTTCATTTAGGCTTTGGTTTTAATCTGCCAGGTATAAGGCATTTTGTGAGGATTAGTAAAAGCAAGCGTGTATCTTCATTCTACACTCTTCCGTGTACATGCATCCCACTTTTATTTTAGAGAGTAGTGGGAGTTTTAATTTTATTTGAAAGCCTCGCGGAGAAATTGAAAACGGTAATTTTTACCTGGGATATTGATATATTTTCTAAATGTTATCTACAAATTGCAACAACGAGTCGTACAGAATTCTTGCTTCGATAGCATTTTGAGGAAAGTTTATGCTGTTTCGTGAAATGTAATATAGTCCAATTTTTTCAAACATTTCGTTGCATCCAAACGTTGTTTTCGGTATTGAGTATTTTGAAGCGAGTTGAAGTTCAGAAGTGGGCACTGGAATGTGATAGTTTCTTCCGCCTAAATAGAATTGAGTACTTGTTATTTGAAAATAATAGAATCAACCAGGAGATCTATCGTGTACGATTTTTTTTGTGCAGTTTCTCTGTTGATATAGAGAAAGTGTATTTATGTTCCAATTCAACAATAAAAGAATTGACTTACCATAATTTTCAGGTAATTGATATAATATATCTGGGATCCCACTGGGACATTCCTGCCCCTGGTATGGTCTGATTCGGTGTAAATTGTGAATCTCTTTCATTTCATCCAATTCCCGCTGAATAACTGATGAGTAGCAGAACTTTAAACACTCTCTAAAATACACAAATTTGCAACGTTCAAGAAAACAACCTCTAGAAAGTTACTTATGGTTTTCGACTTTCAGAATATAGGTCTGATTCTAGAAATGAAAATAATGTGAAAATAAAAAATCGACCTTTGAATAGGATCTGTATCATCCCAATCTCCACTGTCTCTCATATCCTAGTAAGTGAAAAGATTCCCGTTATTGGTATTGTTAATGTTTTCGTTATCGTTATTTATTGTGCAAACGGGTTAATTCTTTTCATAATAAATATAACATTGCTATTAATATGAGATCTATGAAGTCCCATAAAACACATAAATCTACTTTTATTATCAAAGTAGAACGAACCATTCACCTTGAAGTAATTCATCCACCATTGTCCCATGCGTCTACGAAGATGTGACCAAAAAGCTTCTATACGCTAAAGAAATTAAATGTATTTTGTATTGCAATATTTTACCTTTTGGTTTAAGAATGTATAAATTATTGATAATTCATGATTCACTTAATTTCAACCTGATTTGAAGTGGATTTTCCAAATAAAAAACTCTTTGTTCCAGCCATTGCATCCTGTCCATTGCGTCGAAAAAAACGCTGAATTCCAGCGACATTGAGATTCTCATTTCCAGCATCTCCCCGTATTGTTCTTGCCGTACCTATGGATGGACGAGATAATTCCGTGTCAATTAAGCAACGAGTAAGTCAAATATGCCTTTAATTTTTTGAAGTTTCAGAACTGATGACAAAAAAGATAATAAGACAAAAAACCGTTTATTTTGTTCTTCACATTAGATGGTACTCATACATTCCCTGCCTTAGCACATTACCTTTAAGTTTTTTAGCGCATGTGAGAAAATACCCTGCAATTGCCTTGGGACAATTATTAGTCATTGACGTCTCAAGCCATAACATTTTACGTGAATATCTAAAATCAAAAAATTATGTTTATTTCAGAATAGACCTCGATTCGTTTTAATAGATAACAATCGGCTTAAAAATCTATTATACTTGATATCTTACCCATCAATGCAACCATGGATACAAAATCCGTACGGTTTTAACTTATCATATCCATCTATATGCCATATATAGTTGGGACCCTTAAAGTTATTTATGGAAGTTAGACAGTGTAAGCAAAATTTTACTTAAAAGATGATTTACGTTTCTAAGTACTACTTACCTTGGCGACATATTTTCTCCTTATTAGTCGATTCTTTTTTCTTTGAGCAACACCTTCTGGGTCTAATAATTTTTGGATATTTCTTACCACCTCCCTAAATACAATCAAATTATTGCACATTTCCATATCAATGAACCGTAAATATGCAAAATATTATATCCTGATACAATAACATATCTTCTATACTGACTGACTGGTCCGGATATGATGTACCACGTTTAATTTTTTATGCATCATACGATATCCTAAGCAACCGCTACTTTTGTTGATCTCTTCCTAAAATAAAATCCTTCCATAATGTTTTCATGATGCTATATATCTCTTACATTTTATATATATGAATTGCAAATTCACCTGCACTATATTACATATCTCGCTGAAAGAATGTGTGGACTTTCGTCTGTATAATCTGTATGACGCTAATATTCTTTTCAGTTGTCGTAAACTAAGAAAAAAGGAATATGATACTGACTTTTAATTTCCTGCACGAAAAAGAAAGCCAAGACTGATAATGTAATCCAGCATTGTGAACATAAATTGAAGAGTTTGGATTCTTGTTCTTGATTTGAATACTTAAATAATACTAATCAAAAGTACATCAAGTTAGTTTTTTGTGGGAAAGGAGATTCTATACGAGGTGGTAGAAAGCTAACTACCTCAATTTAATGGAGTGATTTCTACTTAACAGTGATATTATATCTTCATAGCAGTACCCTTTATGAAAATACTCAATGATCTTGCTATTACCTACAAAACAAAAATATTTCACGAACAACAGAGTCAAGAAAACGAATAAAAACAAACAGACCACTCACGTTCCGACATCTTTGTTGACACGAGGTTTCTATGCGTTAATTGCACAGCACTTCTTGACCCTTAAAACTGTACGAAAAATAAAAGTTGCTTTTCCTGACTTAAACATTTACAAGTAAAAATAAAATGAAATTCCATTTTCTTGACTTAGAAATATAGAAGTCACGATAATATCACATTTTTTTATTTTCTTGACTTAGAAATATAGAAGTCACGATAATATCACATTTTTTTATTTTCTTGACTTAGAAATATAGAAGTCACGATAATATCACATTTGTCTATTTTCTTGACTTAGAAATATAGAAGTTACGAAAATATTGATGGCACTAATACGCTTCCGTAGGAAACACCTCCTTTTAAAGTAAATGAAAATATCTCAAAAAAAACGATTACCCAAAATCTATCTGTATAACTACACGCTTTTTTTTTTATAAGAACCAGTAAAATCTGACCTGAGGCTGGCTGTTCTTATTTTTTGAGCCTTTTTCAGCCTGAATTGTTCTTATTTTGTTCTTAGCTTTAAGAACAAAGTTTCAGATTTCAGCCTCATTTTGTTCTTATTTATGGAACTTCCAGCAAAATTAAAATAAACCTTTTTAAAAGCAACTGTTTAAAAGCATTGTTGCTGTTCGGTAATGACCCGATATGAGTATGGAAGGTGAAAAAAACAACAACTTCTAAACCATTTGACAGTGACAGAATTCACGTCATGAGTTGTTCCTATCATGAATTGTTCTTATTTTACAACAAAATTCAGGCTTAGGCTGTTCTTAATTTTTGAAACATTAATTTGAGCCTCAGGTTGTTCTTATTTTGTTCTTATTTTTTGGCCAAATCTGAGGCTCGTGTTCTTATAAAATTGTTTTTATAAAAAAAAGCGTGTAAAAACAAAATCTCACTGTAATTCAGTATCAAGGTGCCAAAATAAAACAAAATTTGATGTGACTGATGTGTCAGCAGTGTTCTCAGTATCAGCTTATATTACACTCATTTATTTACTTTAATATCTGGGGCATGCATTGACTGTATGATTGAATACATGATTGACTCTTCCGAATATTCCCTTTGTAAAAAACTGTTAACTTTATTTTCTCACTACTGTCATTACAATTCATTATTTTTGAAACTGTCAACACTCTTAGGGGTAGGTTACACGTACAATTTCGATTAAGATTTACCCCGGGCTGAAGTTTCGCCCCAGGGCAGTCTTCAACCCGCCTACGTGTAACCGACCCCTTAGACCACCTATGTCAGTAAAACGAAATAAATTTAAACAAGGTTGTTTACTTTAGTCATGGCCTGTAGGGTCTCTTCCTGGAAGCCTGGAAAAGTCCAGGAATACCTGGGGAATTTTATTCTGAAAACTCTGTCAACTTAAGATGAAATCTGAAATCTTATCTGAAATTATTAACAGTATTCTGTGGAATATCCTTGCATGATAATTGTTACTGCTTTTAACATCTATCAACTTATAATAGTATTCCAATCTTCTGTTTTTATCTATTTAGGTCAGTTAGAAGCACTATGAAATATCCATTTTCGGACTTGTCCGATTTATCAAATTAATCTACCAGACATCCAGACCTCAGAATCGCCAGACCTATCAGAATTTCCCAAACTTCATCCAAACTTACGAAACTTTATCAGACCTTAGCTAAATTAACTTTGACTTGAATCGGACCAAGACTCAGAACCAGATAATAACTGGTTTTGTCTACTGGTGACATCAGAATTGATCCGTGTGTCGTGGAAAATTAGGACCTGGGAGATTAAGACGCCCAAGTCGACGTTCCCGGGAAATTAAGAGTGATCTGGGAACTTAAGGCTCGTGAATCAAGTTTTTATCGAGAATCTAACCTGAAAGAACAAAATTCGAAAAGAAAAGGCATCGTATATAAAACGAAAGCTGCGTGTTTATTAATGAACCCAAACGAATTAAATTAAGGACTGAAGAAACAAAATATAAGGATCTTACGAAAACTGCACAACGAGAAGACAAGGACGTGAAGAGACAAGCACAGATTCAAAATTAGTTAATGACTGCATGTGAAAATCGTTAATTCATTCTTTCAGAATAGTAAAAGAAAATCGTCAATAAAAATGGTCGTGTTGTTATACTCTTATTTGTTGCGTCCGTATATTACAAGAAAATTTTCCCCTCTTATTTACTGATGGTTGTTGAGAAACGAGTCTAGTTTTAAGACAGTTTCAGCTCAGAGATTTGAGTCGTTTAAACAGGAGCTGCTTTGTCTAGTGCGCTGATCTTCACGGCCTCTGGTGTCTTGTTTCATTTTTTATAAATAAATAAATCTGGCTTTTACATATATTATATATAACAGGACCTCCTATGGCCCTTCTCTTTCCGTCCTGTTTGGTTCCCGACGTCCAGAGGACGTGTCTTTGTCCGCATTCGTTTTGCTTGATAAGAACGGAAGTTAACGTTTACTGCAATAATGCATACTGCATTTCGTGGGGCAAACGCTACGATCAACCATTACAGAGATATTGTCGATAAAAGATTTTGATGTCATATCATTTAGACCCAAAACTTTCGTCACCCCAACCCATGTATCGCCGACCCCAAAAAACGACAGTTATCCCTATTGGTTCCCGAGATAAAAACGTCACGTGCAATTGGGTCTGCAATGCTATGGTTTTTTGTTTTTTTTGCAGAAAATAGACAGATAAATATATGACCCTTCAGAGCCATCGTAGAAATTCCACAAAAGTTAGTTTCAACAAAAATTCAAAACGAATTCTTTAAATTTTGTTTCCTTATTTTTATTGTTACTTTATTTGTTTTCTTGTGATTGGTGTCGTAGATTAGCAACACCCATCATAGCAGCAGGTTGATTGGTTGATGTAATAGTTTTCCACATGTTTCTTTTGTTCTCTATTTAAAGGTGGATGCAATTGTTTCATACGTCAGAATTTGTCTTTATTCCATTTTGATATTGAATAAACCTTTGTGTAAATTACGTCATTACAAACATTGCTTAAGCACGTAGTACTTTTAAGAGAAAAATTATTTGCTGCACAAATCTTTGCGATTCGCTTCTCATAAACTATAATTACGCCGCATTGTATTCTGGGATGTGAATATACACTGGAGAATGTTGAGAAAACATAAGTGGAGGAGGGACGTAACGATTTATCTACCACATAACGATTTATCTACCACATGACGACTTATCTACTACGTAACAATTTATCTACCACGTAACAATTTATCTACCACCTAACGATTTATCTACCACGTAACAATTTATCTACCACGTAACAATTTATCTACCACGTAACAATTTATCTACCACCTAACGATTTATCTACCACGTAACGATTTATCTACTACATAAAGATTTATCTACCAAGTAATGATTTATCTACTACGTAACGATTTAACTACCACACCTAACGATTTATCTACCACCACGTAACAATTTAAGTAGTGCACAATATGACTTTTCTACTGCGCAAGTCAAGGAAACTGCGCTTTCAAATAGATCCACCTTGCAATACTGAAAAACTACATCGCAATATGTTTTTATTACAGCGCCAAATGAAATCACTACTGCGCATAACGAAATTTCTACTGCGCAGAACATCAGAAGATCACTTATGGCAGCTATGGCATTCCATAGAATCCGGTAGTTCCCACACACGTGAGAGAAACCTCGTGGTGCCTAAAAATAGAATTTGGTTGTAAACGCTCAGGTAAGGAACTTCACACTAAAAAATGTTTCAGACGAGAAGCTGCTTCGTATAGCGTAGCCAGGAGACCCATCTACTCTTAGCCTGCTTACTCAACGATTTTGAGAGAATGTGGCTGGGTCTCCTGGCTACGTATAGCGGGGAACTCGTTGATGTTGATGAAAAATGGTTTTAAATTTTACTGGGATGAAACCAGGCGCCGTAAGTTTGACTTTTAATATTTATTTCTAAAAGTTTATTCAACCAGTTTTTACGGTTACACACTTACACACTTCTTTTATAAGAACCAAATAGTGGGAAGGGGTGGTGGTGGGTGACTGCACTCTTTGAATGTGTGACATACACATTTTGGTTATCACACACTAAATTTATTTTTGAAATTCCTTATCTGAAATAAGAATTTTGTTGAATTTTTAAGTAGTTTTCTTTAAATCTTCACTTTACTTTAGCTACTTTTCATACTGTTTCCAGCAATTGCTGAATGCAATTTATTGCAATACAGAGTTTAAAATTTCAAAAAGTTCTCTGGTATGCCAACCAAAACTGCTGGTTTCATCTCATACACATTTTACTTTTGAACGTTGACGTCTCTGGGTTGCCATGCCAGAGTCGTGATAAATGCAGCTGGGTTTGCATGGCAGGGCATTGGTTTGCTGGGGGTTCATGAAGCCCCTGGAAGCTCATCTAAATTTGTGCTTTACTAGCCATAAAACACGATTGTCCAATTTGGTGTTCCAGACAAATATATACAAATTTCTTAACAGAATATCAATTCCAACTAGGTAAAGTTTGTCTTTTTGTAACCAACAAGAAATTTCTCAAGGTCATTTTCGAAAGGTTGCACTTAACAAAAACTGTTAGTAATTCGGTTGTTGAAAACGATTGTGTTGATGGCTTAGATTGGTTGAAATATTTCAAGCGAAATAATCATGTGCACTGTTTCTAATCTCTTTTAAATCAACTGCAAAGTTGTGAAAAAAATCAGAAATTTTAGTCTATAAAACTTTATTAATGGGGCAGTTAACAAATCAAATTAATATTTTTGTACCATAGAAAGAATTTCAAAAATGATATGAATGAATTGAAAAGGAGCTGAAGAAGAAATTTGTTGGTGACTATAATGTCAAAACATCACCAGCAGTCCTCTGAATTCAGATCGGCACTCCACATTTGGCAACCAACTATATAAGGTCAGCATCACTTTGCCGGTCTTCTGATCTACCCATTCCGGCATGCCGACCTTAAAACATAAATAGGTGTTTTTTTGCTGGCCTTATTACTAAAACACACGGACCAGTTTTCAGGGCGATGACTGTAAATATCTGAGCAAGTGCCCTGGGCGCTTATTAAATTTGTGGATTTTTTACATGGGCGCTTAATCAAGGGGGGCGCTTAATAAATGCTGGGTGCTTATAAAGCTTTTATAATTTTGTACAAATTAAAGACAGTGGTAACTTTGAGTTTTGTATCTTTTTTGAGTAATGTGCGAGCCTTATCGAAACTGAGATGTCATTGATTTTCCCTGGAAAATAAAACTAAAAAAAAGATTTAACCAAAAGTTTGGTTTCGTCTTACTAGGATTTATAGTTTTTTAGTTCTAGTTTAAACAACATCGATATTGTCTTTCTCACTGTCAGATGAAATGTTACCAGGATACTGAGCATTATCAACATCAGAATCGGTAATTTCAAATGGATTTGCAGTGTTTTGGTCACTGAAAATGGTCATTTGCTCCTTGAGCACTTTAAACCCTTCAGCACAAGGTTTTCCAGGTTTTCCAGGAAAAAAGGACTTTATCAGGGTCTAATCTAGAATGGAAGGGCAGCGTCCGGCAGAAGGGAAAAGGGCACATCATGAACATCCAAGGGGTACTTTTTTTTAGGAAAAGGGCAACCTGAGTTTTATTTTGGTGGATTAAAACTGTGACACTCCCTATAGAAGAGTGATTTTTGGTGTTTTCTAAGCAAAATAAATTTTCAGAAAAAAAGCGTAGAGGGCAGCGTCCGATCAGCGGACACTTTTTTGGCCTAGATTAGACCCTGTTTATAGAAAAGAAGCTCACAACATAAGCTACGTATTTCCTTTATTCCCGATATAAGAAAGTAAAAATTTAAAATAAGCGCCCAGTTTCTCAAGGCAGTTTTCGATTGAGCGCCCTCTTTTAAAAGGTGGGCGCTTATTCGAGGGGGGGGGGGGGGGGGGGGGGGGGGGTGTGCTGTGGTGTGCTGGGCGCTTATTGAACTTTGTGGAAATTGCCTGGGCGCTTATTAAAGGGGGCGCTTAATAAATGCTGGCGCTTGTTCGGATATTTACGGTTCGCAAAAAAAAAAGTTTTTCGTTTACGTCATAGTGGTGAAGAAGGTACTCCATCCCGGAGATTGTGATAATTCGAATGAACGTATTGTTTTACCTAACGGTTAGTTCTATTTAAAAGTCTACCCAAATGTCAGTTTAAAGGCTCAGCGCACGTGTTACTCACGTGTTACTCAGTGGTGAAGAAGGTACTCCATCCCGGAGATTGTGATAACTCGAACGAACGTATTGTTTTACCTAACGGTTAGTTTTATTTAAAAGTCTACCAAAATGTCAGTTTAAAGGCTCAGCGCACGTGTTACTCACATATGCATTGCATAACTTTTTCCGTTATTCCTTTTTACCGTTACATTTTAAAGGGATTCCTGTATCCAAAATGATATTTACAAATATGATAGAGCTCAAAAAGTTGTTTAACAAGTCTCTTTTCAGTATTTCATAATTATTTATAGTTTTTGCGATATTTCGTTTTTAAAATCTTATATTTAATTTACTTTAAGGGCAGAAACTTTCGCGGGCAGAAACTTTCGCGATTTTTGCCTTGTTTCGCGAAAGTTTCTGCCAGGTAAGAAAGTAAAATCGAAATTCGCGAAAGTTTTTTTCGCGAAAAGTCAAGTTTTTCAAAAAATCGCGAAAGTTTTTTCAACAACAAAAAATTCTCCAATAACAAGGAATCCAAGAACGGAGTGGTTTTAGTTCATTTTTAGGGATGTCCTGAGATACAAACGCTCTAAAATGAACTAAGACAATCTTTACTTTATTTCTATATACATTTCGATAGTTTTTTTGCAAGAAAGTTTTAAGAATTTCAAGAATTTTTAAAATAATTCAAAAAAAATTTCTTCATTCATTGTCGTTCGCGAAAGTTTTTTCCCCCGAAAGTAATGTTTTTAAAGGATTCGCGAAAGTTTTATCAGTAAAATTTGTTCTAAAATTGTTATTCGCGAAAGTTAAATTCGCGAAATTTCGCGATTTTCCTTTCTCGCGAAACTTTCTGCCCGCGAAACTTTCTGCCCTTAAAGTATGCAATGCATATATATGATATAAGATAATAGCTAACACTTCTCATTGCAATAACTTTAGATAATGATTAACATTATAGTCTTTGAAAGTTGCTATGAAGTTAGGGCTTCCACTCTGAGTTGATTGATAAAAGAATGAAGTCATAGTATTTACTAATTCAGAAGTTAAAGACATTAACAAAATACTATCTTATTACATCATAATTATGCGTTGCACAATTTGATGATTTTTAAGTCGAAATATGTGCCCAAGGAGGCAGAATTTCCAAAAACTGTAAAAAGAGTTCTTAAACAACTTTGTGAGTTCTACCCTCCCTTGAAATATCATTTTGGACGCAGGAATCCCTTTAGAGTAAAAATATTTCGTGAATTCGTGTAGTGCAATAAATTTTCTTTCCAACGGTGTAAAAAATGATATCTTGCATAAATAGTAAGGAAGAAATTAGTAAAAACGATCATAAATACGGACTTATTTTGTTTGCTTCTTTGAGCTCCAACTGCCGAAGAAAAAGGTTTTTTAAATGTTTTTTGGTTGTGCCCGGTCCCTCATGATCACTGGAAACAAAGTGTGCCTGCCCCAATTAATGGTTTTGATCAGGAGAAAAACAGGTTTTTTTTGTTGTTTTTTTCATACTTTTGCGCTATTGAAAACAATCACGGATTTTGAGCCAATCAGGAATTTTCTCTCAAATCGCAGGCACACTTTTCGTTAATAGGCTTTCATCTACTGCTCTGCAAAGTTTTAAAGGGAATGAGCCACTTGCTGGGAAGATGGAGCTCACAGAAGGTAGAACACCAAAAGATTTTATCACATACACGACAATATGATAGCCTTTAATAAATTCACAAAGTGAGTGGTAGTTTAATTAAACCGACTTTTGGGTATATAACAAATCGTATTAAAGGTTCTCATAACTTAGAAATTTTGAATAACAAAAAATGCCCATAATTTTCTCAAAAAGCAATATTTTGCCCTATAAATTCTAATGATTACATCTGTCCAAAAAAATTTTAAAATAAATTTTTTACTTTTGAAACGTTCGCTTAAACGTTTATAAAGCTAAGTGTCCACTGAACAGAAATGATCATCGCAAAAAACAATTAATTCTTGTTTGGTGGACACACTTTTGGAATCAAAACACCTGTTTATCGTTAATTTCTGTCGCAAATTTTTTGCGATAGGAAATGAAAATGTTTTCATTTTCAAAAATTAATTCGTCGCAAATAATTCTTGACATCAAAGAAAAGCTGATGTAAACAAATTAAAATTTGAATAGATCTTTTGTTTCAAAGATCAATTTTTGCGTATTTCTAAAAAATATGAAAAAAGAAGAGAGTGAGGTCATACTTTACGAAAAGTTATACTAAAACAAAAAACATGAGACGAAAAAGTCAACTAACTTTAATCGAAGAAGAGTCTCTTGCGGAGTGCGTCAGGAAATATTCTTGTCTTTATGACAAAACATCTCAAAAACAAAAATACTTTCGCTTTTTCTTCTTTTTTTGTTTCATTTCATTTTCTATCAAAGTTGCAGCGAGAGCACACAAGAGTTCGCCTTCACTGTCCATCGTTGTGAGTTGAAAAGAATTTAATTTCATGAGTTAACTCTTAACAATGGATACAACACACAACAACAACAACAGGTGTTTACGACAGATTATTTGCGACAGAAAATTTGTTCATCGCAAATAAAATTAACGACAGCGCAAATTTTTCTTCAGTGGACACTTAGAGGGGGTTTATATGTTAAATTTCATCCCAGGATGAGTTGCTCCCTGTGTCTGGTCAAAACATTTATAATGTTTACATGTTTTAGACGGGATGAAATCTCATCTCGGGATGAGTTCATCCCTGTCTCCAGGACAGGGACGAGATTTCATCCCGGGATGAAATTCGCTTAAAAAGACATGTAAACACTTCCTCCCAGGATGAAACTGAAGAAAAACACGTGTAAACACATTTTAATTTTCATCTTGACACGAAAAGATTTCTTTCCTTCCGTTTGCAATTGGAAGAGAGAATCAAGGAAAAAGGTTTGTTTATATTATCACTTCAGATATATTAGAGCAACATTTATGAATGTTTACAGGAAACTACCTATCAAAATAACCATCAATACACTTTAATTTTAGGTAAATGTCAAAAAAGCAGATAGGATCATTTTCCATAGGATGGATGGAATTGTTAGAATTGTTGATACAGTTGCAGTTAAAAAGTGCAAAATTTCTCTGTTCAATAGCCATCTTTCTACACGTTTTTCATTTTATCAGCTCTTTCAGTTTCGATTTCTCATACGCAAAGCAAGTAAAAGCACATTTCATCGCGGGATGAAACTACTCATCCCGGGAAGAAATTAACATGATTTCATCCCGGGATGAAACACACATGTAAACGTTTTCCATTTCATCTCACGTACGTCTTGTAATTAAGCATTCTGAGTAAATTGGATTAAATGAAAAATCACCAACATGTATTTATGGCGAGATTGTCGTGCCATAATTTTATTTTCGACATCAAGTTTATAATCAGTTCCCTAACTTTTGTTATTTTTTTATTTTATTAAAAATAACTGGAAACATTGCCCAAAATATTGTTATATAACAATGCAATTTTTATACCATAATTTTCAAAATCATATTTTCGGTTGATTTGCCAAACATTTTTTCAATGATAATAAAAACGTTTTTCTGCAAGTTAAGCAAGTGTGCTATATAAGTTGAGATATACAGGTGAATAGACGGGACGTTAACTCGCACCACGTGGAAAGAATAGTATAAGTAATTTAATTGATATAATTTAATTTATGAAATAATATGAATTGCCGACCTGTGGTAGCCCTCATGACGGCAATGCCAAAAATATAGCTTTGGTCGGCAAAATTGTGCCGTCCTCGCTTTTCTTGAATTCACAGGACTGCAGCAGACTCCCTTGTATGATCTAATAGGAGCAGGCAGAAACCTTTTCAGGTGTATGCAAGCATCAGAAGTAGATAGATATGTGTTTAAAAGCAAGACTATTATTATTTTATGGCAACATTTAGAGATTGTTGAAGCAAAAATTAATGATGGTAGTCTTGCCAGACCCTTGAAGTACCCATAGGATAAACCAAAGGAATTGATAAGAAGATGCACTGCACTCACTTGCCTTTGGAGGTTTGTTATGGATGAGAACACTAATGACTGAAGTAGAGGCAAACATCAGAGTAGAGGCCCTTTGTCAGCTTAGACTTGGAAGTTCCTGTCACCATATCTCCAAGTAGTATTCTTAGAATGAAGTCCAAGATAACAATATGTCCCCAACAATGCATTTGAAGATCATAGGACCTACAGCAAGAGAAGATGGTGCAAACTTCAACACAAAGTGAATGAGTTTTACCTCCCAACGCTTCAAGTACAACGGTAAATAGTACAAGTGAAAGCTTCCTGTGTAATGTCTCCTGTTCATGATTAGAAAAAATGATTTCCTTACTGGATTTTTACTTCATGAGTTCACGGCAATTCCTGACAGCTATACATCCTTATTTCTTTGTATTATTGGAGCTCACAACATCATGCCTATCTTGCAAATCTCTTAACTTTCCCAACTTTTAACTTTTATTTATTGTTGATAGTGTAAGATACTTGTATACAAATATATTTAATTTTTATTGATACTGTATTTAGTTATTTAATTTTAAATTTTAAACTTTTTGTTTTATTTTTTGCAGCAGGACTTCTATGAAAAACAGTTGTTGTAACTGATTAGATTGTAGCTGGGTAAAAATTATGAAATAATAATAATAATAATGATAAAGTCTGGTATAAATTATAAAAGCATTCTGAATCATTCTTCTAAATAATATGTTTCCTCATGCTAAAAATTAAAAAAGTATAACTAAGAAGACGATTAAAATTTGTAAAGCATGCAGAAAAAGTACTTTATTTTACACTTTGGTGCCTAATAGACGTTTTTTTGGACATCTTTATCTAAGGACATCTTTATACTATCTAAGGACATCTTTACCAATGAAACAAATGCACATTACACAGTTGAATTTTGAAAAAGAATGACTATAAAAGTATGTGCTAAATTATTAGTGCTTAAAATCGTAAATTCATTTCAAGTGATGCTTCAAATTGAAGTTCTTCTTCGGTAATTGAAGTTCTTTTTTTTGTATAATAGGGGTAATGTCTATTTTTTCTGGAATAAGTGGTAAAACACCAAAAATTTACATAGTTGCGAAAGGGGATTTCGAAGACTGTCAAACGTAGCTGGACTATCATATTGGCTGGAACAGGAGTAGCAAGTAGTGCTTTAATACGGTTAAAAGAATGTAGTGCTTTATTCATTATACTTGGAGGTATCATTAATCATTACCTTATCGCGACCTCCTACTTTAGCATAATTCCTATCCCTTCCCCACTTAACATTAAACTTAACCATATAAGGTGCGAAATGGAAATAGTCCCCTTTTTTGACTTGATAGTCTTAATTTCTCCATGAGAATGTTGAAAAAATACACGCTTTTCTTTTTATAAGCATAGTGAAATTTCGTTGATGGTGAAGTATTCTTATGGTTTACCAAAAATAAGGGTGAAATATTGTATGTAGGCGATTTTCACCCTGATATTCTTATAGAAGCTATTCTTATAAAAAAAGTGTATAGGGCTTGTTCAAATGTTGTCTTTGATAGTTTACAACTTTTATTTTTAGTTTGTGGGGATTCAGCCACATGGTGTTAATGTTAATACAAATATGGAAATACAACAGGATGGTATAAATATCAGTATAGATGGCGGATTTATGTATGTTGTTATCACCATGGCTATAATGGTTATAATAGGTGTCCCTGCATGGCTACTTCAACAATATTGGTTGTTGTTTTGTGTTGCTACAAGTGTAAGCTTGCTTTACTATCTCAAATGCATGAATCAAAAACTAAAAACACGAGTATCCTGCTTACTAGAGTCAACTATCAAAAGATCGAGAAAAGTGTCGCAAAATAACACTGATTTTCAAATCTACAAACTAGAACCAAGCAATTGTTCAACATTCCAATATTGCCGTCATCTTGAGTTTGGAGATAAAAACTCTAATGTAGATCATAAAGTCATTATTTTAAGTGGCTTAACTGGTGCTGGAAAAACAAGTGGTGTCAACACAATCGCAAATCATATATTTGGCGTTGAGTTTCAACATAGCTTCAGATTTAATGTCATCGATGAAACAAATGAACGGCAGAATTCAGCGGAGAAGGATTTTGCAGATAGCAGTACCAGACGAGGAACGGCCTACACATTTTACCATCAGAAAGGTTTTCTAATACCATATACACTAACCATCATAGATCTACCAGGTGTTGGTGATACAAAAGGAGAAAAAGATGAAAATCTTTTTTACCAGTTAGATGAGCTTCTCAATAAACTTGAAGAAGACATTACTGCTGTAACTTATGTTGTTCCTTCATCAGTATCAAGATTTACCAAACAGCAAAAATACAGCATGATTGCAGCATTGAGAATGTTTCCAAAGAACCTCAAAAATAATATCCACCTGCTTATGACTTTTTCTAACGGTTACCCACCACTTGCAGCGAATGTATTGGAGCGAAACGACACATTGAAGAATGTTCAAATGCGTTATGTAATCAACAACAGTGCATTATTTTCAAATGATGTAGCATCCCAGAAATTTTTTAAAACCAATGCAGAAAATCTTAAAACATTTCTCCATAATATAAGTGCATGTGAGTCAGTGAAAATAATTTCTACTTCCAGACTTTTGAAAGCTAGAATCAAATTTCATGAGAACTTGGAGGAGATCACAAAGAAAATGGAGAAGAGCTTGAAGATAATAGAAGCAATTCAGGAAATCGTGCAGAAAATAAAAGACACTCCAAGTCAAAATAAGGAACTTTCCAGAATATTATTAACCCAAAACATCCGATGTGTAAAGCTGGAAAAAAATGGCAACACTGATGTGTTGATATGCCGTTCATGCAAAACAACATGCCATAACCCTTGTGATGATATGTGCAGAGGACAAACAAGTATCTGTTCGATGATAAAGAACGACCTTTGCGTGGTCTGTGAGTGCCATCGAAAATCTCACAAAGTAAGCAAGAACAAATATGTGATGGTGACAGAAACTCGTCAAATAACCCTTTCAGAATTGTACAAGGATCATGGAAGAAAACTACTTGATGCAAACACGAAGAAGGAACACATCAAGAATTTGATCGATCAGTACACAAGTGTCCAGTTTGCCCTAGTTGAGTTGATGACCATAACTGCAAGTCATCAAAA
The DNA here is from genome assembly GCA_027922465.2 of Turritopsis dohrnii. NCBI lineage: Eukaryota > Metazoa > Cnidaria > Hydrozoa > Anthoathecata > Oceaniidae > Turritopsis > Turritopsis dohrnii. The sequence goes on along the minus strand of BQMF02000133.1, from coordinate 271,110 downwards.
TATCATTGATCAGAATTCATTGCACCCACCACAAGAAAACCAAACTGAGTATATCGATTCTTTGATAGATCTTGAACAAGATGTTTCCCCAACGACATCATCAAAACTTGTTGCCCTTAGAAATATGAAGAAAGTTGTGCTGAAAATTACAGAATTTCAATATGAAGATGGAAGCGCCGAAGAAAAGTGTGAAAAAAGAAAAGAGAAGATTGCAAAGGAGTCGGAAAACATTTTAATGGATAGTTTGAAGCAGTTTGAAACTGATGAAGATTTTCATGACGTTTTCAAAGAATACAAACAGAAAAGGAAAGGGAAAATAAAAGTTTTTTTCGAAAAGTTCTCAAAGAAACTCAAACAATACTGCAAAACGTTAAAAGCGTATATCTCTTGGGAATGTTTATTTCATTAATATGAATGTTCATAAGCCATCATTAATTTATAACGGTTGATGAGTTGGATGTGATTGTCAGGATCGGTTGTTTAGATTTCTTCACGACTAAAGTGAATTTTTCCTGCATTACTTTCTTCACAGTTCTGAAGAGTTAAAGTGAAGGAGTGCAGTGTAATAAAATTCCTTTCTACATAGGTGTATATAGGTTGTACATAGGTGTATATAGGTTGTACATAGCTGTATATGGGTTGTAGGTTATTGGCACTTCTTACTTTTTTTGTTCAAAATAAATGGTACGACTTAAACCGTCGACTGAATCTCTTGTTGTTTCCCATTTTTTATATGTTGTGTGTGGAGAATTATTGACGTGACGAGAAAGACACTTTATGTAGGTGTTAGCAAGTAACTTTGTGTTTGCCATCACTTATAGATATCGTTTATTTGCAAATACCGGGTGAGTCAAAAAAAAGTACCGTTGTTTCACAAAACATATTTTTCGATTCAATAACTATGAAAGCTAGTGTTTTTTATTTCTGAATAGAGGAATCCTTTACCTACATTTTGGTGTATCATTTGTCTAATTTGGTTGAGTAGAAAGAAAGTTATGGACAAAAAAATGGAGGTGGTCCTTGTAAAAATCTTCGAAAAATGACGAAAAAAGCTTAACAAAACTTAATGCGTGATTCTTTGATTAAATTTGATAATGTTAATGAAAGGGCTGTGGGAATTGAGAGAAAAGACACAATGTTAAAGATAAAACTATTTTTTATTCATTTGGAAAGGCGTTTCCGTTATCTTGGACACATTTATTAATACGATGAACCATACCATCAAACGCTTTCATTATCATTACAGGATCTAAGTTATTACTTGCATCGATGATTGCTCTTTGAAGTTGTCTGAGATTCTGTGGTAAGTTTTGTTGCGGTTGAGTCCAGATCTTTTGTTTTAAGTGACCCCAAAGAAAGAAATCACATATCGCTAGATCTGGAGAGCGTGGTGGCCAAGGCTGATCTCCTCTTTTACTGATAACTTTACCAGGAAACTGTCGATAAAGGTATCTTAATGACTGATTGCTTGTATGAGCAGGTGCTCCATCTTGTTGAAACCACGTGTTAGCTCTATTGATGTTTAGCCGACGAAGATCACCTTGAACAACGTGATAGCGAATAATACGCAAATATTCTCTGGTATCTAAGCGACCCCTTACAAAATGAGGGCCCAATACATGACCTTCTCCCGTTAAGCCCATCCACACCATGATTTGATTATCTCCTTGTTCGAATTCTACGTAGTGATCTTGTGGATGACCATTACCAAAGGGACAATACTGGATAACATTTTTTGTGTTCACTTCTGAGTTCAGAGAGAAGATTGCTTCATCTGATACAATCAGGTTTTGAAGGAAACCATTGTCGATGTTTAAACGATGCAAAAACCAGTTGCAAAACGCTAACCTTTGACCAGGATCATTAGCTCTCAACTTTTGCCTTCTAATCAGAACATATGGGTGAAATTTCAATTCACGAGTGATTCTTATGAATGTGCTTTGTGATAATCCAAGACCATTTCGTCTTGATGATCGATTCCCATTCTGTTGTAAGGATTGAAGAACCATGTTTACGTTGTTCTGTGATCTTGCTGTACGGGGTCTTCCACTGTTTCCTTTATTGAGGTTTTTACAAGTACCTTCTCTTTCAAATTTTTGAAACGTTTTGACAACAGTTCTACGAGTAGGAGAAGGTACGTTAGGCCAACGGTTATTCCATTGTCTAACTACCTCTGCAGCATTATTCAACCTAGCAAACTGGATACATACCCAAATTCTTTGTTGTAACGTGAGTTGTGGCATTTTTTACAAAACAGTCTTTATAAAAAACTTCATCAAGTAAAGTTTTAATAAAATTTTGAAAAAAGTTTGAACTTTTTACTTAATTTGAGCATTGGGAATAGTTTTAGCATATGGAAGTGTGTATGAGTTTCAATCCCATACGGTTTGCAATAAGAACAAAATCTTGTTTCGAGAAGTTTTGTTCAGCTTTTTTCGTCATTTTTCGAAGAATTTTACAAGGACCACCTCCATTTTTTTGTCCATAATTTTCTTTCTACTCAACCAAATTAGACAAATGATACACCAAAATGTAGGTAAAGGATTCCTCTATTCAGAAATAAAAAACACTAGCTGTCATAGATATTCCATCGAAAGATATGTTTTGTGAAACAACGGTACTTTTTTTTGACTCACCCGGTATATGCAGCACACAATTTGAACTTTAATTTTGTATCTGCTAAATTCTTAATACGAACTTATGTTGTTGACTAATAATGCGTGGTGGAAGCAAGATTTATTATAGGATTTTGCGTAAAGGGGATAAGCCACGAAAAGAACTATATTCGATGGTGAAACAAGAAGAAGCCCCTTGGCTTGATGACTTCAGAACATGTCACAATGACATACTCCCAACAATAATAAAGCATTCTCTAAATACAACCTTGCCGAATTGTCCAATTTTAGTCAAATCTAACAAAATGACGGTCAAATTCGAAATCGGCGCTTCCAATTGTACTTCGTGCAATTTTATTTCAAAATTGAAGAGCTTTCGAAATTTGGTCCAAATCTGGTCAAACCTGACAGAATGACACAAAGCGAGAATCACTTTTCCCATGGTGACCACATCCTGGAAAATCCTGGAATTTATTTTGTCCTGGAAAGTCCTGGAATTTTAAGATTTTTTGAAAAATGTCCTGGAAAATCCTGGAATTTTCAAAATAATCCATCTAGAATTATTTTCTACATGTTTATTTTTATGAACCTTTTTGTACATGTTTTTTATGTTACTTCTTTATGAATGATGAAACATCACGATAACGCAATCTGAACATGAACATCTGAACATGGGTGGCGAGCGAAGCCGCCTGGGCCTTTTCTTTATTCATGGATAAAGAAGTAACATAATGAAAGGTCCTGGAAAATCCTGGAAATATCTTTATTTTGCTTATTTTTCCTGGAAAGATAAGAAAAAGGTCCTGGAAAATTGAAAGATAAAAATTGTGGTCACCATGATTTCGCGTTTAGTATAATAGTGGGAATTGCCGTGACGTCAGTTCTTTTATAGCGTTGCGCATGGCACGGTAGTATAATGGTTATCACTGTCATAATTCCTGCGAGAGGTCGGGGTTTCATTCCCCTTGGCTCGAGTGAATGTACCACAGCGCCGGATCGACCTATGCCATGATGGGGGGAAATTGGGTATATCTGTGTTGCAGGAGGCCTTGTTACACCGTCAAATGTAGTAAACCTACGACAAATGTAGTAAACACGTTTAAGTTTGGAATGAGCCATAATTAGGCAAAATACGTGAAGGTCTTCACCAGGTAACTTTTCAAGGGCTATCAGGTGGCTGCATAATTAAAACCAAAATCGCGCATGCAGTAACAAATACGCTAATATGAGCTGAATGAGCTATAATTAGGAAAAACACATTAAGGTCTTCGCCAAGTAGTTTTTACAGTGCTTACAGGTGACTGTGTAATAAACCTGGAATTTGCGCATGCGTATTCACAGCATGTTAGTACACATAAAATCAGTCATAATTAGGCAAAACACATGAACGTCTTCACCAGGTAACTTTTCAAAGGCTATCAGGTGGCCATATAATAAAACCAAAAAATTGCGCATGCGCAGTAGAGATATGCTAGTATGAAGTAAATGAGTCATAATTAGGCAAAACACATCAAGGTTTTCATCATGTAATATTTCAGGTGTTATGAAGTGGCCATATAATAGATCCCAATTTCGCGCATGCGCAGTGAAAACATTTGGGTAGAATTATGACAAGAAAAGTAAAGTTCATGTAATTATACATGTATTTTCAGTACTGTTAACAAAACATAAGAAGTGTTTGTTTGAAGGCATCCTGATTCAATTGACGCCACACATACAAGGGTTTACCTCCTTCTCACAAACTAAAGATTCGGTTAGAAATGAAATATTTAATTAAAAAGGGACAATATCCTAACTGCGTGCTTCACTAAAGGTTATAACTCCCTATGTCCCAGTTAAATCAATGAGTTCAGGATACCTTTAACAATAACAGAACAAGTACTTATTCAAAGGATTTTATAAAGAGACCCTATGCAAATACAATTCAATGATTTTCAACGATGATAACCAAAGAAGTAAACAAATATTTGAGTTTTAAAATATCATCCATTGAAGGATAACGGAGCATGTAGAATGATCTTATGCAAAATTGTCTGGTAGTATAAATTTACGCCCAAGCTATACTTTTAATTATATACCACCCATGCCCAGCAGCCAATAGAGTTATAAGCGCATTATTCCACTTCACACGCCTACCAATTTTTATTGGTCTTTGCACACTTTTCAATAACGTCTCTAAGTGCAAAACCGCACCACTTACTCTGCCACATACACGCTTTTTTTTTATAAGAACAATTTTATAAGAACACGAGCCTCAGATTTGACCAAAAAATAAGAACAAAATAAGAACAACCCGTGGCTCAAATCATTGTTCCGAAAATTAAGAACAGCCTGAGCCTGAATTTTCTTGGAAAATAAGAACAGTTCATGATGTGAATTCTCTCACTGGTAAATGGTTTAGACGTTTATTGGGTTTTTTTTCACCTGCAATAAATGTGCAAATGGGTCATTGTCAAATAGCAACCATACTTCTTACCAGTTGTTTTTAAAAAATATTTCTATTTTACTGGAAGTTCCATTAATAAGAAGAACAAAATGAGGCTGAAATTTGAAACTGCCTCAGGTCAGATTTTACTGGTTCTTATAAAAAGAAAAGCGTGTATACGATGATTTTATTAACAGAGACAACTTGCTCATGCCAAGTGACTTGACAAATATAAGTTCATCATGTCAGGATTACCTGGAACTTGTTTATTTGAAAGTAAATGTTAAAGAGAACTGACATATTTTTTTTTTTTTTTTTTTTTTTTTTGACATTTATTCGGGTTCCATTATACAAATGGTTCTTATCCCTATAATAACATAATAATAACAACAATAATAATAAAAAGTTGTTTAGAACAAAAATGATACAAGAAGCATGGAGATCTAGGTTTCAATAAGAGTTGTAGATTTTGGTTTTGTTAAATGGTCGTTGATAGATTAAATAGAGAAAAGGCATAGGCTGTAGTATATACCTTTATATACATATACATATTTATATATATATACATATACCTTTAGTGAAGATTTCTATTCCACAAAAAAATATATTACGCAACATAATGATGGAAAACAATAGCCTGAATTTATAGAGTTTTAAAAGTTACCTGGTTAAGACCTTGGAGCATTTTAACTTAGTAGGGCTCATTAACCTGATACAAGTATATTTCTACTGCGCATGAGCGATTTTTGATTTCATTTTATGGCTAATTAACAGCCCTTACAGAACTAATTGATGAAGACGTTTATGCGTTACGCCTCTTTATGACCCATTTTTCATGTATTGACAGTCTCTTACTGTGCATGTGCAAATTCCAGGCTTATCACCGAGCCACCTGATAGCACTGAAAAATTACGTAGTGAAGACTTTGATGAGGTTTGCCCAATTATGGCTCACTTAGGTCATGCCATCGGGGTGTTTCACTGCGCATGCGCGATTTTTGGTTTTATTATATGGCCACCTGATAGCCTTTAAAAAGTTACATGGTGAAGACCTTCACGTGTTTGGCCTTACTATGGCTCATTCCAAACTTAAAGGTGTTTACTACATTTGTCGTAGGTTTACTACATTTAGCGTTACTACATTTGACGGAGATTTTTACTACATTCAACGGAGTTACTACATTTTTCGTAGAAAATTTACTACATTTGACGGAGTTACTACATTTGACGGTGTAACAGACGTACGACTGATATTGAAATAGGTCGAACATTACATGTCATGACAGCACAAGTTTTCATTCTCTGTTTCCATTGTGTTTTACATGACTGGCATTTTTGTATTCATATTAGTTCAAACTGGAAACCAAGTACAATATTTCTTTTCAACGAGTTCTGCATGTTGAAAAAAGGTTGTGAAGTTTCCTCTCTTACACGTGCTGTTTTGCTTTTTTTGTTTTCTAACATAAAAATTCCTCACAACTTAATCAGGGTGTTCTTTCTTTCATAAATATGTAGTTTTTCAAGCGCTAACTCACATTTGCCGATCTGGTCTTACATTTTGTGACGTAAATGGTGGTCATTATGATTTTGTTTACATTTTCCAGAGCGGGAAGGAAGAAGGAACTTCGAAGTGAAAATTTTAAAAATATTTTTGTGTATTGTGCTCGTTTAAGCTTTTTACGGAGCAGCGATAGCGAATACCGTATTAAAACACCCGCGGACTCCTACTCCTACTCCTACCCCTCCTCCTACTCCTCCTCCTCCTCCTCCTCCTCCTCCTCCTCCGGCCAAAATGGCAATTAGTCTGCGTTTTAGAGTCTGCGGGACTCTACCAAAAACGCAATGTAAATTCTAATGAAGGAACGCAGCCTTCGTAATTTGGAAGCTTTTTCATATCAAACATTTAAAAGTAGATTACCTTTTATTTTAAAAGTACATAACCTGATATTTTATAACTTAATCCACGAAATTAGAATTCATTCGAATTCTAATCAAATAGGCGTACATAAAAATGGGACTTTTAGCTCATTACGCTAACTGTAAATACTTAATATGTTGCTTTTCTTGTTAGTAAAGCTTATCAGTTCAAAATTTCTTATTGGCCCTTATAACCTCGTTTGTTAGCTGCTACACTGTGTTTGTGTATTACGGCTTTCAAAGATCTAGTTCGAAAAGGCAGTTATTTGTTGGAATTCAATTTTGGTTTCATCAGAAATTATTATTATCAACAGACTTTTTTTTTCTACATAGGCTCTTATGAAAAAATTTCTTATAAAAAAAACATATGTTACACAGCTCACGCATGTATAATTCTTTTGTATGGAACGCCGTTCCTGCCTTATGTTATCCACTTTCATGACTGTTGGTCGTTTTATCATTATATGCGGTCGTTTCACCATTATATGCGGTCGTTTCACCATTATATGCAGTCCTTTTATCATTATATGCGGTCATTCCACCATTATTTGCGGTCGTATCACCATTATATGCGGTCGTTTCACCATTATATGCGGTCATTTTATCATTATATGCGGTCGTTTTATCATTATTCGAGTTTTTATCTTCATATGAAATTTCATTATACGACTTTATGTTGTTATATGGAGGGGGAGTGCAAAGTCAGAGTCAGAGTCACTGCAATGACTTCTTAAGTCAAAGTCAGAGTCACTGCAATGACTTCTTAGCGGCTAGACGTGTTTTTCAAAACTAACGTCAAAAGAGTGAAAATAAATTTGTTTTTGCTTAAAACTTTCGCTCAAATTAAAAAGAAGTGTGCTGATTTTTGCTGCAAAAGATGAAGAAAACCGTGCTGATTCTGATAATGTATTTTGTTATACATCAAATCGAAAACTTTCGCAATGAATCAACTTTTCAAGTTCAAAATAAACACTTGATCCGACGTCAAAACAACAACAACAACAACAAAAGGAGATTCTGTGCACCAATCAATCTCTACGCGAACCACTCGGCAACCTTTCAACTTATCATCTCCGGCGATATCGAAATGAATCCAGGCCCGGTTGCTTGCCCTGTCTGCACCAAAACAGTCCGCAAGAACTCGTACCGCCTCGAATGCAAGGTTTGTCATCAAACAACTCACGTCAAATGCATGTATCGAACTGTGAAAAACTTTTCTAATAAACTTAACCAGTGGACATGCCACAATTGCCTGCTTACTGGGTTGCCTTTCTTCGGTGTTCGCGATTTGACAGATATTCAAGTAGCTGAGCACGAAAATCTAAAGGAAGACGAACATCATCGAGCCCTCAACGAAAATCGTGGTCGATTCAGTATCTGCCATCTCAACACCCAATCGATAACCTCGACCTTCTCTGCATTCGAACGAATGGTTTGGAGTTATAAGTTTGACATTATTACACTATCTGAAACCTGGCTCAAAGACAACCCGCAACTCCTCAAGCATGTATCAATCGAAGGCTATGTCCCCAAGTTCCACCATCGTGACAAGAAATGTGGAGGCGGTGTCGGCATGTATATTCGAGAGTCGGTCAAACACAAGAAACGAGATGACATCACCCAAAGAGACAACACTATCGAACACATGTGGATGGAGATCAAAGGTAAACACGATTCCTTTCTTTTAGCTGCTATGTATCAACCAAGCCCTACCCTTGCAGACAAACGTATATGGCTGACCAAGCTCGACACACTTTTGGCGTATGTATCAACAATCTGGACAGGTCCAATAATCATCACCGGTGACACCAACATTGATATGCTAGAGAACTCTGAGATTGCACAAGAGTATAGAGAACTTTTACAAAATCATGGCCTCAAGCAACACATAAGCAAACCCACCAGACATGGCCGCAGGCTGATAGATCATATCGCCTCAAATCTCCCAAAAATCAACTACGAAAACGTTCTTCCCTGTGACGAAATCAGCGATCATGATGGTCCGTATGTGATGTTCGACGTGAAAAAACCACGTTTCGAACCACGATACAAAAACATCCGCATCGAAACCAACTTTAATCCTGCATCATTCGTCTCCGATGTTGAAAAGCTCCCCTTCGCAACCGTTTACGGACTTGAATCGTCAGAAGATAAGTTGCACTGCTTTAATAAACTGTTCTTATCTTGTTTAAATGAACACGCGCCACTTGTCAAATGTAAGATCACTAGACCACCAGCTCCATGGCTACACGAGCTCAACCTATCTGCAAAGCTTCGTGAACGCAATCAACTTCGCACACGTGCACATGAGCGACCACACGACGAACAAGCTTGGACCGCATTCCGTAAAATTCGAAACGAGGTGAAAAAAGACATCCGTAATACGAAAGCAAACTTTTACAAGAAAGCTCTGTCATCGAAACGCCCGAAAGAAGTTTGGAACACAATCCATCGAATTCTTAACCCTAGCCCTAAAAATATCGATGCAGATCCCAATGTACTTAATGAACACTACAACACCACAGCAGTAAGGCTCTTGAACTCTGTAGCTAAGCCTGAAGAAACTCTCCGCAACTTTATCGATTCACTTCCTGTCAACCCAAACACATTCAGCTTCTCCAAAACCACCTACTCAGACACAAGGAAAGCAATCCTCTCCCTTCGCAATGATTGTTCCACCGGACAAGATAAGATACCCTCGAAATTCTTAAAACTCTGCATTAATGAAATCACTAGTCCCATTTGCCACATAATAAACACTGCAATCGAAGAGAATTCCTTTCCAGACCAATGGAAAATCTCAAAGATCACCCCCATTCCGAAAATCGACCAACCGACAGAACCCTCAGATTACCGGCCAATATCGATTCTCCCCATCCTATCGAAAGTATACGAGAGAATTCTAATGATGCAAATCGTTGATTATATCGAAAACCTGAAACTTCTTTCCAACCATCAATCCGGCTTTCGAAAAGGACACTGTACTAACACCACGTGTATGAAAATCAAAAGTGATATCATCAAGGCAATGGACAGCGGTGAAGTTACTCTCTCCGTCATGGCTGACTTCTCAAAAGCGTTCGACACTGTTGACTTTGAAATACTGATCGAAAAACTCCATAAACTTAACTTCTCAAAATCAGCCTTGTTAACCATGTCAAGTTACCTATCAAATCGCCGCCAATTCGTGCAAGTCAACGACAAAGAATCGAACAGACTGACTGTACTGAACGGAGTCCCTCAAGGAAGTATCCTCGGGCCTGTTCTGTTCAACATCTACGTTCACGACATGTCAACAAATACTAATGCCGAATGTATGCAATATGCGGATGACACCAGTTTATATCGCCACACAAAACCACCTCAGTTCGCCGATTGCGTTGAGAAAATCAATAAAGATATCAAAGATCTCCAGCGATGGTCGAGAAGCCAGAATCTACTGTTCAACTCCAAAAAGACAAAAACTATGCTCTTTACAACCCAACAAATGGCCAGGCGACATCAGTTCGACTACGAGATAAAATCGCTCGACGAGAAAACTATCGAACGTGTCCAAGAATTCAAGCTCCTCGGTGTAACCTTCAGTGAGGATATGAAGTGGAACGCCCATGTAAAGAAAGCAACGTCAAAGGCATACGGGACCCTCAAGACTCTGTCCCGTATCAAACGATTCATACCATACCATCTACGCAAGCAGCTAGCCGAATCACTGGTGCTAAGCCAACTCGATTACGGTAACGCACTTTTCCTGAACGCACCATCATACCTTCATCAACAGCTTCAAAGAGTCCAGAATGCAAGTGCCAGTTTCGTAAGAGGCCGCTACTCAAACATATCAGACGTGGTTTCATTGAAATGGCTACCGATATATGAGCGATCAGAATTTAGTATGGCTAAGCAAAAGTGTCGGGATGAATTAAACTATAAAATATTTTGCAGTGAAACGAAAAAACATTTTTTAGACCAAGGCCTTGCAAAGAGCCTTGCTAAGTTTTAGACTAGTTTACCAGTATATTTTAATAAGTCCTCCAATCCTTGGCATTATTCCTAGCCCTATTCCGCACTTCCAACAAGACCAATGCTATCAATATTCCTTTATCATATCTCCTTACCTTCATCTAGTCCTATTTTAGGTTTTAGATTGCTTTTTGAGTCCAAGTTCTATCTTTACTGCCATGGAGGAATTAATTTATAAGTTTATATATATTAACAGTTTTTTTTTTTTTCTAATATTCGGTTCTTACCTCAATTTGGTCCTACACATCGGTTTACATTACGTTAGTCCTTAGGTTTAGTCATGTCCCATTTCCTAGTTTTCATAACTTCAGTCGACATTCTTTTTGGTTTACGACTATCTGGTTCTACTCTACCTTCACCTTATCCACACCTAGCCACGTCCCATACTACGACTGTCTCTCTAATTTCTGCCATTATTTTTTTTAATATACGATATTTTTTAGACGCTGCATATACATAATCTTCTCAATTTCCAGGTGAAGAGCCAATTGTAAAATTTTGGAGATACTGTGAAATATATCATTATTATTATTATTATTATTATTATTAAATGTTTGAAAACGAGGCTGTAAAATTTGTTTTCGAGTAACAAATGTCACGATTCGTATGAGAGTGAAAATAAAACATGGCGTGTAATTCTGAAAACAAAGCGATGAAAGAAGTGTTGATAAGGGCTTTTCAGACAAGATAGAAATATTTTCTGCAGAAAAGATCACACCAGATATTGTGCCGAAACTGTCATTACTTGAATTTGGGCAATTAGGCATAACAGAGCGCAAAAGTATAATGGATCTCCGAAGCAAATGCAGCATGTTCGGGGACTTTTCGCCATCAGTGAGAAGCGCTAGTAAAAAAGGTGGTGCATCAAAGTTTCAGATTTCAAAATACATCCTTGTAGACTTACTGAGTGAAGGATTCAAAGTAAAAGATATTTCATCCTTATTGGGAGTGTCTGAACGCACTATTTATTGTCGTATGCACGAGTTTGGTATTTAAGTGCGGAATTTCGATGCTATAACAGATGACCAACTTGACGAGTGTTTACTCAGATTGTCGTCAGAATACCCAATCACTGTGGAGAAAATATGCTGAGTCAAATGTTGAAGCACGAAGGATTGACAATTCAAAGATCCCGAGTGCGAGAGAGCCTGTTAAGAGTTGACTATGACGGTGTAAAGAAGAGAAAGAAAGGCAGACTAACACGTAGAGTATACAATGTCCAAGGATCTAATCACCTATGGCACTTGGATACAAACCACAAACTTGTTCGTTGGTATTTTATTATTATCGGTGCTGTAGATGGCTATAGTAGGCTGCCCGTGGTATTGGAATGCACTGGTAGCAATAAAGCGGCTGTTGTATTAAACTGCTTTCTAAAAGGAGTGGAGGAGCATGGTTTACCTATGCGTGTGCGCTCGGATATGGGCATGGAGAATATTCTAGTGGCCGATTACATGATTGAGAAATGCGGAGAGAATAGAGGAAGTATGATTACAGGCAAGAGCACACACAACCAACGGATTGAGCGTCTGTGGAGGGACGTTTACACTGGTGTTTTAAGTTATTTTTACGATGTATTCTATTTCATGGAAGAAGAAGGTCTGCTCGATCCTTTAAATGAGATTCATATAGGATGTCTTCATTATGTATACCTCCCCAAAATTAACGAAAAGCTGAAGTTCTGAAACAACGCATGGATTGCACATCGATTGCGCACAACAAAAACCTCCCCTTTAAAAATGTGGGTGTCCAGACAAATGAATCACCAAGTTGGAATTGAATTTACGCCAGAACAACTGCAATGGTATGGTGTTGATGGTCAAGCTGACCAGAACACTGATGAGAACATTGAATTAGGAAGACCGATCTTTTCTGCACCGGATTGTACAAACACCAAGTCTAATTAAGTTGCCATCTGTAGCCCCTCGCAGTGTCATTAAATCTACTTTTTCCCGCTCAAATCTCTCCAAAAGATGGCTTAAATTCGCCTTGTGCAAAACTTCCTCAATCTTTTTTGCCGCCATGTTTTCACGTGGTTGCGATTTTGTGATCTTTAACATGAGACTACCTACTTCTTAACACTTTCTCGTAGTGTTCTTTTTGCACTCCTCCCTCATATAAAGTTAAATCGTATATGGTGAAACGACCGCATATAATGGTGATACGACCGCATATAATGATAAAACTACCGCATATAATGGTGAAACGACCGCATGTAATGGCAAAACGACCAACAGTCATGAAAGTGGATAACATAAGGCAGGAACGGCGTTCCATACTTTTGTCTTTAAATAAATTTGCTGGTGTTTTATGATTAAACCCTATTTACACTAATTAATCATTTTCATCAAGTTTATCGTTAATGCCTGTTTTTCACCAGTAAAATATCTCAGAAAACACCGTAAAGAAGTTTTTAGTATATATACTTTGTAAAATTTCGAAAGCGTTTGTCTGAAAAGTAAGCTTGCTGCTACCAGAGATATGTAAAATCTCTACATATCTACAAATCTTTACATATCTCTGCTGCTACCGTTTTGCGCCATCTGGCTCTTGTTATACATAAAATGAGATAGAAATTATATTTTCTTATGCGTAACTGAAGTTAAAAAATATGATTTGTTTTTTATGGATCTTACATAAATTAGTAACATGAAATTTTGAAATGATGCAGCACTAGCATAGCCTACAGCACCTTTCTTAAAATTGCTACATTAGGTGATTACACTAGGTTGCAGTACTATGTCCTACACTTTGTACTTAGATACTTAAGCTTAGACAAAGATTTTCAAGACTGGAAATAAATATTTTTTCAATTAATACTTAGCGACAAATTAAGCAACATTACTACTAAAAAATGGTCATTTTTTAAGCAACATTACTACTAAGGCCTGACCTTGGTTGCTTATAAAAAAAACCCAAAACAAAACAAACAAGATGCCCTTACGGGCAGAAAGATTTCTGCAAAATCAGCTGAAGTATGAAAGATGGAAGACTAACAATAACATTCTTGAAACTTGAATGATTTTGAATGATTGAACAATACAATACAATACAATACAACATTGACTGCTGCTCAGTGTAGACTGCATACAGCAGGTGGGAATTGTAACACACAAAGTAAAATGAGTTTTGTTATTGAAATTTTAAAGTTAAATGTGTTCAAACAGCTGGCCAAAAATGTGCTACCAGTGAAAATTTTCATGAATAAGTGATTGTAAATTATATGTTGACTCTTGAATGTTGAATGAGAGTGAAAAATGTAAAAAGTACTCTTATATATAATTACATATATAAACAATACACAAATTACATATAAAAGAAAAGTGTGACATAACGATCAACCGAACATGACCTAATTTAATCTAACAAAATAGAAGAAAGTTTATAAAAATTCTTTAAGAAATTCGAAAAAGGTTGAATGATCTTTACAGCATAACATCATGTTAAAACTTAATATGATATGTACTTCCAATCTTCTTAATTATATACATACACACAGAATTCCCAATGCTGCAAATACGTAATCAAAAATCTTGATCGTTAAAAGTATATGCTCTATAAATTTATACCAAAAATTTTGTAGTGTTACTAATTGTATAAAGTATTTTGAATTTATACACAGAACATTTCAATTTGTGTGAATAGGAAGATCATTCGTAATTAGGGGCATTGGCAGTATAATATAGCTAGAAAATCATCAATCAAGAGTGCTGCAGAGTAGACAACCACTTAACATTGGAGCTAAGGAGGAAACAGAGCTGAGCTGTACGAATCCAGAGCTTAAAAAGTATACAGCACAAGCAGGAAACAAACAAAAATCTTTTGTATCTAGAAAGGCTTAAACATTGAGACATTTTTCCCTAATACAAACACATAGCTTTTTGACTTTGTACAACTTTTTAGTTAGAAAAGAATAATCACACTACAGAAGAATTATTATATTATTATAAGTGTACGTACTCCTCAGAGCTTCATGAAAGCTTAATTGACACTACAAAAACTTTGTTGACACTAAAAAACTTTATACTGTATATTCCACCATTAAATTTATTTGCATCCGAAAGAAAATATTTACTTTATTTTGGAGGCACAGAAAAATGTAAAGTGTATCACAAACAAAAAAGTAAACAAAAATTTTGATCATGAAAAATACATGATCCAAATATTATATACATATATAACTGAAAGTTGAAATTTTTTTATATATACAGAATGTGAAGTGTTTCGAATTATATATTTATTAAAATTAGGAAGACTGTTCATAATTAGAGACATTGGTAACCTAAAAACTACACTGATCACCAACAAAAAACAATACTGCATTTCAAAGCATTATACAAAGCAAATAACCTTAAAAATAGCTAAGGTGATGCTGACTAGACAGACATTTGGAGGTGGAACTTAAGCTGAGCTGTACGTATCCCGAGCTTAAAAAGCATTACAGCCCACACATGAAACAAACAATGAACTTTTTTCAGATAAAATCCCAGACATTTCAAAAACAAAAAAAGCATATATATATACCTTTTTCATTCTCTGTTTACAAAACGATACGAAAAGTCACCATTGAATCATTACAAGATAATAATAAATTACTGCTCGAGATTTTATTCTTCATTTTCAGTTTTGGAAACGTGCATCTTCTTTAATTATACTGACTAAAGATCCTTTGGGATCCTTTTGGTTGGTTCTTTGTTGTGAATTTCTTCGACTGAAATGCGTGACTTTGGTTTCGTGTAAACATTCGCACGAGATTTCAAAAAACCGCTAGGTTTGGACAGTAAGAAGAAGAAGAAGAACAGAGCCGGTTTTAAGGTATTTCTTGCTTTCGCAGAAATCCAAAAAAAAACAAAAACGTGTAGAGCAATTCTCATTAGATTCGAAAATTATCTCATCTCATCCTATCCCATTTCTATCTCATTTCTACCTCATTTTAGCTCCAGTGGGAACCAAGCTTAAAAGTTGTAAACTTTTAAGAGTGTGTTTATCTAACAATTTCAGACCACCAAACTTTTCGGTAAAAACACTCATAAAAGCGTTTGAAAAAACGAGGCAAGAGTTGTTCATAAACTCGGCTATCCAAACAAATCTTATAAGGTTTACACCAAATAGTTTTAGTGGTCTGAAATTGTTAGATAAACTGTATGTAAGCATCATTAAAACAGAAGATCGCTCGATTGGTAGAAACCAGGCATTAGTTAGTCCAGCTGACGTAATGCCTACAATAGTGAAAGTTTCTTTAATTAGAGTTATTATATATAGATAATACAACCTCGTTCCCAGAGCCGTTTTGAATGCAGATGCGGTCGTCCATATAACAAAAAGGCAACAAGCCCTAGGAACGAGGTTGATAGATAATAATAGATTAAATACTATACAAGGATACAAATTCAATCGAAACTCACGTCAAAAATTCAACAGAGAGATAACATCGAACGTGAAATGTATCGCCTTCATCGTTTCCTGATTATGGTTTTCTCAATTACAAGAAATTCATCGGATGGAAATGTGTGCTTAAATTACCAGGATATTTTCCCTCAAGAACCTGGTTTTTGTATGGCGTACATGCACGGTTTAAAAATCGCACAAAATAAAGTTACAGCGACCGCACAAAACACAGCAATCAAGCAACTTCGAGTAATTCTGAATTTTTTCATAAAATATAGTAAACGATTTAATCGTGTTGAATCCATCAAACATTTAGCCAATGTTTTCCACATATCTTGTCCATTAAAAACGAAAATGAAGATGTTGAGGTTACTTCAGCCTTATTTTCCGCCAGCAAAAGATCTTGATAAATGTTTTGATGAAATCGAATGGTACCTTTGCTTGCTATATCATCCAGTATGTGAAACGAATAGAAATCGGAGTATTCCGATTCCACCATGTTATAATGACTGTATAGAAATTTCACAAACTGAAATTTGCTCTTCCACTTTTCGTTTTATCAGAGTTGCAGTAAGGAACAATCTTTGTAATTGACTTTAGGACACCCGTGGTGGAGTAAAGTATTTAAAATACCCGTGTTTCTCCTCCTACTACTACTACTACTCCTCCAAGTTATGAACGTTTTCGTGCAGCGTTTACATGACATCGTTGCCGAATTCGCAAATTTGGTCAAATTAGGACTTCCAGTTGACCAATTTTCATGAAAATTTGCACAGAGCACAATTGAAAGGTGTTGAATTCGAATTTGACAATGATATTGCCAGGTTTGACTAAAATTGGGCAATTTAGGCCAAATTTGGACCAAATTTCGAAAGTTCTTCAATTTTCATGAAATTTTGCACGGATCACAATTGAAAGGTGCTGATTTCAAATTTGACAACGATATTGCCAGGTTTGATTAAAACTGGCCAATTTAGGCCAAATTTGGACCAAATTTCGAAAGTTCTTCAATTTTCATGAAATTTTGCACGGATCACAATTGAAAGATGCTGATTTCGAATTTGACAATTATTTTGTCAGGTTTGAATAAAATTGGGCAATTTAGGCCAAATTTGGACCAAATTTCGAAAATTCTTCAATTTTCACAAAAATTTGCACGGATCACATTTGAAAGGTGCTGATTTCGAATTTGACACTGATTTTGTCAGGTTTGAATAAAATTGGGCAATTTAGGCCAAATTTGGACCAAATTTCGAAAGTTCTTCAATTTTCATGAAAATTTGCACAGAGCACAATTGAAAGGTGCTGAATTCGAATTTGACAATGATATTGCCAGGTTTGACTAAAACTGGTCAATTTAGGCCAAATTTGGACCAAATTTCGAAAATTCTTCAATTTTCACGAAAATTTGCACGGATCACATTTGAAAGGTGCTGATTTCGAATTTGACTATGATTTTGTCAGGTTTGACTAAAATTGGGCAATTTAGGCCAAATTTGGACCAAATTTCGAAAGTTCTTCAATTTTCATGAAATTTTGCACGGATCACAATTGAAAGGTGCTGATTTCAAATTTGACAACGATATTGCCAGGTTTGATTAAAACTGGCCAATTTAGGCCAAATTTGGACCAAATTTCGAAAATTCTTCAATTTTCACGAAAATTTGCACGGATCACATTTGAAAGGTGCTGATTTCGAATTTGACTATGATTTTGTCAGGTTTGACTAAAATTGGGCAATTTAGGCCAAATTTGGACCAAATTTCGAAAGTTCTTCAATTTTCATGAAATTTTGCACGGATCACAATTGAAAGGTGCTGATTTCAAATTTGACAACGATATTGCCAGGTTTGATTAAAACTGGCCAATTTAGGCCAAATTTGGACCAAATTTCGAAAGTTCTTCAATTTTCATGAAATTTTGCACGGATCACAATTGAAAGATGCTGATTTCGAATTTGGCAATGATTTTGTCAGGTTTGACTAAAATTGGCCATTTTAGGCCAAATTTGGACCAAATTTCGAAAGTTCTTCAATTTTCATGAAATTTTGTACGAATACAAATGAAAGGTGCTGATTTCAAATTTGACAATGATTTTGTCAGGTTTGACTAAAATTGGGCAATTTAGGCCAAATTTGGACCCAATTTCGAAAATTCTTCAATTTTCACAAAAATTTACACGGATCACATTTGAAAGGTGCTGATTTCGAAGTTGACAATGATAGTTAGTTTTTGCTAGGTTTGACTAAAATTGGCCAATTTAGGTCAAATTTGGACCAAATTTAGAAAGTTCTTCAAATTTCAAAAAACTTTGCGCCGATCACATTTGAAAGGTGCTGATTACGAATTTGTCAGTCATTTTGTCAGATTTGACCAGAAATAGGTAATTCGGGCCAAATTTGGATCAAACTTAGAATGTTCTACAATATTCATAAAAATTTCTACAACGCACAATTAGAAGTTGCTGATTTTGAATTTGCCAGTCATTTTATTAGATTTGAACATAATTTGGCAATTCGGCAACGTTGTATTTTTGAGACTAAATATGTATCGTTGTGTTACGTCCTGAAGTCTTCAAGCCAAGTGGCTTCTTGTTATACTCAACTTGTAAATACTCAAGTTTATAATTGTGATTATCTCGATGGTACAACTAACTTCACATGCATATCAAGAGAAAAAATGATGACGAAGAAGAAAAGCATAAAAAGTTCTGACTGTTCTGGTGGAGATGGATTTGAAGAATTCACCAACATTACACAAAGTGGAAAGTATTGTGTTCCATGGAAAGTTGTCAATCACACTGAAACGTCAAACTGTTCTAAAAACTTTTGCATGAATTTTAAGAGTCGAGACTCCAAACCTTGGTGCTATATCAACAAGGATGGTAGATGGGAATATTGTGACATCCTCGAATATGGATCCTCTTCGAGATCGATAACATTTGCTTGGTGTGTTCTATTGATACTGTTGCTGTTACCTTGCTGTATTATATTTTGTTGGAAAAAACGACAGAAAGATAAAAACACCTTTGAACCATATTGTAGTGTGAAGTTGAATAACAGAGACATACATCGAATGTTGAATCAAATAATTCCAAGTGAGACAAATGCACGTGATCAAAGAAGTCACGTGAACAAAGAACGTGATACTTTGTAATTAATGCTGCTGTAAATTTTCAATAATAATTTCCCAGCAAATGAAAAATATTCCGGTGCAAAGTATATCAAAAAGGCATGTAAGCTACTTGGTGATCCGACTCTTAACAAACAACACGTCTACACTGGATAAAATTGTTGCAGATTCAAAAATATTTGGGTTTGTTTAAAAACATTGACATCGAAACATCGTGTTTACGTCATGCAGTTAAAACGTAACAATTGTCGCTTTTTATTTTCGAAGTTTATACTAGTTTTTTGAAAAAGATATTTTAGAAGTATAATGCGAATTTCAGACTATTTTTCCTTTTATACAGCCTCAAATACGTGTTCTATCGCTGGAATTCATTTGAGTTGCATGAAAAATGATAAATGTCAAGTCTTACCAGGCTTTAGGTACTTAAAATAAGTGAATCGAATAGTATAAAAGAACTAGAGATTACTAGGCTTTAAAGGTTGAAATTAGTACATTATTCATTCATCATTAGCACTATAATACACATAGTGTTTATATATTTGCGTAACGCATTCATGTCAGCAGATTTTCTGTCACTCGTAGTGACGAGGAAGGGACTTAACTTTTTATTTCAGCCTGGATCAAAAAAGCAAACCCACAGTCATTTAACTAGTAAAAGCTTTGATTCTCCTATTCATTCTTATAATGTGATTTTGGTTTGCTCGCTTTTTCCTCATTCATTTCCTTTTTAAATGAAATACTCTAACAAATTAACTATCGATCAAAACTACCGATCAAAACTAGGACTAAGGGGCTGTATGGAGGTGGACTGTCCTGTTTGACCGGACTGGCTCGGCTAGGCGGGTTGATTTTTATCCTATGTTCATCCCGCTGAACCGGGATAGAATTTGTTTACATCACGCAACACCTAAAATTTATTGTGCATGAATTTGATAAAATCCCAGCCCACCTCGCCGGGATGCAGTGTTCATATGTACAATTTTCATTCCGCCTAGCCGACATCTCGATGAAAACAAGCGAGATCTTGGCAAGACGGGCTGGCTCGCTTGTCATATGAACACATTTTATTTTTTTTCATGCGTTTCTTAAAAATAGCGAGATCTCACCTAGCCGAGCCAGCACGATCAACCGGGACAGCCCGCCTCCATATGAACAGGCCCTAAGGGTAATTATCTTATTTTTATCTTGAATATCATCTAAAATCCGTAATTTGACTAACTCAAAACTAGGACCGAGGACAATTGATTTTCAATGGATGTTACATATATAAATTCATAATTTGACTCGCGAGGTAAAAAATTCGCTAAATTTTTTGGATAAACTTTCGCGAATTGGAAAAGTCGCAAAATTTCGCGAGATAAACTTTCGTGCATGAAGCAATTTTTTGAAATAATTTAGGACAGTTTTTAGAAAACAAAGGAATTTTCTATGCAGAAAATTGATAAAATGCATGCATCATTCGAATCTGTATTTTTCGTTAAATAAAATGAAGATAATATTAGATTGTTCGTCGTCAAATTCGTTGAAAACGTCATCAAAAACATTTCTAGCATCTTCTGGTCCCCACTCCTCATTGTCGCCGTCATTTGTCATACTCATTCTCACGAAGAGAACAATGCTTTCGACCCATTGGCAATAAAAACATGCAAGACGGACGGGTCAATTGTTGGGCATCTACCACGAGAACCTTCGAGAACTCTCAATTTTTTGTTGATTAGAGATGCGAGAATTTTCGCAGATTTAACATCTACAAACTATCGCAGGTCGCCTCTTGTTCAAGGAGGCTTGGAAATCCCTTGTAGAATAACGATACAAATGTCTCCTACCCATAAAAATGCCCAGCTTCTCGATCGACAGATAGAGCTTGTTGAAGCAGTTTACACTGAGCCAACGTCACCAGAAATCATGGGATCATTTCCAGTAGACGAAATCGAGGTTGACTTTGAAGGAGAAGCAAAAGACAGGAAAATCAGAGCAAACGAAGACAACTGTAAAACCGACAAGATCGTACAACATACGTGACATGTTCAGGGAGAATATACTAAAGAAACCGCGAATCGGAGATAATATACTGCAGGGAAAGGAATCAACTGATATTGTCATTATTGACGACTGAAAAACATTTTATACATAAATAATATTTGACAGTGTCTATTATAGTATCTGTGTATCAAAATATGACTGATTTGTTACAAAAAAAAATGCTTTCAAGAAGATCAAATTGGCAAATCATCTCTCCCTTATTATATACACAGGTTTTGAAATAGATCTCCGACATTTTGGTAGCTTTAAAATTTAAAAAATTGCAAAAAAAAATTGAAATTTTACTGGATAAACGTTCCGCGAATTGGAAATAAGAGCAAAACTTCGCGAAAGTTTCTCCGATTAAAGTATGCATTCTCATCATCTAATTCTTATCATCATTTTTTAAAGAAGTCAAGTTTGAGACACAAGCAATGATTTATTAACTTGATAGCTGCAACTAGGAACACTAGGCATGGTGTTTATTACACATTTATTGATAAGCTTGAACGACAATTCAAAACAATGCATATAAATTTTTGTAGGGGTTCATTCAAAAAGATATCATGGCTATACCATGATTACCAGCAGGGGAAAATAATACCATGATAGTACCAGTTGTTCCATGAAGACCAGAAAACTGAGAACCATGCAGCGTGAAGCGATGGTGCTGTCTGTGTGGTGTAAACGAAGTGTCACTTAACAGTACAACACAGTAATTTGGTCACTTTAACTAGAAAACCCTTTTCCCCCTGCAAACTAACGGTCAGACAAACCGTTCAGCCGATCCCTTACAACGAGTTGCATGCTGTCTCACATGAGAAGATCAGAGAAACAACGCTATACTGACATCAGTTACTATTGGATACAATAAAGACGCATTCTTTGGGACTAGAAAAATTTTTGTCAAAAACCTCTGCCTTGGAGTTACAATACTGTTCTCCATCACAGAGTTCATCTACATATTATTGTTAGTTAAAATAACATCGAACAAAACACACGGAGTAGTGAAAACATAAAAACGACAGCTGTCAGACAAATTTCAGCTAATGGGCAAAAATCATCAAAAGTCATCGCGATGAAGAGCATTTTAATAAAATACTGCGTATATTTCTATAGTATTGTTTGTTGCCCTTACTGATTACTGTCATCCGTTCAAAAGTCTCTCTGTGAAAAGTCAACTCTCTACATCCTCCGAATACCGAAAATAAATAAATGAAAACGGACAACACAAAACTACAGTAAAAAAAATCCCTAATGAGTGCAGTTAAAAATCCGAAATAATAGCGATAAAACAGTAAGCCAAAAAATATAAATGCGAATATAAAAACCAGACAATAACATTGGGTCGTCCTCGAAACGACCACAAGAAACGACCACAAGGCCACAATACGGAGTTGAAAATCTCATCAACCAAACTAACCATGGACAATAACTATCACAATATTCTAGTCTCGCGATGACGTCATAAATACAAAACTGCTACAGGGTTAGGGAAACAACAAAACACTGCATTACTTCAAGTGCTCGAACATTAGGAAGCATGGTTACCTTCTCTCAAAAACGCAAAAACAATACGAATGATAATAACAAAATTCGAACTTTAAATAACACTAAAAAACAACAAGAAGCGTCAAAAGCGTTGATAAACTACATACAGGTGAATGACGGTGCAGGACTACTGTACAGGACAATACCACAGGCAGGTTGCCATGGTTACGCTACGTAAATTGTTTCTTTTTTTTGTTAAAGCTATCCCTAATCACATTACAATAATTGATCTTTGGACTTCTCTTCGTTGACATTAGCACCCTGAAAACAAAAAAATGTTACCATAAAATATGATAGAACAAAATTTTGAAGTTTGAAAAGAAGATTTCCAAGAATTCGTGTGCAGCTACACGAGAAAACGAACCCCCTGTTGTTTCTTCTTTCTGTATAACAAAACAGCAACGACCACTAGCAGGATGATAACAATCAAAACGACGATGACAATAATCACTGTCTTCTTACTGCCACTCTTCTTCTTCTTACCTATACACACAAAAAATGTTTTGGAATATAGTTCAACTCGTATGAAGCATTTGTCCAAGTAAATAATAAAACACTAACAAACCATTATAAACAACAACAAACTCAACACGTGAAATACAACACTTGCACTAAGTCCATACAAAAACTGGTTAAATAGAATGAAACACTAATTTTTCGAACAGAACAAATTAAAGCTTACATTCCCCTTTGTGTTCTTCCTTAATCTTCTTGTTTCCTTTACAAGCTGTCTCTTCCAGTTCTTGAATGTTTTTGTAAGTTTTACCATCTGTTCCACAAATTTTAGAAACTAAGGTGGGGACTGTGATGTCACATACACAAGTTTTTGAGGTAGTGTCACAGGTGCTGTACATAGGACAATTTGTATGGTTACAAGGTAGCATTTTAGCTAAAAGAGAAAAATTTCAGTTGAAATACCTGGCACTTATAAAGAATATGTTGTATGATTTCGCATTAGTTTCCTAAGCTAATTCCATCCCAACTTCACAGCAACATCGTACAGATGATCACTTAACTGGTGCCAGATATACTTAGAGACCGTAAGAAAAAGATTTGTCAAAACCTTACTTGGTGGTAAATTTGTTGTTTTTTCTACAGTTGTTTTGCTAGTGGCATTAGTAGCTGAAGCTTTTGTGGTAGGTTCTGGAGTAGTTGAAGAAATTGCAGATTGTGTAGTGTTGGCAGCAGCAGTCGTTGTTGCCATTGTGGCATTGGTAATAGAAACAACTGGTGTGGTGGTAACATTATTTGCTGCACCTTAAAAAAAATTAAAAAAGATATTTTCAATTCACATTTTCCAAGGACATAGAAACTGAAAAGATAATCGGTGATCATACCAGGTGTTGTGGTTGTTTCATTGTTTTGACAAAATATACCAGCCAGGAGTGGAAGCAAGAAAACCAGTTGTGAAAACATCTACAACAAAATCAATCTCCATGAAAACAAATTCACATTTTATTTAAAAAACTGTATGTAATCGTCATACAGGTATTTGATAAAAAACCCAAGAAAATACCACTTCAAAGAGAATATTCTGTCTGTCAATTTCCACTTACTTTTAGAAGATGAAGAACAACTTTAACAATGTCACAACAATGTTGATAGAAAAATGTTTAATTAGTAAGTATTCTCCTTAACCTGAATGAAAGGAATATTAACCACAAACAAATTACAACACAATCATAGTAATAACAGCAATCAACAAAGCCATCATAGAGATCAGAACGAATTAAACAGTTGAATAAGAAGGCCTTAGAAAAAAACTGTTTCCTCATGTGAGTAAAAATGCCAATAGGAGAGTATTAATAAATCTTATCTCAGTCAATGAATACACAGTCGATAAATATGTAGATACAGAAAACAGCAAGACACATTCCACACAGACATACAAATCAAACAAAACTATGTCATTACAATGGAAACCATGCATAATAAAAATTTCGTGGTGATGACCATATATAGTCCTACATACAAGTAAATGATGTTTTTCTTACACCAACAAAGAAACTTAAATTAAACAAAACAGGAAGGGCAAGTATAAGAACTCATGTCATGCATTATCACCATGGTAAAAGATTATGTCAGAAGATTTAGAAAGCAAATAACATCATCATATCCATTCTTTTCTCTGAACAGTTGTTATGTCATCCATTTGACAATGTTTGATGTCGTCTGGTTAACAGAACAGTAATCTAATTAAAAGCTATAAACAATTAAAAACTACAAGAAATGGCACATCAATAAAAATATAGCAAGATTGAATGAAATCGGTTTCATGTTATCCTTCATTCAAAGAAAACCACTAAATTTAACATTCCATATAACCATCAATATTTTATATTATGTATCGTCTAAAAAAATTGGAGATCTAAATAAAGGGAAGGAAAATGATGACTGATAACTACTGACTGTTCCTAATCTACTTAAGGAACTTCCATAAGTAATTTAGATGAAAATACGATTTTTATTGGTAGACATTGACTTAATAGCAAGGAGTTGATACAGTTTCTTTTCCCAGAAACAGCCAGTCTACTCACACATGTATGCAATAAACAAAAAATATATTAGAAAAGGTTAGCTTTAGAGAAGCAGTCACTTTACAAAGACTGTCAACAACTGTCGGTAGAATTTTAACAGGATTATTGAACATATCTCAAGATTTTTTTATGTCACAACTTCAGACTGTCAGCCTTGACAAGTAGACATTTATTCTATAAAACAACGTGATAAATGAATCGGATCCAGTTTGTACAGGTTTCTGTAGCTTTTGAAAAACTGCATGTTTATATCTATTTTTTATGTAAGTATTGCCACACAAAAACATAAAAAAACAAAACCCAAAAAACAAACAGAATAGGCATTTTGCGAGCTTCACGAGAACACATTTGTCAAGTCTTTCTACAAAACATAATCCACAAAGTTGAATTTGAATTAATCTAATAGTTCGAGATATCAGACTTACCCTTGGGTGTGCAGTTGTAAAATAATGTCAAACAAGACACAAAATGCAAAGTAAATAATACAATAAAGAATACCAAACAAACATCAGAACCATTTTACTTCTTTCCCTAAGAAAAAGATTTTAAGAGTAGTTCAATTTATTCAAAACTAAAAATTTGACAAACTAAAAATAATCACAAAGGATAGAGATGGAGACGAATGGGAAAACTGTCAAGACATTATTCTGCACCACTTTCCAGTTGGGTGGATTAAATTTTAATGATTTGAAGGTTTAGAACTCCACATTGTAATCTCATTTGATAGTATATATTTCCAAAAATTATGCAAGAAATCTTTTGTAAGCTCTTATATTTTACTGATTACTGATACCATTTACTGATAAGTTAGTATGTATAGTTAGTAAGTCTTAAGCAAAATAAACTCTGCTTTGGATAAACTCAATATATAAATATTGTGAAGTAACAAAGTGCATTGATACTTTTTGCAAAAACAAGCTAGTGAATCGCAAATAAATTAATAAATTGCATTACAAAACAATAAAAGATAATAAATATTAATACAGAAGATTAACCACATTGGAAGTGTTAATATTTAATAATGTCTTCAGTACACTATGGAGATATGCAACAGTTCTCACTTGAAAACAATACATAATCACTTCAACACAGCAACAGTGAAATGATTCAATATTTTATGAATTTTATTTTTGAATTCTGTAAATTCAAAAAATATTGTAGTACTGACAAATAATGAATATTTGAGGGATTTTTGAAAAATTTTCAAACTTTTTTATACCACTGAAACAAAAGGTTTTTGCACTCGCTAAAATAAGAAATTTCTCATAACCTATAAATATTCAACCAAGAAGAATTATAATTTTAAAACAAAAACATATCTGGTCTGTAAGATATAAAAACATATATTTTTAAGTAACATGCAGCCATACATTTTAAATTTCTTTTGTGGTTTCTAGCTAAGAGTGAATGTTCTTAATCTCCCGTCCTTTCTGTTCTTATTCCTTCATGAGAACAATTTATAGCCGGAATTTCAGGATATATGGAATAAACAGTAAAAAAGAGTTATGGGCAAGTTCTTATTTTTTACTTGTTTTAATAAGTTTTATGACACAAATTTATGATTAAAGCAAATATATTCTTAATAATCATTTACTTGGGGTAACTCTTTACTTCCTAGGTACTAGTCAATGTGGGTGCCTCAAAGAGAGGTATAAAAAGCCCCTATCTAGGTAATGAAAAGCTGTACTACTAGCAACCCCAACTCAAAGCCAAATATCTCAATAAACATTGGTTTAATTGCAGTTTACTCCCATAGCTATTGACCTGTTCCTAAAAACTCAGAAATCAGAAATCTTTTTATCAAATTTCAGGTTTAAAAAACGGGTCAATTGTTACGCGAGTGAACTGCAATAAAGCCTAAACATTTAGTGCTAGTTCGACATGAACATGATGGTAGTACTAGAAGACACATTTTTACATCAATATTTGATGTTTTTTTACAAAAAATTGTCTAACGATAAATGTATTAACTTTCTCACATGTATCGTACATCTTCCCTGTTTCAATTGATTTATGAAAGAACAGAATCTAACTTTAGTTATATAGCTAGGTATAGTAGTATATGATAGTGGTCTCTATACTAGTGGTCTTGTGAACTTTTGATTGTGAATATTTGATTAATAGTACACAACTTTCCAACATACAAGGGAAGTTTATTGCTAAAAACGTTGTAACTTCTGGATATTTCAACATGAAATTATTTCTATATTACCTGGAAAATCTCTTAAAACCTTCTTCATAGCACTGGTTGTGGAACAGAAGAGCTCCATTCATCAATCAGCTAGAGTAAAAAAAAGTTAAAAGTTTCCAGAACTGAAATTTCTACTGACTAGAACTTTTTAACTATTTTTGAAAATTCGTATCTGTTCATTCAATGATATTGAATTCCATAGTTTACTTAAAATAGACTAGTAGTGGTCACGTCTCCATTATAGCCAATAGACTGTGGTTCGTGCCTTCCCGCCTTTAAATTATGAAGCATCGAAACTCGATTCGTTCACCATACCTCTAAACAAATTATGGGAAATTCTCAGAACATAATACTCTAGTTTAAAAGCCAACAAATGTTGAACTAACTCACGGTGCAAGTGCATTGAACTGATTGATCGGAGTCTATGAATGAAGCTTGTTCTTATGGTTTGCGCGGCGGGCTTACAAAGTTTTGGGGTGATGAAGGGTTAGTAGTCCTATGCAAAATCTTAAAAAAGAACCAGATCAATGTAGGTGTTTCGTCCGGTGTCAGGACAATCCCCCCCCCCCCCCCCCCCCCCCCCCTGGAAAATTGCCCCCCACATAAGTAGCCGTAACCCTAACCCTAACCCTAAATTGGATGGGGGGGGGAGGGGGGGGGGGGGGGGGGCAATTTTCCGGGGGGAAAATTGTCCTAGAACCGTTTCGTCCCGTTGAAGTTACCGACTTGAAATAGAACATAAAGTTAGTATCGTGGAGGCGCCACAAATGTTTATGTCAAAGTGTTAATGAGTTCGGCAACGCGAGTATGTTATCTGCCAATATGAGTCCATCAAACTAATCGCTGAAAATTCTTAGAAAGTGTGAAAGAACGAGTCATCACGTGACTAAATTCTCACTATCCCAAACAAATTTAACAAGGTCTACACTGTCAAGTTTTGATGGCCTCAAATTGGCAGGTAAACTGTATATCCGGCAGTAAAATTTCTGTGGCGTCAAACAGTCTTTATGAGCCAAGGTTATCGTGAAGTCTTCAGGAGGATATGAATGTCACTTCAAAAACGACAACAAAAATAAACTTTTCATGAAATATATTCTGAACTCTCCCCATACTACAACATTTCAGAAAAAATTCATCAATGTTAACAAAAAAAACCAGAACTACTTTTTGATTCATCGTTTATTTTTTTTACAAAACTAAAGAGGAACTTACAGACACGAACATCTTCACCTTCACCATTAAAAAGATCACTTTCAGCAGATGTTTAAATACTTTAACAACTACTTATGTACTTAAATAAAAATTAAGTAAAAACTGCACCGCCTCACTGGCCTCACTCTCCTCATTTTCTCATTTATTTAAGTACTTAAGTACTTTAAGAACAGAAGGTCAACAATTTTCGAATATTTTTGCTACATTATTTTGCAATCATATGCTATTAGTATCCCTCTGTGTAAAACGATAAGAAGTTTGCCAGTCCATGTGTTTTAACGGAAGAGTAACGATCGGATGACGTCATATAAAAAGAAGTGTACAATGTTGAACTAAGCAACAGGGATTCGTTAAAAACACAAGGAAATCTAAGCACAAACATTTGGGGGGTTGCGTACAAAGTTGGGAATTTATCTTGTCCTACCACTAATCAAATTTTCTTTTACGAAATAAAAAAAATGATCTTTAGAAAACAAATCAAATTTCCCCAAAACCAAAGAAGAATTAAATGTTGCAGAAAAATAACATAATCGAAATTTAAAGTACGCTCACTGGTATCAAATCAAAACAATAGACTGCTCTCTCAAGGTATTGAATACAATTCACAATCATATTCAATTTCTATAAGCAAAGAAGCAGTCTAAATGTCAAGTACAAGTGCAAGCAAAACCAATCAAAATGTAAACAAGTTAGCCAATCATAATAAGACAGATCAACCGCGTGACCATAATATGTATGACATTATATACATATCATGATAAACCAACATCAGGAAGAAGAAAGGAAATGGCTGGTATGCATATATAGATAACAGGATGTATATAAACACATAACGTATAAATTGAAAAAAAGTCACTGAACACACTCAGAAGTATGTAGGAAAAGTTCTTCTCCCCAAGGAACTCCGGCATCTCACTTGAATTTGCCAAAAACAAACTGAAAGCAGAACAAAAATCATCCACAAAAATAGCGAGAAAACATTCTTTCTCCTGATTTCAATGCTGTCGAAAACGACATTGGATTTTGGGGTCAAAGAAATTCATTCTTCATTAAATTTGTGGCTGTCAACTGAAGGAAATTATTATTGAGAAAAAATATCCCCTATTTTTAAAGAACGCTAGGGGTAAATCTCGTTCAGTATATTATAGAGGTAATAGGTGTGATCTCGTTCAGTATATTATAGAGGTAATATGTGTGCGCCAAAATCTGGTTTGTCAAGTGGTCGAATCGTTTTAGAAGTTAACGCGGTTCACAATAAGTCGACATTCAAGTCGTCGAGTCGTTTTAGATGAACACTCGTCTTTTTAATGAAGGCGTTTCAGAAGTTCGTTAGTTTCAGATGATGACGCGTTGTTCAGAATTTGTCGGTCTTTCATATCAAAAGCTATTAAACTTTCGTGATCTGGTTATTTCGAATGACACTATTCGTGAGTCCCTTACTTGAAATCAGTCGAATTAGTGTGTTATGCATACTGAGCATGAACATATTAATGTGAGGTACATTTCTCATTATATAAAGATAAGGGGTCTTTCAGAATTCTAACAAGCAATCAAATATAACTCAAAGAAAAGGAATCTTTCATACATACAGTGGAATCCCGCTATCTCGAACTTTCATCGGGTCAAGCAAAAAGTTCGAGATAGCGGGATATTCGAGATAGCGAAGTTCGAGATAGCGGGGTCACACCTTGAAAAATTCGAGATAGCGAGGTTTTATAAATTTTATAAATTGGGATCTCAGACTCTGACAAAAGCAAATGCCTAATGTAAGACAGACTATAGGAAAGAAACAATGAAATACAAACATGTTATGAAAAGCAAATCAAATAAACTTGTTTATTTTTGTTTCTTAAAGAAATCAGGTATTACCGCCTGTTTACATTTTTCTAATTTTTCTTGAAGTAACAAAGTTTCAAATTTACTAATTAAATCCTGCATTTGGTTGCCTCTTTTCTCGCTAAAAAGTACAAAAACACTGAGAGACAAAGTCAAAGAAAAGAATTCCATTCATGGAACGTTCAAAAATTCGAAAATCGAATGTCCTAATGAAAACAGAACTGGTTTCTATCAGCGGCTTTTATAAAAGTTCGAGATAAAGATGGCGATTTGTTTCAAGGGACCTAAAAAAAGTTCGAGATAGCGGGAAATTCGAGATAGCGCATGTTCGAGATAGCGAGACAAATTTTGCCTAGCGAGGGTTTAAATGCTGAAGGGACCGACGTTTTTGTTCGAGATAGCGCGATATTCGAGATAGCGCATGTTCGAGATAGCGAGACTCCACTGTAGTTCGGTTATTTCCTCATTCATAACCATGCAACTGCCCATGCTACATGCAACTACTAGAAAATATGAAGGCCAGCATGACTTATGTAAATATGATAAATGAGGTTGGTAATGAGGTTGCACCGCCTCATTTTCTGAACAATCTTTCGAAGCGCCTCAATTACACAGCATCTAGCGACCCCAACTTTCAAAACGCTTCAAATAGAAAAACGAGTGTTCATCTAAAACGACTCGACGACTGGAATGTCGACTTATTGTGAACCGCGTAAACTTCTAAAACGATTAATGACGTCACGAGTCAACATCCAAAACGATTCGACCACCTGATAAACGATATTTTGGCGTCGAATTAACTTCATATACTTCGGTCAAATCAACAGATCTCGTTTCAAATATTCATATTGTAATAAGTGTTCCGTTGAAAGTTTGAATAATTGAGACGAATAGAAAGAAACAAAGATAACGACTAGGTCGGAATACAGCGTTCAAACGGATACTCGGGGAATGTCTATTCCACAGGACACAAAAATAATTTGTTGTAGTATATACTAAAGGTATATCTAACATGCCAATGTTGACACCGAGATATATCTTTTTAGGTATATTTACCAATCACCAAGTTGTCAATCAACCAATCAAGGGTCAAAAGTTCTTGTTGAAATTAGCAGCAATCTTTGGTCGAACTGTTTTGTTACGAACGCCAAATTGAAGTTGATTAGTGAACATGGCGTTCAGAGAAGCGCCATATGAAGGCGCTTGTTGATCACGCCCCAAGTTTTCCAAAGCTGAGAAGCAGCTATAAGATTCCGATATACCCGATTCTGTACTATCGGTCGTACCGGATTCGGGCAAGCAAACAGGAGAGAAACCAGGAGCTGGAGAGCATCGACCAACGAGCAAGCGCATTAAATCAGGTTCACTTTTTGATGAATCAGCCAGCATCAGATCATCACAAAACATGCTATCTACGAAACTCGCAGATTCGTCGTTTGTCGGACGTTGCTCAAGTGAAAACGACTTTCTACACGGCGACTTTAATGTGGATTCGTCAAGACCGCCGTTTCGCAACTCCTCGTTTTCCCCGAAGTCGGAGAAGGAAATCAAGTCATAGGAAACCGCTGCTTGAGAAAGTTCTGGTTGTAGCGCTGGTGTAGGAAGTTCGGGAATCGGTTCCATCCACCATTCCAAGATGTCGGCCGAGTTTGCTGGCTTTTCCTGTTCACTGAATTGAAGAAGATCTGAAAGAGGACAAATAACATATAAAAGAACAAGAAAGAACATTGTCGCGTATAAGATGGAAAGAAATAACCTTCTTCACGCCTTGGATCTTCCACCTAAATAACACCAGCCTACCTTCGTTTGTAACGAACTCACTTGAAGACGTGCCAAGCAGGACGATATCTTCTTCTAACTCTACATATAAAATATTACGAAAATGTTTTTAACTTATTGAGTGTTAAGTTTAGAACTGGCCTGAGGGATTTTATTCCAGATATAGTTCAGGCAATAAATGATTTTTAAATTTTATTTCAAGTGATTAAACGTAGTCATGTAATATTTCACGAAAGTTGTATTAAACTAATACTCTTCCTTTAACTAGGTTTTTGTTCAAACTATGAAAAAATAAAGATACAAAAATCTTCATTATCTGGGTCAAGAACAACATTGCCATGACTTTCAACACGAACATAGACATTTTGACTTGATTACCTTCACTCTCTATGATGACATCAGAATCAGCCTCGCTTTCATCCGTTTTACTGATGCATTCTTCAACTACAACATCTGAAGAAAAAAGATTTTTGTTACTTGAAGAACACAATTTGATAAATACAAAAACATGAGCTTGATAGATGATTCGTATCCTTCAAGCATTGTTACTTTAAAAGAAGGAATTTGCCAGATCAGCACATCATACTGTAACTGGACTCCTTCATGCCATCGATTCAATGATGGAAAGAATTCAATGTAACACCCGTTTAGGTTCAGTGGGTATTCAAAATAACAAGAAAGTGCAAAAAAAGGCTATTTACCAAATCAATAAAAAAATGGTACATTCAATCTTAATTAATCATCAAAAAATATTTTACAAGGAACATACCAGTTTTGGGATTTAAAAGTCTATCCTTCAACACGACAACTTTCATATTTTTCTCCCCGTAAACAATCATAAGAGCAGACAAACACTCGACAAGTTCTCCGATCTTCTGAAAACCATACTCTGTTGCTTTCAGCCGTTTGTTGAACTTTCGCTGGTATTCAGGAGCGAAGTTGCATAGCAACAGCGAACCATCATTCTCCTCCAACACACTTTGGCATTCAGGATACAATCTTCCCAGCGCACCAAGAGATATCAGGGGTTGGGAGTTCTCAGTGGTAATCTAATGAGAAATACATAAGTGAAGAAAGCCATGAAGTGTTTTAAAGCCATCTAGTAATAGTTTCCTAGAACTAATAGAAGTTGAATGAGAAAGTATATACGGCGACTGACCTCAAATAACTGCGTGGTTGCTTTCTCGAGCAATGCCAGAAGCTTCTGCACTCCATAGTCAGCTAGACGAAGACATCTGCAAAACCTTTTGTTATAAACACCAACAAGTTGTGAGAGAAGGATTCGTTTGTCGGCTTGCTCGTTCAGTATCTGTACCATCTCATAGTGAAACATTTTTCTGGCAATCTGCTGCGACAGATGGATGAGAGAGTCTTTACCAACCTTCAGTGGAAATAAACCAAACAATTGATGTTGTTATAAGCATTGAGAGTATAATTGGAATAGTTCGTGAATAAATTTGTTGATTGAAAGGCTTGTGGAAGGTCAAAGTCCAAACTAACCTGAAACGTATCGTTACCAGCAGCTTCTTTTAGAATTCGTGATGGGTTTACACGGATCTGATGGGATTCAAACAAGCTGTCCGAAAGTTGCCGAGGTGTACTTTTGAATTGCGGACAAGAATATAATAGGTAGATCAGTTTTTGTATCAGTAACTTTGAAGGATACGCGTCTAATTGAAAAAAAATCAAAAGATCAAATAAGTAGAAATAACGATATTCAAACTACTTTTGCATTCACTTCGAAAACAGAGAAAATAGTCTGAAAACGAATCATCTTTCTAAATAACTCAAAAATGTTTTCGAAGAAAATTGTCAAATCAGTCCCGTGTGTGTGGACATGAACAATTCAAACAGTAGTAAGTTTACATGAGCATTTACCTGGGTTATTATAGAAGATGATCTGATGAGCATTTACCTGGGTTATTATAGAAGATGATCTGATGAGAGCCTCTACCAATACTCTACAGTACGAAAGATACTTTTGTCATCACATAGAATTGCTTCTCTTCGTTGGGAAAATCTTTTTTGATTATGAGATTTGATTTATCTCAGACCTGAAAACTACTATTTTTGCTTTATTTTAGATGTCTGACACCATTAGGTTATTATCACATCCTGATAAAAGGTTTTATTCTTAATATAGATAAAATGAAGTTAATAATCCTAGCACAACATTTTGTCAGTGCATAAATGCATGAACAGCACCAATATTTGAACAGGTACAGCTGAAATAAAGCATTCTAGAAATAAATAAAACCTACTAGAACGTTCTTGGATACTTTCTTAAAAAACTGATTCATCTTTACACTATCCAAAGGAAATGGTCTGTGTAACTTTTCTTTAAAGAAATTAGGCAAGAGCAACACCAGCATCGCTTCTTCACTCGAATAACTTAAAACAATTTCAACGTCTCTCCACATGGATTCAAAGTTAGGATTCTCTTTGGATATATGTAAAGTTCTTTGGTCTTTGCATCCACTTATCTGTAGTAAAAGAAAATTTGAAAGAATTTGTGAAGATTCATGGTGAGCACAAAACACAACTTTGACATGAAAACTTACTTCAATATAATCAGATATAGCAGTGATGAGATCGTTCAATTTAGTAAAACCAAGTTCGGAGAGTTTAAGCTGCTTTCCGTACAGCTTATAGTACTCGGATGACAAGTTATGTAAGCCTAAACATTGGCCAGGTTGTTTCTGGATTAACGCTACAACTTCAGTCGCAAACACTCGTAATGATGTTTGCTGACATTTTGGACCTAGAACGAGTCAATACATGAGTTCAAACTTATCCTTAAGGTTATGTAGGCTTTTAGTTGAAAAACTCATTGCTTACTTTCATGGCAGAGGATCAAAACCTTTCCATCACCACAGTCAGATACCTAAAAGAGGAGTGTGAATGTGAACTTTCTTGTATTTTTTTATTGTATCATAAAATGTTCTTGCTGTTTATCAGGAACAACATTTGAAATAACTAGAGATCATTGATTGCCTGATCTTTGAATGCCAAACTACTTGTTTAAATGATCAATAAACTGTTGAAAACTGTTGTTCGTAAAATGAGGGATTGAGTTGAATATGTTGTTTTCCTTTGCCTGAAACTCTCTCAAAAATTTATTGGCTGCTCCAGAGGCTCTAAAATGAAAATCTATCTTTGCTGGGTTTCAGCTTAAAAGTCAGCTTACAAAGCTCACTAATGGAATATTGTGTCAATCAGCCAAGTTTAAGATTTTATGATCACATAGGTTGCCTGTGGTATAATATAATATTTATTTCAATTATTTATTTATTTATTTCATCATATATTTATTTATTTCATCATATATTTAAGTGATCATGGATTCATAGGAAGAGCAATGATATAGGTGACAAAAATCTATCAAAAAACACAGGAAAAACATGCAAAATATTTAGAAATGTACTTACCTTAAACT
Source organism: Turritopsis dohrnii (assembly GCA_027922465.2). Classification (NCBI taxonomy): domain Eukaryota; kingdom Metazoa; phylum Cnidaria; class Hydrozoa; order Anthoathecata; family Oceaniidae; genus Turritopsis; species Turritopsis dohrnii. The sequence goes on along the minus strand of BQMF02000133.1, from coordinate 235,053 downwards.
TTTGCTTATTGAGAGATATTATGAGTGTAGCAAGTGAGCTGAACCCAAAATTTCGGAAATAAATCTTGTGTCCAAAAAACCTGTAGTAGGCAGTTATCAAACTGCTGACGGGCAATTTCTGCTTTTCTCGATCTTGCAAAAGTTTACTCAGATTTTTTTCCAGCAACTGTTGTCGAAATTCTGATGTAAAAGTAACATTTTTGCCATTGGCTGTTTGTGAGATCTAAAAAACGTCAATGTGATCAAGTGTAAGTGAAGGTTAACGAAAATAAAATGTTACAGCAGCTTTCAAAATAACCATGGCAACCATGGTTTGGGGTAACGTTTAATCTTTTGATCATCAAAGTAGTAAAACAAGATTCGATGAAGCTGAATGAACAAGGTTCATCAGACCCTTCCCCAAAAAACAGGAAAAAAATCTTTAAAAAACAGGCCAATAAAAATAAAAAAAAGTCCAGGATTTATGAAGGTATAACTGACATAATTTGACTTTTCTGAATGTACATAACCATAGAAACTAGATGATTTACATTACTCTTTCCTTGAAATCTGGCATGTTCTGAAAATACTTCATCAGTTCCTCATTGCATTACATCAAAAATTAACTTAAACTCTGAGAAAAATTGTATCGGAAAAAAATTTAATTAATCAAACAAACAAAATACATAGCTTAGGACTTTGATTGGGGTGGCTGAGCAGTTTTGTACTCAATCTGTTTAAAAGAAAGAAGTTTGCACAAAATAAAACTACTAAAATGATGTATATAATCTATTAAATAAAACTAAAGAATCAGGAAAAATAAAAACAATCAATGTCCATTATCATCCTGACATAACATGATTAAGATAAAGACTGGTTAGAAAGGTCAAAAATCTTTAATTGTGATAAAATCCTGTGATGTGAATCAAGACTAAAAAAACAAAAGAAAAACCAATTGATAGCTTGTCTGCCAACTAGGCTGATATTTTGTTTTTCCCATTATTATAGGATTTCTTAAAACTTTTTATTTTAGTACTTTGTTTATTATGTTATACTGTAAGACAAAAGTGAAGTCATACAAAAGAAGTATTAAATATACAAACTATTTCATATATCACAAGAAGAGAAAATCTGCCTAAATAATTTTGATACTTATGCAATTGTAGAAACAAACTTGCAGGAAATTAATACCATAATCGAATTATGTAAGACAAAAAAATTTGATTTAGCTGAAAATTAAAAAAAACCAGGATATATCATTGAAAACTGACAAAAAAACAGGAAAACAGGAAAAAAAATAAAAAACAGGAAAAAACAGGAAAACAGGCTCTGTATGAACCCTGAATGAATGAATCGATGACTTTTGATGGTAATTTTCAATAACTGAAAACCATCCTTCCATAAAATTTGACTGTATTTTGAAATTGGAATTCAATTGGTGCATAGTAGATCAATGTGTCATCCAGTGTAACGTTTGTGACTGACTAGGATTCCTGATGTTATAATCTATGAAAATTACCTGTATGACGTCAGCCAAAGCCTTTAGTAGTTCATTAAGGTCCTTAAAACCATAATCTGTAATGCAACATTGCCTGCCAAAAAACTGATGGTAAAGTGGCACTAGTTTTGCAAAAGGAACAGAAAAACCAGTTGAAACTTGTAACAGCTGAACAAAATCTGAACAGATCTCTTCCACAGGAACTTTTTTACCTAATCACCAAAGTAAGTGAAATAATCTGCAAATCTATTATGCCATAGACACGTTTCGTTTTAAGCTGAATGTGTTACCTTTCTCAGGTCGTTCTTTCTTGTAAAATATCGCCTGCTGAGGTGGATATACTCCAAGTAAACAAATTTGTTGATTTGAAAGTAACAATTTGAATAGAAATTCTCCATCATCTTGAATTGGAATAGGTTTTCTCAGATAACTCCAGTACAATCCAAGAATACTAAATCAGAAAGAGTGGAAATAATAACTGAAATAAGATACAGAAGACGATTAACAGCAAAGTAATGTGTATTATGCAGAATTTCAATAAGAAAGGCGTCATAAGATAAGATTTCAGGAAATCTTAGTTCGGTATTTCAATAAAAGAACAACTGAATTTAAGAGACAAGTTATTGGGAATAAATTGATTTGAAGATACTTTTCGTTTTCGTTTTCAGTAAAAACTCTTTCTGTTCTTCCTATAGCATATAAATAATGATTAAAGAGATCTAATTACCATGCAAAAGGAACTTTTCTGTTGTGACTTTTCAGGACTTGAACAATTTCTTTGACAAACTGGCAGCCATTACTCAATTTTATAAGACCAACAGGGAAATGTAACAGACAAACAAATTGGCGACCAGGAGCACCATCAACGTAAATAACATCTCGTACTTGATCAAAATTCAAGACATGAAATGCATGCTGATAGTGATCTTTAAATGAAGTTAGGAAATCTTTCATCGGTAACCAGCCATTATTGCAGGAGCTAAGAAGAACTGCTGCTACCTCTGATTTCATTTTCAGTAATACATTATCTTTCGCTGATACGAAATCAACACGTATCTGCTTGTTAAATAACATCTGGTTATTAAGTTTAGAAATGCACAAATAAGCGTCCTGAATTTTTGGTATTTTCAGAAAAGCTTGTAAACTATTTTCCTTTCCATGACCTGTGATGACGATGCTATTCACTTTGCAACTCTCACGAACAAGTGAGGAGAGTTTTTTTTTTAAATCTTTTGCTGGAACAGTTTGATCAAGATTAGTTACAACCAAATCAACATCAACATCATTTTGGTTTTTTTGAATGGTATTTTGAATAAGGCTACTTGCCAACATCTTCCAGTCAAGCTGGCATGCAGTGTCAGTATAGTTTTTGACGGGCAAAGAAACTGTATTCTGCTCACCTAATTGTGAATAATAGGTCTTACTAGAGAGAATACCATTGGAGAAAGTAATTTGGCTTGTTGGTTCGATATTTAAAGGCTTCCCAGAGTTGGCATTATTGAGTTTACGGTTGACTGTCAAATGATTAGGTTTTACCAATGAAGGCATGGACTTTGATGGAGTTTTCTTTAAATTACTGTTAATTTTTTGTTTTTCATGACTTTTATTTCCAAGCTCATTAGCTTTCCTTCTTGTACTGTAGTAATTGGTCCGAATCTCCGAACCAAACACTGTTTCTTTATCAAGTCGTTGAAGTCCTCTGAAATTAAAGATAACAAAATAAAAACAACGGCATAAACATGACAGATGGTTTGCATTGGTAGGAAATTTGGAAGGAAATCTGGACAAAATTTCAAGTAATACCAATGTACCTTTGAGCAGAAGCTATGTCAGGGAATCTGATGACAGCAACGTTATCTTTAGAATCCTCATCAAAAGGAGAGATGCTTATAACTTTTCCACCAGTATTACTAACTAATGCATTCAAGCGACCTTTAATTTTATGCACTGAATGTTTAGATCCAGATGGTAGATTGGTTATAAGAACTTCTGTTGATGCATCAACCTATCAAACAAAAAATATATGGTAGATAGATAACAATGATAATTCAGTGATATAATGAAATCATTGCAGGTGATTTAATTTAAATAAATAAAAGTCCATAAACAGATCAAAGTACAACAAACAGATGTATAGTCAACTTGTCTAATTATTCCGCTTTTTTTGAAAATTTACCCAATCTTCCCGCATATTTCATAGGCCCGTGATTTGTAAAGATAATTTATTTATTTTTTTTTTTTTAATTAGTCGCTCAATACAAGGTTTAAAACCACTAATGTGTATTGAGGTACAAGGAGGAAAGGTGACGATGGACATTACATTTAAAGTGTTGAAGATTATAATGAGAAGGAAAAACAGACTGGGGTAAAGAATTCCAGAGAGTGGAGGAGCGAGGAATGAAACTTTGTTGGTAAAAATTCTTTGATGATTTTGGGATGCTGACAGTGTGATCATGGCAATTAGATGAATATCTTGTGTTTCGCTTGAAAGTCTTTAATGCAGGGATGAGAGAAGAGAGCTCAGTTGAACATTTTCCGTAAAAGTATTTATAAAAGAGGCAAAGAGATGCCACAGATCTGCGATGGGAGAGTGTGTCAAGTTTACTTGCAAGTTCATCACCTACAGCATTACAGATTCTTTTCTGGATACGGTCTAAAAGATTTAGAGAATCAGAGGGTGCACCACCCCAGATATGGCAACAATACTCAATACAAGGTCGAATAGTAGATTTATAGAGGTAAAGAATGGCATCAGGGCTGAGGTATGCTCTTGCACGAAGAAGGGCGCCCACCTTCATCGAAGCTGACTTAGCGATTGCCTCAATGTAGGAGCGCCAGGAGAAGTCCTGTGAAAAAGTGATGCCGAGGAGACGAAAGGAGTTGTTTTCTTCCAACTGGGTGCCATTCATGGAAATTGACGGTAAAAAGGGATCTTTAGTATGATTTACAGATAGAAGTTTCGTTTTTGTGGAATTGAATGTGACCAGCCATTTCTCTCCCCACTCAACTATAGATTGTAGATCAAACTCAATTTCGCCTGCCATTTCTACCTGGCTGAACAAATCTGATTTTGGAGTACAGGAATAGATGGTTGAATCATCAGCATAGATGGCAAGCTTGGAAATAATGTCATCAGGCAGATCATTGATGAAAAGAAGAAAAAGGGTTGGCCCAAGGACAGAACCTTGGGGAACACCTGCATTGATGGAATGTGTCGATGATGATTGCCCGTCTAAAACAACCTTAAGCCTACGATTACCAAGGAAAGAACGAATCATCTCATAAAAGAGACCCTTAACTCCATATGCAGCAAGCTTTTTCAAAAGACCAGTATGCCATACTTTATCAAATGCCTTGGATATGTCAAGAGCAACAGCTCTTGCCTCCCCAGATTTATCTAATGCAGTGTAAATTCTATCAGTTATCACTGTAAGGAGGTCAGCAGTTGAGCGTTGGGAGCGAAAGCCATATTGAGAATCTGAGAAGAGGTTATTAGATTCAAGGTGATTAACAAGAGCATTATTGTAAGCAACAAATGAAGATATTTTTATGTTTGTTTAATATATTTTATATTATGAAATGTTATTAATTGCTATTAATTGCGATCTTGTCATTATAGAAATATATATTTTTGAATAACAGTAGATATATACAATGTAAACTACTCTCCGTTTACTTGTTTTGAAACGAATCTATTGTATAACATGTCTCTGTTTTCCTTTCAAAAATGCTCGAAAATCTTGATTAGCTCCTCATAACTAGGACAAAACCAACGCTTGCCTTGTTTTGGAATCATTGCAATAGGGCCGGCAATGACATTTTTGAGAGAGAACGTGTCGATATCTTCTTTTCCCTTTGTTAGGACCTTATCACCAATACCAAGTTTTCTTTCAAGGCAGTCGATGTCGAGGGCAACCGGCATCCCTCCATCGTCATTCAACCACCTTCGCATCATCCGACCAATGTATAGAGACTGAGCCTTTTGGTGTTGGAAGATGACGGCAAACCACTTTCCTTTGATGCTCTCCTCTGTTGTTGGTAAACAGAGCTTTTCCCAACAATGTTCCATCACCAATAGCTCGTCCTCATCCTCTTCTTCGTCACCTTCTTCCTCTTCCTCGTCACCTTCTTCCTCTTCTTCCTCTTCTTCAAAATCTTGCTCCTCATCTTGATGGTCATAATGTGGTTGAATCTGTTCTTCATCTTGATCTTCCTGCTCCTCTTCTTCATCGTCTGATTCTTTCTTCTTCTTTGCTTTCCTCTTATTCTTTTTTCTTTGTTTTTCTTTCCCTTGTTCGGTCTTTTCATTCTTTTTCTCTTCCCGTCAACGTTTTCTTTCCGCTTTCTCCTTCTCTTTGTCTTCTTTCTCTTTTTCTTTTGCTTCCAACGCTTCTAAGAACTCTGTTTGGGTTACAACCTGAAGAATAAACATACAATATATAACAAATCCTTTGTAACAAGCCTCTTCATTAACACAATCTATTCAAATCAGATTAAAGCAAAGGTTACAAACTGTTGTAAAGTTTTCCTTCATTTACCTGAGCGCGTAGGTCGAGCTTCTGTCTTTTCTTACCCTCTTGCTTCTTCTTTGGTGGCTTGACCTTGTCCAAGAATGTTTCCTCGAACGATTTCGTCTTTGCAACAGGGGTCGATATTGATGGTAAACCGGTAGGATGATTGATGCTGGTTTCGGGTACAAGTTCCCACTTAGGCACCCATTTGAACCCCACTGGAGCTTGGAAGGGAAATGGTCCGATGATGGTACTAAGCGGTGTTTGGTCTTGATTCTGCAGTGGTTGAATGACTTGATTTTCAGCCGCTTGGGAAACAACGTCTGGCTCAGATCTTGCAGCATCATCAATTGGTTGAAATTCCACGATCCTTTGGAAAAAAAGAGCTAACGGTACTCATTACTATCCTAATATTTAATAACTAAATTCAAAAATTAGATAAGAAATTTTTTACCCCTCTGCCAATTTATCCCAATTCAAGGGCTCTCCACTGTCTTTCCAGGCTTTGTACTTGTTCAGTAGTCGAGGATCTAAACGGCTCGTTGGGTATTTGGAAGAATCGACAGGATATATACCTGAAATAACAAGCAATAAGCAGGAATATACTCAATAACCAGGCATATAAGCAAGTTCTTGAGGATAATAAGTATGAATGTACCTGTGGATTCAAATCCTGAAATTGCATTTTCTTTGTTCATGCCGTCCTTCCATATGGCACAAATTTCGTTGACGAACTCAGATTTGGTAAGGCTGGATTTAATTCCAAATTCTGAAATCCGACGATGTAACCTTTTTTCCCATTTTGCTTTCAAAGGCCCAAAACAGCAAACATCCAACGGTTGCAGGACATCTGTCACGTGCGGCGGGAACTTCAGGATAAATATTCTTTCAGCTCGAGCCTTCAGAATAACTTGGATTGAAATATGCGTAAGATGTCCATCGAAAAATAAAAGGAGAGGACGTTCTTTCACAAATTCACAAAAGTAAAAAAACCATTTTCTGAAGGCTTCAGTTTCCATCCAGCCTAAAAAAGAAATAAATATTGTTTACTTTCAATCTAAAATGTAGTAGTTTATATTTTCAAACAGAAAAAGAATGGTTTGAAATCGATTTGAAATGAACAGCTGTCAATGCACAATAACAATCCTCATAAAAAACGTACCGTTTGCTGATTTACCATAGTAAAGGCCATAATACACTATATGATTAATCATATATGTGACATGTTCCGCGAAAAGGGACCACTTGATTTTATTTGGCGTTACAAATCCGTTACAAATTTTGTAACGCTAGCGTTACAAATCCGTTACAAATTTTGTAACGCCGGCGTTACAAATTTTGTAACGCTAGCGTTACAAATCCGTTACAAATTTTGTAACGCCAGCGTTACAAATCCGTTACAAATTTTGAAACGCTAGCGTTACAAATCCATTACAAATTTTGTAACGAAGTGTTACACGTATAAGAGTAAGATTTGAAAACGATTCTATTCTTACCTGATAAGCTTCGATATTGGACTGATAGTTTACAAAAATAATCGTAAGATCTATCAAGAGTGAAAATTAACTGGTTGGCCAAGATATGTTTTTAGGGAGTTTCTGGTTAACATTTCCTTGAAAAACTGAGAAGACTCTTTATTGTAAAACTTTTCCTTACCTAACAGAGTTCATTTAAAACTAGTTTACACAGTCAAACTTTTACCTTGTGTAATTTAAATCAACAGACCTGTCATTAGTCATCTACAATATTTAGACTAGTCTAAAATATTTACACGCTTCAATATGAAAAACTTCATAATGCACAGGTCTTTTGTTTTAATTTTTGCAAGGCGAAAGTGCGGCTGTATAAACTTGTTCTACTTGATAAACAAAAGTTTTTAAAAACACTTTTTTGGTGGCACCCGTTGAGTATTAAAAATAGAAAGGGTCACCTGGTTCACATTCACTTAAGAAACTGAATAGATGGGTTTTAGAAAAACAAACTAAAATTGTTACTGCAAATAGAAACCATCTATAATGATTCTATCTTTCAAGAGTATTCTTTTGGAACTCACTTGAGATTTAATTCAAAGCGAAGTTGCTGCATCCTACGTGTCTTAGACTTTACATGATAAATAATTAATGAGCATTATTTGTGCAATGTATTGTTAACATAACTTTATAGATACCAGGAGATACACAACCATCATCGCAAATTTGAAGCAACTTAGTGTAAACTATGATGGGAAATGGGAAGAGAGAAATAACATTTTAACGTCGGCTTGACGAGTTGCAAAAGTTTTCTTTTAAGATACTCACCTCCATAATGACTTTCACTTACCTTACTTCAAATTTAATCTTCTATGTTAATGCTTGTGTGGCAACGCACTTCGATTACAGAGTAAAAGTAAAGTGTTTTTTCATCTGTCCAGTTGAAACTAGGTGACGTTAGTCCGACTTTGCTGTTCGAGAGGGAGGTAGAGCAGTAAGGAAAGTCAACTGGAACTCTCTAGGACATTGCTTTCTTGGGAAAGGAGTGACTCCGCTGTTGATCCTAGTGTAAGCTTAATTGTCTGGCGCCGCGATGGATCACAGTAGTGGATATTTCCTAAGGGTGCCATTCCCATAGAAACGGCAATGTCTCAGCAAAAATTTTATCAATGAATTTCAGTCGTATTGAAACGCTTCTGATTTTTCACTGATGTGATTTAAAAGAAAAACAAAAAACTAGAACAAAATGTAAACACGGTGAAAGTTTTATGAACGTGAGAAGAGAAGAAGACATTGCATTGCAGATACTCTTGATACGCGTTACAAATCCGTTACAAATTTTGTAACGCCGGCGTTACAAATCCGTTACAAATTTTGTAACGCTGGCGTTACAAATCCGTTACAAATTTTGTAACGCCGGCGTTACAAATCCGTTACAAATTTTGTAACGCTGGCGTTACAAATCCGTTACAAATCCGTTACACTAGGCGTTACATCAAGTGGTCCCTTTTCGCGGAACATGTCACATATGATTTGTAATATATGATTAATCACAGTGTGTATTTCAGAAAAACATATGTTTTTTTACCTGTATGATTTGTAATATATGATTTTTAAAAAGTCGCACGGTGTTCTACTTTCTATGATTAATCATAGACTTTTAACAATAGAATCTATTGTTGTTCGTCATGCAGCCAATGCGCGAGAAAATTTTCTGTGCAGCTGACTGTATACAGAGAGAGTAGTTTACGATAAAAACAGGGATAAGATACATAGTGTGTATTTTCTCTTTATGCTATGATTTTTTTCATTCATCAAGTGCTTATTACAAATCATGTATGATTAATCATATAGTGTATTATGGCCTTAAGTGTTGGGGAGTGCTTTATCACCATACCAGTTAGAGAGCATGTTTTGTCCTTTGAATATGATCAGCGGATCAAGAACGACACCAGCTGCACTGCAAACACCCAAAACTGTAATGTTTTCCCTCCCAGCACCATATCGCATCCTAAGGGCACGTTTTCCCTACAAATAAAATGACATCCAATGAGTAACTTTCAAAACTATATAGTTAGATGTTATAAAATATTCTTACTTTTTTTGCAAGAACTCGTCCCTTCGATGGGTCTGTTGGAAACCCGCTCTCGTCGCAGTTCCATATCCTACAGGCATCCAGTTCGGGGTTGTCTTTTAAAATCTATGGATTGGATAAAGAATTTACATTTTAGTATGCTGTTAATGACTACAATTCAACCTCGGTCCCAGGACTTCAGTTTTAATTATATATATATATATATATATTTATACCTTTTCCAACTGCTCGAAGAAATCATAAATAATGAACGGATTTTCCGTATTTGATTTTCTCGCAGAACTAATCATTTCTGCTTTTTTGTGTGACAGTTTGTTTCTGCCCATAAAGTTTTTTATCCATTTGTAACCTGGACGGTTGTTTCGGAATGCAGTGACTTTAATGTCGTTCGAGTCGAGATAATCTTGAACAATGTCCTAAAAAAGTTTATTACAAGTTTCACCAAATTAATAACCCCTAACTAACCCCTTTCACAGAAAACATATATATCCCCGTTTAAATGCCCTCAACAAAATGATATCTTACCAAAATATCATCCATTGTCGGACTGAATCCGAGGTTGCAAACAACGTCGATACATGAGGTCAATGAAGCCTCTTCTTCAGGTTTGAGAGCAGGTCTAAGATATCAAACAGAAATAATGTTAAGGTCAAACACGAATAGAAGAGAAGAATCCAAAAGAAATAAGGCAATAATTACCTTCTCCCTGCTTTGCCGATAGGTTGGTTCAAAATTTTCATTTTGAGACGCGCACGGATAGTGGACTTGTCTATCCCATATTTTTTTGCAACCCCACGTTTTGTTGTTCCGGGAACCGATTGGAACTCATGAAGAGCCTCTTGAAGGTCTTCTTCTGTCCAAAAACTTTTGGCTTTTGTTTTTACCTTTTGATGATTTTTCACCTTTGGCTTCATATTCTGCAAACTATGAAAACCTCTTTATTGTATGAACTTTTAGTGCGAAAGAAAGACAACTAATGCAATCATGCTATTTATGCTTTTGGTTACATTCGATTTGAAGATATTCGAACACATTGTTGAATGGAAAAAACGATACAATAAAAACTAATATGCAACCAATCAAAATATTTAGGCCATGCGCTGTTAAAAAAAGGTTTCCATCGTGTTAGCACATCAAACAGACGTTTAAAAATGCTTGCTTTGCCTAAACTATTGCTAGTTCTGCTTTGTGTGACTAATTTGGTAAAAGTGCGGGATGATTAGGAAAGTCACCTAATTTTACCGCACCTAATTATCCCGCACCCATTTTGAGCAATCCGCCCGCTCAAAAACCTTAAAAGTGTGTATTTTTTGAAAGGTTGTTTAACTGTATAGCCTTTAGCAAAGTTAATTTCCCGGAATTCGAGTTCCACAATGCATCAGTTCAAAAGTTGCAAACTCGCTCCGAAAAACAACATAGCAGCCATTGTGGAGCATAAACTTTGAAGAGCTGCTGTTAGCTGGGGGACGAAGGCAGAGGTAAAATTTGAAAGGGAGAAGGTAGGGGTATGTTTGAAATGCATGAATTAAACATCACTTATCCTAAAAGGAGCCTAGTTTCGTGGATATATTTTTAAAAGTGTGGGATGGTTGGGCATGCGGAATAATTAGGCAAATTGACTATACTTAAAAGAATAATTTATAGAACTTTTTACCCAAAAACCTACTCTCCATCATAGTCATTAACGTTTTATGGTATGTTATCAAAATCCCCTGGAGCATCACATTATCCTACAGGAATAGTCCTTTGTGAGAGGTTTTCACAAAAATAACTAAGGATTGATTTGAAGGAAAATCTTTCAAAAAATTATCTTGATGAAAGAAGGTGTTACATAAAAAAACAGAAAAAAACAGTTACTTTTTGAAGAAAACTCTTTGAAGAAAAGAATACCTGACTTGAAACAGTACATAATGGTAGCCCAGCAGTAAACTCATCAAAACACTCGCATTCATTAGCACAGTTAAGTAGGGCATCTGATGCTTGCTTGTTATGTATCAAAATAACACGGAAGTTATGTCGGTGACGTAAATCAGACAGTTCTGATGCAAAGTTTATATCCCCAGATACAACGACAATGGTTGCAGGAGGCATATGTGCCTGAGCAAACCGTCTGAGAGACTGTTTTAATTTATCATCCGCAGCATTCTTGGATGTTGCATTAATGTGAACAATATTTATCTAAAAAAGGAATTTTTGGAAAGAGTGCTTTAAAACAAAAAAAAAGTGTACGGTTAATTAATCTGTTTTCATGATCATTTATTAACTTAATCATTTTTTATTTATTTTAGAGTTTAATAATTATATCTTTAATTGAAAATAACTTACCTGAGCTTTATTCAGCTCCTCTAAAATCTCTTTTTTCTCTTTTTTTGTGTCACAGACACACATAAATTCAACCTCTCTACGGCCTGGGTAAAATTTCTTTCTAATTTTATTAACGATGGCAATAGCAGATCTTCCTCTTGGAACTCTACAATTTTCAATGTCCCAGAAGACACCAATGGGCTCAGAGTTAACAGAATTTCCAATCTGTAGATTTGTATGTGGTTCTATTGAAGAGAAATTACTGACAATTAAGTAATTAATTAAGTCAAACCTGTGTGTTGATTAATGATTGTGGATACACAACAATTTTCATTATGTGAAAGCCAATGAGAATAAGGTAAACAACAAAACCTTTTAGTTCTAATATACCTATTATACAATCTAAATCAGGATGAGTATCACAGAAACTAGTAGTAGTAGAATAACTAACTACTCTTGAATAGAGCAATTTTTAAATCCATGTCAAAGTTTTTGATAGTTTTTTATATAACATACTAGCTTAAACACTTATTCTTGCCTGTTTTTGTGGACTGAGAATCTTTCTTGTGAATATGATTTTCTTTTTCTTCTCTATTGAAAAAAACTGCATTGCACTAGAAAACAAAGAATACAAAGAATGGGATCATTTTAGAAATGCTGACACTATAAAGGCAAAAGGGGATAATAACATAAAAGTTGTATAAAATTCAATTTACAACTAAAGATCTGAACTGCTTTATTATACCACTTGGGTTAAAGAAATTAACATCTTTCTTTTCACAAGAACCAGAATGGATATGCAAGAATCTGATCTGATCAGAGCATTTCTCTCACATCATACTATCTCCAGAGGCGTAGCCAGAGGTCAGTCAAAATTTTTCGAGGAGAGTTAAGTCATTTAGGGTAGAAAAGGAATGCGTGCAAGTAACCTAATCGCCACTTAAGACTGAAAAGAAATATCATAATGTTGAACTCCTCCAGGTTTTTTTGACTGACCCTTACTATGCCTATGATCTCTTTAGCAGGAAGTCTCTTATTTTCAAATGAAATAACGAGGCATTATGCAATGATATCCTCTTTACCTGAAAGAACAAAATGTCTTGTCTAACCAGAATTTTACTAAAAAGAGGCTGCAAGTCCCATTTTCACACATTTATTATTATAGTGAGAAGAAAGTGCACTTTCCAACTATTTATTGATAGCTTGAGAGGGAATCAAAAGAAAATTCAGGCTCAGAGTTTAGTATGATTTATTAAATTTTTAACACTAAGACTTCTATTTTTATAAAAAATATGTATCATTACTAATCATGCATAATTCCTACCAACAGCTATAACAACGAACATGTCTTACCAGAACACACGGTGAAAAAAGTTCCCTCTTCTTCAATACATGGTCAATCAAGTCCTGTTCTGTCTGAAAGTGTGTATTGCACTCATCCTGGCCACACTGACCATAACATTTGAAAGCGTTATGCGAGTTGCACCGATCAATAGAAACATCTTTAGCTGATTGGACTGAAAGTATAACATATATATAATAAAATTACGAATACAGAATAAAGAAAATAAATTTTTCTCCACAGACAGACCTTTTTGAGGTTTCTGGCCAGGGTGTTGGTTAGGGCACTTCTTTTTTCCACAAGATTTATCAAACCACTTCTCACAAACAAATTGTGAATCTCTAGCCTTCTCACAATGTCGGAATTGACAAGACTATATAAGATCAAAGAGAAACATAATCAATCTATTGGTTAAACAAAACAATCAACATGTGTATACGCAACTCCAAATAGTTTTGAAGATATTCTTTTTCATTTTTGCATTAATTGCAGCACGTATTACCTGAGTAGCCCTCATTTTGCAATCACCTTTTTGCATGAAATGGTAGCAATCTGTCAGAGATTTTGTATCTTTTTTGTCAGTAGAGTGGTTAGCAGTTGAAGGTACCACATGAAGTTGCTTAGGACCTTTTGTTTTGATCTTCTTTCCTTGTATAATGCAACCATTCATATCAAGCGCCGCTACCTCTGCAACCTCATCATTATGGTAGTTGATGTAAGCTGAAGGAAAACAGATAAAAACAAATGATTCTTTTAAAAAGTATGTCATTTCATTTTCAAAAGCCATTTTCAAAAATTCATATTTTGAAACATTTTGCAGACATGCAAGCTTTAACAATACAGGAACTTCCCAACTTGTCTTGTGTACACAGTCAAAAATATCTAAAAATTTTGACATTTCAAATTTTTCATAACATAAACATATAAACTCAACATCACTTGCAATGATTTCTATTCATTCAGTATTTCAATGTATTTATATTTAGTATTTATAATCAGCAGTTGTGTTGCTTATATTTTTATTTTCAAAGAACAAAGACAAAAAAGTATTTATGGTACTTTTTCATACGTACAAGCGCAGTATTTTTTAATATTGTCACTTATTTTTAATCTATTTTAATCATTCTTTGCCAAAATTCATCTGAGTAGAGAGAAGTTATGAACACCTTTTGAACACCTTATGATCTAAGTATCAATGTTGCAGATGGAATTTTGTGAAGTATACTCATTAGAAAAGCTAGTATAATTGAACTGCACATGATAATCTTTTTTTCTATATATAATTTTATTTTACGTGTATCCAAGTATACAAATGACAGGGACGTATCCAGTGGGATTTTGATACCGCGAGTGCGGTATCGGCGCCCAAACTCAGGCGCCCAAACTCTGACTTCTCAAAAAAAAAAAAAACTAACAAATTTTTTTTTTTTAAAAAAAAACTGCACTCATAAAGATTCCTTCTAACATTAAACAAACTAATAAAACTTTATTAACTTATTTACAATCTATTTTGTGCATTCTGTGACAATTAATTTTTCATTCGTCTATGTTGCTTATTAAACGATGGCGTCACGACGAATATTTTTGCATGCAGGTGATATTATCGAAAAAGAAAACATTGCATTGCTTTTTGTTGCGCGTGATATATTTATTGAAAGAAACAAAACTTGCATTGTGTATTTCTTTTCGTTGCACATGTTTTTCAAATGAATGCTTCTTTATACACAACTCATCTTTCGTGCACGCGATCTTGTCGACTGAGAGCTACACAAAATCAACATCAAGTAGTTTTTTTACATTAATTATTTCACCGTAAATCAATAGAACGCTATTTTTATTATAATATCTTATTACTCAACATTTAATCATGGGACGCCCAAAGAGCACTGGAAACAGCCATAACAAGAAATCCAGTAAGTATGAATCAAAAAGAACTAAACCTAAAGCGGAACATTTTGTATATCACTGCAAGTTGTCTTTATTTTCGGAGTTTTTTGTTACCCACGAACCTGTAATTAAGCTTTTCGGGAAAAGTTGATGCATCAACGCCGTTTCGTATTCGAAAAAATAATACACAATTTTCACATAATTGAAACCACAAGTAGAACGAATTAGATTTTATACAGGTCATTCGAAATTCATTTGTGAAATGGTGAAGTATAAAGAGAAAGGCATTCAGTCTCCTGTGTTTGGGGTTCACAGGTTAAATCGTCCCCCTTACTTCCCTTTCCTTCAATGCCTCCTGAGAGTATACATAAGCATGTACGTTCACATTACGATAGATTATTCCACGTCTTGGATGCCACGTACGGGCCAATTGAGCACGTTAACCTACTGTCTTCTGTAGTAATTATGATACTGAATGGAAGTGCATTTTCCAGCAATGTAGACCACATAAAAATAAAAAATTTTCCGCCACTCAGGCCTCACCATGGGAGGCCTTCGGGTGACGATGAAACAAGCAAATTTTGAAATGAACAAAGCGGTGTCCCCAAATAATCTCTGGATACGACACTGAATGAGGCACTGTAATAAGTATTTTGAGTGAATGCTTTGTATCTTTAATTTCTAGATAAAAGATTTTATTGAATTAAGTTTTGTTGCAATGATACTTGTTTATGTACTCAATTTTAAGAGGGTATATACATGTCCGTTTTTTTTTAACTGTGCCATTACCTAACATTTCATTTTTTTAGATATAGTATAAGAAGAGGTTTATATAAATACATTATATATATTGTGTTCAGTCTCCTTATTGTGTTGAAATCAGCTTTCCCATTACTGTCGCTGGAATGTCTTATTCCTTTAATTGCTTTCACTTCAGTTGTCATTTAGAGATTCCTTTGACTTTCCTGGAGCAAATTTGTTTGGGTTTTGATTCAGCCCAACATTTTTCAACTTTGTTAAAAGTGCTGACCTTCAGATCTCTTGTTAGATTGCAACATAATCACATTTTTTCTAATGTTTTATTTATACATTATATGTGAAAGTACAAGAAACCTTTTTTGTGACGACAGAACCTCACATACATTTCCCCCTCTGGAAAAACAAAAATTCTACCAGCCGCATCCCTGGTGGTACTGCTACCACCCCATTCCCCCGTGAAGTCTTCTGATGTTTCGGGGTTACTATGGCTGGGTGAGGGGTAAGCTAGAAATTAGTGCTAAAAGGTTGAAATGATTGTCAGTTGGAGTGTGTAGCTCTCTGCCTGGTAGTGGCTTCGGCCTTGTAGGGAGCAATCGATTTAAGAAAAAAAAAAGAAAAAAAAAGGAATTTTTGTTGGTGCATGTAAAATGCTTCACGTTTCGCTACATAAGCATTTGTACAGACATCTTGTCAAAAACCTTTTTTACCCAGTGCCATTACTGTTTTTCCCTTCTTCGCTTTCCCTTAACATGTAAGAATGAAATGAATGAAAAGTTTTTTCTAAATATTCGGCAGTGTATTTAGTTTAATCTCTCTTCAGGAATTTCTTTGCTTTACAAGTGTTTTTTCTTAAAAATCAAACAAATCTCACAAAATAGACCTGCTAACCAAAACATAATTAAGAGAAAACTATCTAATTGTCTTTCAAGAAGGGCCTCCAAAGAAGTGTATAAGGTAAGTGTAATTACCTATGAAGATCTGATGAAGAGCATAGCATACAACAAAATTATCAAGCAAACAAGGAACACTAATGTTAAATCATTTAAAAACTCATCTTAAGAAAGGAAAGTAGGAAAGTGCAATAGCACCAACTTTTCAAACTAAAATTAAAATTAAAATTTAACAACATCCATGATATCCTACCAAATTGTTTGGACTTTTTAGTTTGGGGATCTTTGATAATCGCAACGCTTTGAACGGGGCCAAATTTTTCAAACTGGGCCATGAGAATTGCTTCAGTGACAGATTCTGCAAGACCACCAACCCAAACTGGATATGATTGCGTTATTTCTTTTGGCATTTTTAATGCTTCTCACAAATTTTTAAAAATATCTTGTTTATGATGCTATCTGTCCCTTTTCATTAAGTAAGAGTTTCTTTGAATACGTTTTTTTCTCTTTTTCATACTTCTGTTTACGCCACTTCCAAGAAAATGATCTTCATACAATGCAACCTTTTTCGAAGTAGGCTGCGTTAGTAGTTGGACGTCAGTCAGTCTGGATTTCAAATAAGAGCACCCTGGTGGGTTTAGAACGTGCGGCGGCAAATCGAAATAATTTTCAGAATTTTCCCAATATTTTTTCCGACATTGTTTTGTCCGATAAAAGGATTGGTGTTTTGGACAAAGTAGTTCTTGTTAGTTCAGCATTCTGTAATTGCAACCTTTGATTTATTATTCTGTATGCGAAAACAAACGGAAGATATAGCTTTGAAACTTACTTGGTTCCTTCTGAAGATGGCAAGTGGTAATCTTAACATGTTCTTGCAGAATGTTTTTTTTTACATATAAAAAGTAATACCACGATGATTTTGTTGAAACAGCAAAACAATGATTCATGCCACAGACATGAAAATCACATGTTAAAATCAGCAAGTGAAAACGACTTATTTTCCTGCAACATTGCTTGACATGTTTTTCATCGATTAGATGTTTGTTGGGAAGTTAGAAGAACTTCTCGAAACAGAATTAAAACGGGGGGACTGTTTGTATTTTTTTACAATCAGTTAAACTGGCTTCTCTATAAACAAACAATTTCGCTGCTCTTGTATATTTCAACAGCTGTACGACAAAGTTGTTCTACACTTTGTTTACAGTAAGTTCTTTGTTTTATAAAAAATCAGTTTTGTGACAATTTGCAGAACTACTCCCAACAATAATTCTCAAACTTATTATGATTTTAAATAGGTTTTCACCTTCCATAAAAATTGAAGAATTTTCCCCAATTTTAAATCAGGACCTTTTAATGTCGCTTTCTGCAAATTTTTATGATGAAAATTGGAAAGTTTAGGTCCAAAATTTCGAACTTCGAACTTAGTCGAAATTTTGCCCTTATATATTGCGAATTTCATATCAATTTCATGTAAACATTGCACAAAATCATTAATAACGTGGGTTAGTAATAGCAGGAGAGAAGAAGAAACTTGATATCCATCAATCACTCAGTGTGATGAGTAAGCATGTTCATATAATAACAAGTACATATAATATAACAAAATATAATGCAACAAGAAATTTCTTGTCATATGTTAATCGAACACACAAGCCAGCATGCGTTTCAGCAAGTCCATCACCATGTATCGATTGGCGGCGAGAAAAGAACTATTTGTCAGGACGACTGCTATGGACCGTTGTCACCTATGACCAAGTAGATCTTCAATCTAAAAAAAGTTTTGAACAACGATGTGTTTTAATGTTAAATCGCTGACAATCAACAGGTCTTGCCATGGAGACCGCAATGTGATTGGTGCAAACATCCTGTTTATCGAGTGTAGACGACAGAGGAAGCTACCTGTTGTTTATACATATTCTTGTAATCAATCAAATCCATTCTCAATTCATCAGCCTCTTCAGCCTTTTCGCCATACATTTGTAACACAGCACTATATCTTGATTCCAACTCCTGATAAGAGAAAAAATGAGAGGATAATATAGAACCTCCACTGAAGTGTACAACTAAAAAGATAGCTATTGTCTTCCTGAACATCAGACTTCTAAGTAATCACGACAAACGAACAGAAGAAATGCTTACTGAATACTGTCGCTTCAGAACTGTCAGTTCTTCAGACGTCGATTCTAATTCCTCAACTTTAGTTCCATACGAAACGAGCTCTTGAGCCAAGGAAGCTTTAGTTTTCTCTAAAGTCTGAATTTCCTCCTGAAAGATAACAACAGCATTGCACGGTTAATGGTAATTATCCATTATCGTAGATGTTGATGTGGCTATCTTTGTAAATAAACATTCGAAATAAAAAGATAAAAAAAGTCCTCCTGGTTGGGATCCTATCAAGCAACGATATAATGATTGGAAATTTTTGGTGTTAATGTGGGTTGAAGCTTGTGAGCGTGCCAAGTTACCAAAATCTGATCGTGGATATTTATTATTCCAAAAGTTAAAGGACATAGAAAAAGACAATATCGGGAATAAACTTGTTGCAGAAGCACAGTTAGGTCTTATAGATGTGTTCCATGAAGATGCAGTTGATCAAATTTTACATGTACTTGATAAGAGATTTAAAGAAGATGACCTAGCTTTAAAAAAGAAAGCATGGAAAATTTTTATTGAACTAAAACGTGACAAGGGACAAAATATTGATGAGTATATTGATAAATTTGACAGTGCGTGTTCGAGTTTGAAAATAGCTGGGAGAGAATTGGATGATGAAACTTATGCTCTTCAGCTCATGGAAAGTGCATGTTTGAGTGATGATGTGAGTCAGCTAGTTATATCCGGGATAAACGATAAGATCCCCGACATCTTGGATCAAACAAAGAGGTCACTGCGAAAATATCTTGGAAGTGAGAAAACCGGTTTAACTGTGACAGAAAACCAGAAGGTAAAAGATGAGGTATTATTGACAGCTGACGATGATGAAGCCTACTATGTTTACAGCAGGAACAATGTGCAGTTTTCAAATCGTGGCCGTAGCTTTAATCGTGGTTCAGGACGAGGAAGAGGTCAACGAAGTCGAGGTGGTAGATTCCAGCCAAGTCGTATTTTTAAATCTGAAACAACAACTCAATCCAACTTAGAGCAAGGTACGAAAAATGTAAGAAAGCGTCAAATGAATCATTTAGATGAAAATGGTCAACCTCTTCGGTGTAATGTTTGCGGTTCGATCTTTCACCTTGCCGGTCGATATGGGCACGGATGTCCTGAGTCATACCATAACCTTCAAGGTGCATACCAAGTTGATGCAGAAGAGGTGAATAAATGTGATGAGTCAGTTGAAAATGAAGTTCTTGTTTTCCAAAGTACTGATGAATGTCTTTTGGACAGTTGCTGTACTTCAAATGTCATGGGTAAGACATGGAAGGATAATTTCTTTACAAACATGTCTGATGCTGATTTTGCAGAAGTAGAGACATTTCCTTCAAATTCGAAGTTCAAGTTTGGTGGAGAAGTTCCTATTCAGGCAAGTGAGAAGGTGAAGTTTCCTTGTTACATCTTAGGAAAGCGTACTACTATTACTGCAGACATTGTTCAAAGGGATATACCATTGCTGATTTCTAAGGCAGAAATGAAAAAACGAGGTTTTTCTATAAACTTTAACAATGACACGCTGGAAGTAAATGGGAAGTCTTATGATCTAGACACAACAGCCTCAGGACATTTTAAACTGTCTCTATGGAAGAATGATGAAGTAAATATCTGTGTAAGTGATATGAATGAGAAGGAAAAGCTAGAAATGATTAAAAAGCTCCATCGCCAGTTTCGACACCAACCTGCTAGTGTAACAGAAGAGTTGTGAAAGAGAGCTGGGATGATCAATACTGAGTTGAAGCAGATGAATGAACGTGTAGCTGATGATTGCGATGTTTGCCTGAGATATAAACGCACACCGTCACGCCCAGTTGTTTCGTTACCCATGGCTGCATCGTTCAATGAAGTTGTTGCAATGGACTTAAAAGTTTTCACTCAGAGTAATATTTACTTCATATACTTTGTTGATTTATTTACGAGATTTACGCGTGCAACAGTTCTGAGGAGCAAAGAACCAAAAGAAGTTGTTGATGCTTTTGTCCTTACTTGGATTTCTGCTGGAATGGGAGCGCCTAAGAAAGTGCTGATTGATAATGGCGGCGAATTTGACAACCCGCAGTATCTTGCAGCAATGGAACAATTCAATGTTGAAGTGTGTGCAACCGGAGCTGCTTCTCCTTGGAGTAATGGCATATGTGAACGAAACCATGCCGTAGTTGATTTGATGGTTATGAAAATGCTTGAGGAGAACCCAAAAATAAAAATTAACATTGCTCTGGCAAATGCAGTCAACGCTAAGAACTGTCTTCAAAACCATAAGGGATTCACACCTGTACAGTTGGTTACAGGAGTATTACCAAATCTACCTAATGTTCTCAACAGTTCCCTGCCTGCTTTAGAGAAACCAGAGAATGAAAGTTTAAACGATCATTTAAACAATATGCATCTAGCTCGTCGTACATACATGAAAGTTGAGTCATCTGAACGAATAAAGCGTGCATTACAACATCGTGTCAGATCTTGTGAGGAAACGTTTCTGCAAGGCGACAAAGTTTATTACAAACGAAATGATTCTCCAAGATGGAGAGGGGCAGGAAAAGTACTCGGTCAGTTAGGAACTGTGGTTTATGTTATACATGGTTCAAGGTTAATAAGATGCTCTGCAAACTGTGTCGTGAAAGTTGCTCATGCGGAACCAACTGCAGATACTGGCAAGAAGAAAGCAGAGAACAATGATACAGCTGATTTACAGTCAAGACCACCTGCTGAACCATCATCTGATGAAAGTGATGGAGATGAATTGAGTGATGTTGAAAATCTTGCAGACATAGTACCTGATGATTCTGTAAATGATGGAGATAGAGGAGATCAAGAGAACAATGAGCAGGATGTAGCAACATCAGAACGAAGACCAAGGCGTACCCGAAAAACACCATCATTGTATGACCCAGAAACCGGTAAATGGAGTTCTAACATCATTAATGAAGCCCATGTCGTAATGATACCTGTTGAACGACACAATGATCCTGATGTGATTGAAGCTAAGCATGCTGAAATTGAAAATTGGAGGTTGATGGAGGCTGTAGATTTGATTGAAGACAAAGGTCAGAAAGTCATAAGTACGAGATGGGTTGTGACAGAGAAGGAACAAGAAGATGGAAGTATTAAACCGAAGGCTCGACTTGTCATACGTGGTTTTGAGGAAGATGATATGGTGAAAGCAGATGCACCAACTGCCTCTAGAACAACATTGCGAGTAGTATTTGCCATAGCTTCTAAAAACGATTGGGTTATACAAACAATCGACATTAAGGCTGCATTTTTACAAGGTAGACCAATTAATAGAGATGTATTTGTGGTACCACCACCTGAAGCCAACGGAAATGGACAATTATGGAGATTGCGTAAAACAGCATATATGGATTGATTGATGCAGCACGCAACTGGTATTTATCTGTCAGAGAAACTCTTATAAAGCTCAGTTGTATTCAGTCTCAGTTAGATAAAGCTGCTTTCAGATGGTATTATGATGGTATTCTACATGGTATCATACTTTTGCATGTGGATGATTTCTTTGTTACAGGCACATTGATTTTCTTTCAGCAAGTTATTCAGAATGTAAAGGAGAAATTTAAAGTCGGTAAATGTATCTCACTCTGTTTCAAGTATGTTGGTCTGCAAGTGACGAAATTGTCTTCTGGTAGTATAGTTGTCAATCAAGCTGCTTATGCTTCTGAAATTCATGATCAAGAAATGCAGATAGATGGTCCTCAGGAGAATGTAGATCGAAAGCAACTGAGATTATTGAGAAGCATAATCGGTCAACTTCAATGGGTAAGCTCTCAGACACGACCTGATTTATGTTTTGATACACTGGAATTGAGTATTGAAAGAAATAAGGCATCTGCAGCTACATTCAAACGTGCCAAGAAAGTAATTAAAAAGCTACACACAAGAAAGTCAGAGATCGTTTTTAAACCAGTCGGTGAAATTGAGAAAATTATTGCATACTCTGATGCAGGATTTTGTAATTTGCCAGATGGTGTCTCAAGCACGCAAGGCTATGTGATATTGCTTGTTGGTAGTAACGACACATGTATTCTTGATTGGGGTTCTTCCAAGATTAAGAGAAAAGTAGCAAGCACTCTAGAAGCCGAAACTCTTGCTTTAAAAGAGACGATTAACAATGCTATTTACCTTGGAAATTTGATATCGGAATTCTTGTTTAATGATTTCAAGAACAACAAGATTGAAGTTGAAGCATACTGTGATAACAAGCCAGTAGAACAAAGCCTACGATCAACTAAGCAAGTTCAGGAGAAACGCCTCAGAGTTGATGTTGGAGAAATTCAGCGATTGCTTGAAGATAAGGAAGTTGCTGACATCAAGTGGATTCCAACTGCATCACAGCTAGCAGATGGATTGACTAAACGTGATATCATGATGGACGAACTGATGAATTTGGTTACATAGACTGTTTGGACTGTTTAAAAAACATATTGACTTTTACTATTTTGTTATGTTGGATATAGGTTTATTCACACAGAAGTTTACAGTTCAAGTAGCATGAACAGCGTCGCTATGTTCATTGCTGGGAACATGTTGTGCTTTGCTGGTGCACGTTTATCTTGGTTTTATTAGTAGTTTATTTTACAACTAGGTTTATATTTTTTTTTTCAGCTAGGTTCAGGACATTTTGTTACATTTAGAACACAGGGAGGATTGTTATTGTTTACTCTCTGTTTTATCTTTAGATATATATATAGGAGTTCCACAGGAGGCTTATTATCATATTATAGCTATTTTAACAATATTCCCGTTGTCAGAGCAACGAAAATCTATGTTTTCAAGATAACAGAAAATCATTCAAACTTTTCCTGAGAGATGATGGAAAATTCCTTACGAGAAAGGGGTTTTGTCTGCAAGTTCATTATTTTGGAAATGAGGTTACTATATAGTCAATTAATTGGCTGCCTCATATAACCAGAAAAATTCGTACATAATTCACAGCTATAGTTTTGTTATAAGATTTCACAGAAAAGGAAATCTGTTTATTTATACAAACAATTTTGATTGAATCACTAACCTTTAATACAAAAACTTCCCCTTCGCGTTTCCGTAGTTGACTTTGTAAATGCTCGAGTGACGCAGTTGTCGTGGTTTTCATTAGTGGACTGTTGGCTGCCGAGCCGTGCATACTGTCATACAAGCTATTTGTCCTGGACAAGTTGCCATGGTGATGGCGATACGGCGTTGTTACGTTCTAAAAAGATAAAAACACGTGTTTCCCCGTCCTTTGGTTTGCTAATGCTGAAAACAAATTTCTAATGACGTCACAAATAGAGAATGAATAAACTTAAATGGAATGGTAGACCACAGACCTTATCCGACGCATCAATTTCATCGATTGAAGACGACTCGTGGCTGTTTTGACTTGATTGTCGTATTAATTGTTGTTGTTGTTGTTGTTGTTGATGAAAGGCGAGCTTGGAAGACAACTGATACACTTCATTTTCGTATTTCATCTTCTCAGCTGACAGCAGATCTTCCAAGTAAGTCTAAACATATCAAAAAAGACTACAAACTCCGACATCAATGGACGATGCTTACTACAAACTCCGACATCAATGGACAGCGCTTACTACAAAGTCTGACAACAAAGTACCTTTTCTTTATTCAAACCATCACACAAGCTCTTTAATTTACTGATTTGTTTTTCCAAAGTCAATTTTTCTCTAGAGAAAAATATCGAAATACGATTTATGATCATTAAATGAACGCTGCAAAGGTCCAAATGATTGAAAGAGGGCGGCTCGTTATACTTTCAAATGACCGCCTTTGCATTAATGGAAAATAGCTATCTTATTGCAACCGCCTTGAATGAGGGCGCAGATGAAGGCGTAGGTGATTTCATCGAAACACTATTAAGGCTTCATATTGTTTTGTTATAGGCTTTAAGGAGTTTGTCACAAAACCTTTCGTTTATCAATTGAAGTCGAAGCAAGGGAAGTTCTACCTCGTCCAGCCATCTTCTTGTTCCTTTAAAATCACACATTTTTCATCTAACTCTTTCTCCAGCCGAATTTTCTCCTCTTTCAAACCACGATGGTACGTGTCCAAAGCCTTGTATTTGGATTTCAATTCCGTAGCTATTTCTGTTGCTGTACGTTCCTTCTCTGATGATAAAGCCAATTGATGTTGTAAACTAGCTAAAAAACAAACAAAACATTATGCTACAGGAACGTTCCTGTGAAAGTGGCGAAGATATTACTCTAGCTTCCATGTTTGTATAAGATGCAAGACAATGACTGCTTAACTGGACTGGTCAGTTGAGGCAAATTTACCTAGTCTGTCTGTTAGGTTTTTTTCAACTCTTTCCCAATTATTTGTTTGACTGGCATGACTACTTTGAAGGCTCTCGATTTGTCTCAGTAACGGTCTAGTGGCTAAAAAAAAAAAAAAAAAAAAAAAAGAAAATCAAAACAAATAATACATATATATATATATCAGCAAAAAAAATGCTTGTTGTATCGGAAAACTATTAACATCACAATGAACAAGTTATGAATTAATTCTAGGTAAAGTCAAAAGTGTATTTCGCAGCTAGATGTCTATTAGTGTTACGGTCAGGTGGATGTCTATTAGTGTAACGGTCAAACGGAAGCCAATCCCTTTAGTTAGGTCACCTTGGATTGAGTTGAACATGCATATTGGTATGTTCCTAATGTAACTTTATTTTTGTTTTGATTTGTAGCTACCATTTTTGTTTAGATTTTACTATAAATAGTTTTTGTTAAATTTGGTTAAAAGTTCAGTTGCTTATAGACTTTAAGCAGAGCAGTTGTGCTCTTGCACTTAGTCAAGTCTCTTAGTTAGTTATCATATTGGATTAATATTTTACATCTACTTGCTTGTGGCTGCTTTATATAATTGGACCTTACATTTCACCTTAATTTCAAGTGTCGAAATATATCAAAACAAAAAGGCAGTCACAGATATGAGTTATTTATATGTCGTACCTGCGGTAACGCTGCTAGACAGCTCTTGATTACGATTTTCACCTTCCTCTAGTCTCTAGAAAATGAAGATGAAAGATGATTTTTTCATCGAAGCAGTATATTTAGTGTTTCGTTCACACAAGGATCGTGTGTGAAAGTACAAGAATAGAAA
The DNA here is from genome assembly GCA_027922465.2 of Turritopsis dohrnii. Lineage (NCBI taxonomy): Eukaryota > Metazoa > Cnidaria > Hydrozoa > Anthoathecata > Oceaniidae > Turritopsis > Turritopsis dohrnii. The sequence continues at coordinate 209,058 of BQMF02000133.1, read as the reverse complement.
GGAGGAGGAAATTCCTCTACCCAAATGTATTTGTTTACCTTATGTAAATCTTGAATTTCCCTCTTCAAGTTGTCTTCTCGCCTGGCAGCTTGTTGTTCAAACCGATTTAATGCAGCCTGCATATCTTCCAGCTACGTGAAAACATCATCAAATCAGCGAGCTTACTCAAAAGAGTCCGACAACAACCATGCAACGAACAGGCAGTTACAAAGGTAAATATTAACTTCCAATCTCATCCATGGACACAGTAAAACGATTAAGAAGAGAGAAATAGAAAACGTTGTTGACGAAAAATAATGACTGAGATGTTCTCATCATCCACAAATTAAACACAGACCTGAAGTATCAGTTCTTCTTTACCAGATTTAGATTTCTTTTCAAGTTCTTTCAATTTTGTTTCGAGTTCTTTTTTAGCAAGCATAGCTGATGAAGCTTCCTATTGTTTTTTCAAAAAACGAATAGACATCTATATAACACAAAATGCTAGCAGACATCTATATAACACAAAATGGTAGCGACACAAGGTGAATATGTAACTATGCTCATGATTAGAAATTCAGAAATATTCTGGAAATGTTTATTGTTTTACCTGCACTTCAGACTCCTTCTGTGCTTTCTCCAAATTTAGTTTGTTTATTTCACTAGAATAAAAAGTGAAGGTTGTAGATATTGACGACACCAAAGAAGAAAGATTTACAATGGTGATTATTTGCACTGTTGGTTTATCATGCTAGTACATAACCTTTCATAGAGCTAGAATATGAGAAAGGAGAACGTCAAAACTTGGTCGTATTCAAGTGCACAAACAATTCTCGGCCTCTCAACGTATTCACATAACACAATACCTGTATGCGTTCTGTAAAGTACTTTCTACTGCTCTCAGCTTTTCCTCAGTATCATCTAGCTTATCTTTCAACAATGAAATTTCATCTTCTTGAGAATCTGTAATACCTTCCAGTTTTTTCAGTTCACCTTTAGCAGAGATGAAACATATAAACACAGAGGATGATGAAATCCTTTGTAAGATAATGGTAAGGTTCATGAACACCCACAGCAAAATGTTCGATCATGCTCAACTTTCTATTCACTAGCCTTTTTGGTTACAAAGAGTTCACTGTGCTGTGATACATTAGATGGATAATCAATACTAGACGATTGTCCGAGCAAATACCTTCAATCTTTTTTTCATTGGCATCTTTCTCTTTGCTATTCTCCTTTAAAGATTCAATTTCTTTCTCGTAATTATCAATTTTTTCTCTATGGAGGGAGTAACCAAAGCATTAAGGGTGGACAATCATACGATTAATAAGTCATTTGTCCAACACAAACCTGTACTAGCAAAAATAATACTCACCTGTACGCCTCGTTTTTATTCGATAAATCTTTCATTTTCAATCGTAGTTTCTTTATTCGGTTGTTTGCTTCCAACTCCTTCTTCGATAATGTTTCACCTTTCAAGAAAAATGTATTTTAAACAGGTGAAAACAAATCGTTCTTACTATCAAAAAAGAATAATTGATAACATAGCCGTTAATTTAGAGATGTCACGAAAGAACCAACTACAGGACGCTTAAATTTGTTTGGGTCAGATGATGACGACGGGCTTGATGCGATCTTATATGAAAATCATTATGTCATTATTGTTCCGTAAATGACGCAATGACGTAAAATGTAAACAATACAAGATCATTTCATAGCTAACCTTCCTCTAGTAAGCCTTGTATCGTGTTTTCCTTTTCAATGAGAGATTGACTCAAAGCTGAAATCTGTTCATTTGCACTAAAAAAAAACAATAAGGATTTTATACAGCCCTGTTTAGAAGTGCTCAATTGTGAAGCTTCTTTGCCAACCTTTGAGTTAAATGTGCTCCAGTTTCTGCAAGTCTCTGTTTAAGATCATCTCTTTCCTGTAAATGAAAATAAAATCAAGTCGCAGGCACAGTGAAGAAGAATGAAAAACTCTGCATGAAAACTTCTTACTTTTATCACTAATTTCAACTTGTTGTCAGTCTCTCCAATTCTATCAGTGAATTCTTTGCGAAGATTCTCCATTTCAGATTCATCAGTGGCATTTGTGTTTTCCAGCTGATCCAATTGGCTAAAGGGTAAAACACACTTCAGGCAGTCAGCAATTTGTCTTACACTTCACCAAGAACAAAAATTGAAACAGATCCATTAGCAAAAACATTAATGTATTATAATGAACAACTGCATTATAGGCTCTCTGGGAAAAATCATGATGATTTTTCAAAAGTTATTGCAGAAGCGAAATTTAACTTCTGTGAGAGAATGCCTTGAAGCACCAACAACTAAAAGTCAATTTCTCGAAAGATCCAACAAACCTTCTATAAACAGCAACAGACTCTTGTAAACTTATATTTTCCTTGCTGAGGACAACCATCTTGGACTCACGTGCTTCGATTATGTCTGTAAGTCGCTTCACTTCCTATAAATCAAGGAAATTGTTCTGATGATAAACACAAGCTAACTATCTGCAATGATGTTTTTTCTTTGTAAAATACATTTCACCAAAACCTGTTGCAGAAATTCAATTTCTTTTGAACTATCTTCACCAGTAACGCGAAATTCAATTTCTTTTGAGCTATCTTCACCAGTAACACAAAATCTATCAACATCTACTTTATCAACAATGCATGAATCTTGTTGTCCTTGGCTGTTTCCATGAGCAACGAAATATTTAGAACACTTTTCCGCCTCATGATTTGAACCTGCATCGACGCCATCGGAATTCAAAATAGTTGTAGACCTTTCTTCGTCAATAAAATTATGGCAAGTGGTTTCGTTTGATAAACTTTCTTTAACATCAGCGTCCTTAATATTTGAATCTTCATTTGAACTATCAATTTCAAGTTTATTTTGATCAGCCATATCATTGGTTTCATGACTTGGTTCATTGGTGGAAATCCTTTCAGAATGGACTGAGGTAACGTCCAGTTTTGTTTTGACCATCATATCGTCTAATTGTTCAGTTAAAGCGTCAGTGTCACAAAACTTATTTTTCGAAGGTATATCATCCACTACAGGAATTGCTGCCTCATGGTTGGAATGAAAATCAACACTTGTATCATTACTTGTGGGTGATATCGAATTATAACTAATAGCATCAGTTTCAAAACTCTCATCATAGGTATTTATATGAGAAGTCAAATCCAATTTGTTAACATTAGCTGTAGGAGTTGACAATTCCTGCTCTGTATCATTGTTGATAGAAATTCTAGCTACATTTTTATTAGTCTTTTCTGCAAGCTTTTTTCGTGATCGGTCCTTTAATTTGTCTCTTCGAGGTGTTGACTGTAATGAGTTCGAAGCTTCAGAGAAGGCAGCTTTGGTTGAATGTGTATGAAGGTTTTGTTTCCCCTGTTTTTGCTCCCCAAGAAATGAATCAAAAAAACTGTTATTTCCATGGTTTGCTTCGGCTGTTGTGGAGATTGGAGTGGATGTCAATGTTTTGGTTGAGATTGGTTCTAAATCAATAATATAATAAACATTTCAGTTTTGAGTGAAGAAAAAAAGACAAACAAACTAACTACTAAAGTAATGTATACAATGAAAATAAGAATTACTTTAAGAGTTCGAATATTGAGAATATTATGAGAAATTAAAATGATGATAAAATGAACTTAAAATAAAGTTAAGCAAAAACAAAAACAAACACTGAAGGGAAAATACACAAAGAATAAAGACTTTTCTGAACAACATCAGATAAGAAAATCTAGAATTTATAATTTAAAACAATGCAAAATCAAAAGGTTCCATTGATACAATGGGATTAGCTTTAAGTAACACAGGAAATGATAATTTCTTTTTGGGAAAGCTGCTTAACATCTGTGCTGATGCAGCAGCAACAAATATCTTTTTTGTAATTCATATCGGAAGGTCTTTTAGAATTACAAGCACTGAGATTAAGTCGGACACCACAAAAAAAACACTGAGGTTTTCTGGTTAAATGTTTATTGTAAAACTGAAAATGAAACCACAAACAACTTGGTTTGACAAAACATGACTGGCACTAAAGTTTGAGGGAACATACTATGATATATTAATTCTTAATAGTTCAAAAAATTAAATTATGTTGTTCAAAGAACTGTGCATACGCCTTATTCAAGAATTATTCATATATGCTACTATACATTACAAAGACATTGTGGGAATTTGAAACAGATATGCCACATGAAAGAGATAGAAATTAATTAATAATATAAAGACTGAGGTCTGTTTAAACTGCAGTTATCCCATTAACAGAAAATTTCCCAAAAAGAAAGTATAAATTGTTCAGAAATGCTTTGTATATCAGTAAAGGTAAGTTAATTGCTGTTGAAAGTATCTGGTAACTATGGTAACTGCTGTTGAAAGTATCTGGTAACTATGATAACTGCTGTTGAAAGTATCTGGTAACTATGATAACTGCTGTTGATAAACAAAATAATGATGGTTCTATATATAGAAAGTTTGAAGTGCTTGTCAAATTTTGTGGATGATTGAAATTTTTAAAAACATTAAACATTGAAGAAAAAAAATGGAACAGGAAAAGGAAATGAAAATTTTCTTAAAAAACTCAAGAAAAAAGTAAAACACATTTTAATAAAAACACATTTTAATATTTAAAAGCACACAAGTGCAAGCTGGAAATTCTCTCCATCTGATAACGTTATCTATTGATTGTTTCTAGAAATGGGGATAAAAATTAAAATTATGTAGGCATTCAGAGAAATGGTGAAAATGTTAAATTATTCAACCTGTGGATATAAGAAACACATGGAATGTAAGAGAAACTGGCATGGCTGCATGGTGGAAAATAAATAATTAAAAATTCCTTGAAAATCCTTTTACAACTTTTCATTAAAGATAAATAAAAGAAAAAAGAAAAACTGATAATAAAGAGAAGAGAAAAAATCTTCCTTAAAATTGACTTTATTAATAATTGTAAACAAGTTTCATAGAAAGTTACAACAGAAAGTAAATATTTAGAAAAAAGCTTATGATAGCACATGGATTTAGTTTTAAAACATAACTCAAGAGGCACCTGACCTACGAAAACATACCAATCCTCAAAGGCTTTGGTGCAGAAAGGAAGAATATTGTTTTAAGGTTATTTTGAGTTTTTTGTTAAGTTACTGTGCTGTTTGGAAATCAAAATTATCGTTCAAAGAAATATGAAAACATGATTGAATGAATGCAAAAACGTATTAAGACCTTCTTCTGTTCACATGTGACTGCAGATGTTATTCTTTTAAGATGATAAAGAGATTAAAGTTCACAAAGAAAACTACTGTTACTAATTAGCTGTTCCAAACTTGTTATCGAACTGGACAGTTGAATTTCCCATCTTATCAGTTCTTGGTACAGAAGACAGAAATCTACTAGGAAAAATAGCGAAGTAAAATCATAATAAACAATGGAAGATTATTCAATTTTCAAATTTGTCACAATTTTTTTTCTGTGTTTGTTGGCATTAGTCACAACAGTCATAAATACAGCTTGCATATGCATCATATCAAAGACAAGGAGTTTACTCAGGAGACCATCAACATATTTCATCCTAAACTTGTTGAGTGTTCATTTAGTACAGGGATTGGTAGTTTTTCCATTCTATGCCGCAAAGAAAGCTAAAGTGCAATCAAGGTTTTGGGATGGAATCATCTGCAACGGATTTCGTTTCTCCTATATGATAACCTTCTATGCAGCTGTATGGGGTGTTTTACTTATAACGTTAGATCGTGTCTTAGCTACCTGGTATGTTATGAGATACAAGGAATTAGTCACTAAACGAAACGCACGATACTGTATCATCTTTTTCTGGCTTTACATTATATCTCTTTGCCTTATACCATTTTTTGATCATAAAGAATCCAACAGCAATATAGATCTGAGAAAATCGAACATCAGTAATGTAACTGTGGAAAAGCCTAAAAGTAAATGCAACTACAAGCAATCTGAGTTATGGACTATCCTGATGTTGGTTTTAAATTGTATGTTGCCGTACTTCATTATTGTTGTGAGTTATTGGATCATCAGAAATCAAATCCATAAGTTCGAAAAACGAGAGAGAAGCATGTCCATATCACAAAGTGATCAAGAAGAAAAACATTGCTCAATGCTAAGTAAATCTCAGGAACCAATCAAAAGTGACACCTTCAAAAGGACTAAGCAAATCACGCTTACAGCAAAGATATTGTCGATTGCATATTTTTTGCTTTGGTCTCCATCTGTTATCTACTTCATACTGTGGAGTATCTGCCCTTCCACATGTTTCACCAAAGGTTACAAAGACTCAAAGGCTGAAACTTATATCGGTTTCACAACAAAGTATTTAGCCTTTTTAGATGCACTAGCTGCACCACTTATTTATTGTTTATATCATAAAGAATTTCGAAAACGTATTCCATTTTTTAAGCGACGACAAAGACTACGAATGAGTTCAATGGGATCTTATTAAGTTATGACATTATGGATTCAGCGAAAAGACACAATTTGAATGCTTACTTCTCCTTGAAAAAGTTGTGTCAAGGAAGTCTCAAATCGTCATTATTTATGCATCCCAGTATTCAATTGATTCCAATCGCAATGTTCAAATTACTTCATAAAATGTAAATAAACATTTTCAAACAAAGAGAGCCTTCTTTCCTTTTTTCCCCACTGCAATTAAAGAGATCATCAAAGGTATAAATTGAAGCCTTTCAAAGAGTACTGCCATAGTAATGTTTCATTTCACACAAAGACAAATATTGATATTAACGATTTTGTATCAATGTTTGTGACTGGGTTGAGGTTGCAAAACATTTTGGTGATAAGATAAATAAAAACATAGATATTTTATCATCTTGAGCAATGATCTTGTAACTTCACGTATCACCATTAAGGTTGATCACAGCAACTAATCATACATGCTTGGGATGTTATTGTAAGTTCTCAGTCAGAAGCAATTTGTAAAAGTCAAGAACAATAAAATAGAACTCAGCATTTCTTAAAAAATGTTTTTAACAACTATTATTATAAAAATGAAAGAAAAAATGTGAGAAAAAACAATTTGCTTAATTATGATTATTAAAGAGTCTGTATAACATAACTTTCCTTGTTTCACAAGGAAGTTGAATGAATCGGCAATATCGACAATTAAGAGGAAATTTCTAAAAAACATAACAAAAAAAGGCTTGAATTGATAAATAAAATAATATTTGCATTGTATTTACACAATGAGTGGTTTGTTTACAAGAATTATAGACAGTTATAGTATGAATAAAATCTACACCAGATTTTTATGAAGGATAAACATTTTAAAGTTTCAAAAAGAAGGCAGGATGTAGGTATGTAACCAATGAGAATTCTCTATGGAGCATTTGAGTCAACCTGGGCTGCTCTGTTGTGAAGTCAAACAATTAAAAATAATAATCATTTTCATGTGTAATCTCTTCAAGCTTTTTCTTACTTGAGAAAAAGGCTTTTTTAACATAACAGCCAGTTATTAGAATTCCTGCAATGAATGTTTCATTTCTTTTAGTACACCAACTCATGTATATATGACACAAAGAAAGAAAATGTCAAGTGATATAGCCATCAGAGTACTGATGGTGGTTTCTTTAAGTTTACTAGCAGTAGTTTCGACTGTCATTAATGGTGGTTGCATCTTTATTATTATACGAAAATCAAAGCAGTTAATGAAAAAGTCAAACTATCTCTTATTGAATCTCTTGATTGTTCAGTTTATCCAAAGTTTGGTTGTTCTCCCACTATATGCTGGCAAGAAAGCCGAAACCACTACCTATCCATGGCTTATCTTGTTCTGCGATGGATTTCGTTTCACATACATGCTGACATTTTACGCTTCTGCAATAGGTGTACTGTTGATTGGTATTGAGAGGTTACTTGCAACAACATGTGTTTTATGGTACAAATACCATATCACAAAAGAAAAAATTTTATTTGTCATTATTGCCTCTTGGATATACATTGTTTCCATATGCATCATACCCTTTTTCCAACATGATGATAATTCACACTCAGCACCTCATGTGCTTAATAAACAAAATAACGAGTCTGAAAAAACAATAGTCAATCATCACAGATGCAAGTATGAACCATCAAAGGTGTGGACCATCTTCATGCTGACTGTCAACTGTTTTATTCCTTACATCATCATTGTGATATGCCATAGTACAGTCGTACACAAAGTTCACAGTCTTGGAAAACGTACGCGTTCAAGGACTGCTTCTATCATTAACACATATGCGCTGAATGGCGAACATGAGCAGACAAGAATGATGTCAGATAATTGTTTCGTAAAAAACACCAGCAGTTCATCTATTAAAACGTTTTCTTATCTCACACAAGTATCCAAAGAAAGTGACAGTAATAGTGTCATCTTGCACTCCATCAGTGAAGATAATGACTACAAAATCATAACAAAGACAATCCAACAGCATCAGGAACTGACCAATGTGGCAATCTTGTTATCAGTGGCATACCTGTTCTTTTGGAGTCCGTCGATTATATATTACATTCTATGGCACCTATGTCCAAATTCTTGCTTCTCAAATTCCTACAAAAATTCAGACATCGAAAAATATGTTGGATTCACGATGAAATATGTGGCATTCTTGGATTCTGTAGCTGCCCCCATGATTTATTGTTTCTACAACAAACAGTTTCGAAGTTTGGTTCCAATCAGATCCTTGCGAAAAAAACCTGTCCAAACAAGACGTGTGCCACCTTATAACACAGAACATTTTGGAAAAGAAGAAGTCACTCTGCTGAAGATTAAGAAATCTGATGACTGTATAATACAACAAATTAATAGCAACATCGACTAAAAGCAATTTCGCATGCTGTTGATTTATGATATTAACTAGAAAGCATGTCTGGATAATTAGTAGCAATGCTGGTAAATTCAAAAGATCAGCATGAAACCTTTCCTGTCTATTAACATTATGATGTGAGTCACCAATGAAATGAATGTAATTTTCAATGTTACATTCTATTTTTAGGAATATTTCAATAATTTTTTATCTTTTTATAATACATTTGGAATTAGTCCATGGCTGAAACCATGACAACCATTACTGGTACAATGGTGACCTTTTGTCACAGCTTCATAGTATCTGCAGCCATGGGTAAAACATTGTTGAAGACTGTTTATTTTTCTTATTTGATGGCCTCTCAGTTCCATCCAGATATTTTATAGAAAATATCTTACAACACTGGTGTCATACATTTGCAGTAAGAATTTTATGGTTCATGTTAATGTTTCAGTTTGAGTTACCCCTTATGCCCTCCGAAAAAAAAAGTGAGTGGTTTCAAGATTTAAAAATACAAGATAAGAATAAATGAGCTTACAACAACATCCCATTAAAAACTATACAAAAACGTATAGAATTGTTAATGGTCTGAAATGTTACAAAGGAATGAACAGAGGAACATCAAAAACTTTGTGATTAGGTTGATATCATTGAATACTAACGCAAATGATTCAGAAAGATTAATTTGGAACCATCATTAATATTACAAAAGCAAAAAATTAATTTGGCGACATTAGCAATTAGTTGACAGACTATTTTTAACAGTTTTATGTGGTGGGAATACATGGCTGTCATCAGGTACAATAACATACCACCAGCAAAAGTTTCTTTAAAATCAAAGTTGAAAATCAATTGTCATATTAATTTTGATGAAAAAAACCAACCATTATGACTGTTGATGATTTTGTTCTGACATTTAAAGATACTTCGAAAGATGTTAAAAGGGTGTGCTTACAGAAAATTGAAGTTGTAAATAGAAATTACTACCACCAAGGCAGGAAACCATATAAGTGTGGTTAGAAAGTGACAATGCAAATTAGATGAATAACGTCAATAATGTGACATAAGAAAATGAATCAACTCTCCTTTAAAAAATATTCATCATACATAAAATGAAATGGGAAGGCCAAGAAATAAAAATTGGTTTTCTGTAGATTGTAAGCTTTTAAAAATGTAAATGCAATTTGTAAACGCGATAAGTTTATTTTGGACATTTCATTGTCAAACATGATAATGATTATAGAGAATAAAAGTGCTCTATTTGGTTGACCAGTAATTACTTAGTGCGGGTGTGTTCGCAAAGACTCAGACAAACTTGAATGTTTTTCACTGGAGCAAACCGTTAAGGAAAACTGAGAACAATGTAAATAAACAATCTTTTTAATAATCAATATTGACAACTCTCATTGAATTCAGGGTCCATGTATAAAAAGCCTTTGATAGCCAGATATCATTAATATAAAACCAAAAATTGGTCAGAGGAAACATTAAATACAAGTAACAATTATAAAAGTGTTAGCGGAGAAGAATTGATGGCTAACATTATAATCAATCAAAAACATATGAAAGTGAGAATGAACTGGAGACATTCAATCCCGAAACACATGTTAAGAGTAGGAAATAGTGCAATAGAAATTAAACAAACCACACTAGAAGATCAGAAGTTGAGCTAACAATAACAATGAGTGTGTTTAAAACGTAAGCGGAACGAAATATAAAGTAAAGAAAGGTGAACAAATAAAACAAACAAATCAAAAACTTATATTCATCGGAAACACTCAAAAATTTATTCTGCCAGTACAAATACAGAGATATGGTTTCCTTATTGATTAATTTGAAAAACACAAACTGAATAGTGCTAGTGAAATCTGATACTTGAAATTTGAATCAATAAAAACAAGAGTGTTCATCACAAGACAGTTTATGAGTTTTCACTTGTCTCTTTGATTGGACTACTGAAGTTGGAGAATGAGTGAGCAGCCCATGAATTTAGCAGTTATGGTTATGGGTAATTAACAACATCCTTAATGAAAGAATATTTAACAAGTTGATCACTTAATTAACCACACAATTTCTTAATAATTTTATTTAATGCTTAACAATCAGTTAGGAACACTTTATAGCAAATGCTTGTGAACTTGATGACAGTTTGAAACATGGAGAAGTCAGGAGAAGTCAATTTGGATGTCTTTCGAATATTAAGTGTCACACTTCTAATTATACTCTCTGTGACAAGCACGGCATTAAACAGTTTCTGTTTGTACGTAATACGTACATCAAAGTCGTTACAAAAAAAAGCTTCAACAATTTTTATAATCAATCTCTTGGTGCTGCAACTGTTCCAGGGACTGATAGTTATACCATTCTATGTTGCAAAACAAATGGAAATCAAATCGAGTATTTGGGAGAAGACAGTTTGTAATGGATTTAGATTCTCATACATGGTAGCTTTCTATGGAACATGTTTTGGAGTTTTACTGACGAGTCTTGATCGTTTCTTTGCCGTGTATTGGCTAACAACTTACAAAGTAAATGTCACGAAAAAAAGTGTTATCTGGGTGAGCATCGCTTCTTGGGTGTACATCTTGCTTTTGTGTGCAGTTCCCTTCACTAATGCTGGGGATGGCAACACTGGCGAAACAAAAGAGAACTGTGATTACAATCAGCAGAGGGAATGGACTATTTCCATGCTGTGCATTAATACAGCCTTACCATACATTTTGATTGTTTTGTGCTATCGATATGTGATCAAGAAGGTTAAGTTTATAGAGACCAGATCACACCAACGAGACTCTCAGTGTTTTGATGTAACGCTCGATGATAGCAACATTGTGACAGTGAAAGCAAAGTTTATCTTAAAATACAAAAAAATTACAAAGCTTGCGTTGATATTATGTGTGATTTATGCGTTGCTATGGACACCATCAGTTGTTTACTACGTCTTGAAACACATGTGTCATGAATGTTTCACTGAAGCTTACAAAAGCTCCGAAGCTGCGGCATACACAGAGTTCTTCATCAAGTACATTGCATTTTTAAATGCTGTAGCCACTCCAATAATTTACTGTTTTTATCAGAAAGATTTCAGAAGATCCGTTCCCGGAAGCATAAGAAGAGGCCATGAGACAGAATCAGATCAAAGGACATTAATACCAAACAGTTCCTGAATAATATTAACTGATAACAAAAACTGATACGCCAAAACAAAGAGAACGTCAAAATGATTTTATCTTTGACTTTTGCAAATATTGTAACTTGATACCAAAAAAATTTAATTGATTTTGTTCCCTGCTCTGTTCTGTTTTATGACAATGAAAGGTTTTGACATGACAGAATCTTTCAAATATGTTATATACAAATAAATTACCTGTAAACTTAACACCTTATCAGTTTATGCAAAAAGTTAAATTTTTGTAACTTTCCATTATGGAATGACCAAAAAAGTATCCTTTTCTTAAATTACATTACAGAAGATTTTAAAATAATAAAATGTTAGTAGTGTATGAATAACGACAGCATCATGAAGATTGGCATAAACAATGTTTTATGTCATATCCACTTTAATTGCAAAACAATTGAATATGACATGGTTGCCAAAGAAATGACACATTACAAAAATAAATACTTCATTTCTAAAGCTACATTTACGTCTGTGGTCATGCATTTTGCTTTTGATGTTTTCAAACTTTAAATGTCAGTTGCTGAAATAAAATTATAATTTGAAAAATAAAATTTTCAATTTTCCTCTTTCTTCTGGACTTTTTCTTGAAGATAAAAACTAGGAATAAGTGAAGTATTGTGAAACAAAGAAAACAAATTGTTGAGAACATTAACAAAGATTCAAGTAGAACCATTATAAATTCTCTTAATTTGTAATTTGATTAGCCACGTCATGCACAGTTAGGAGACATAATGAGGCGGACACTGAACACTTACATTGCATGACACATGATCACTGCATATTTCTGACAACTTGTGTGGAAACTAACTATAATAACTAATAAATTTTTCACCCTTCAAATAAAATGAAACATGTCTTTACCAGTATTTTTGCCAGTTGTAGCGGCTGCATCATCATCAGTTATGTCGAGGACTTTATCAATATTTTGCTGAGCTTGCTTCAGTGCAGATTTAGCAAATTTGGAGTACTTTGAGAGTGTACTTGCATCGAACCAACTCATTATTTTCTAAAATATCAATCAAATAAAGAAAAAAGAGTTTTGAGTTTACTGTGGGAAATAAAACATTGTACTAGAGAATAATAGCATAGTAGACATGAGTTAAAAATGATCACTAGATCTAGATGCACTACTAGACCAAGTAAAATAAAAAAAATGGCAGTCCTATTTCAATTGGTGAAATGAAAGTTACTTCTGGGAAATACATGTTGCTTATATAATGGAGAATCTTAAATTGTGTGAACTACTACTGTTCATGATCTTTTTAATCATTTAATCAGTTTTCACAACAATTTTAAAAAAAAAGATAGTGGCGTGCAAGCTTAGCCACTTTTGCATATCAAGGTAAGAGATTTAACTCATTTTGAACAATTTTTAAAAAGAATATATACAATATATACAATATAAGAAAGAGAATGAAACTGTCAAAAAATCGATTAATAACTAATGCTGCAGTTCCTATAACAAACAAGTATAGCAATTAACACTTCACCACCTTCAATTTTTCTTTTTTCTATAAAGGCAGCGGACAAAATGTGGATACCTCTTCCTCAATGATGTAACTTTCAAATTTGAATTTGTAAAGACATTAAGACTTCTAGTCTATGACAACTTTAAGTTCAGGAGTATAAACATAGACAAAGGCTCCTAAGCTTTTCTTATGCTTATCCAAAAATCGGAAAAAAATCCTAAAAGACAACTCTTTTTCAGTAATACAGAATTTTTGGATAAAACAGAAGTATGATGTATAGTTATTATAGTTACTTTCGGCAAAACTGGGAAGACGCAAATGTCTGTCACACGAATCCCCTGCCATGAAAAAGTGACAACTTTTAAACTGTTGGTTTCTTCATGCCAAAAAGAGTGTAATGATGTAGAATGAAATAATAAGAATTTCCCTTCAATGAGCTGCTGCAAAGTTGTGGAGCATGATTGAATATATTTCTATTTCTAACTGGCTGTTCATATAGAAAAAAAATCAATATATCAGTTAGGAATTTTTCCAAATACTTTTGGTTAAAGGAGAACAAACGTCAGAAAAAAGGTTTTCGTAATATTCGTTGATATAACATCAGTAGAGCGTATTCAATATAAAAATGATTTTTATTTTTCCATTTTTTTATTCTAAGGGGTCAAATTCATTGTTTTTATGTAAGTGAAAGTGAAACTAATTAACACGGTTTATTTTGAAAACATGCTGCATAATGACGTCAATGTTGTGGCACAACAGAACGAGAAGAGATGGCAACAAAGCGGCGCGTTGTGAAGAGTGTTTGAATGACGATAAAAATTTTGAATATAGCTCTTATGAAGAAGATACGCCAATACGTTGAAAGTTATTCATGTGAACCGGAGTATTTGAATGAAGAGCTGCAAAAAGGGGGATTCTGTGTAGTGGTGGAGATTCAGAGAGTGATTCTTCTGACGGTATTGGAAGCGAAGATGGTGATGGGAATTCTAGCCGATTAGAAAATATACATTGGTGTTCTTGCACACACTGGTATCATGCCGTCATTTGTGGAGTGAAGATGTTGCAAGGAGTGTCCCAACCTACTGGAAGATAAATAGATAATGTGACATGCATAACTCATCATGAAGAATTTGAGACTCTGTCTCAACCATTCCTCGAGCACATCATTTATTCAGTTTCGAACATGTAAAAATAATTTTAAGCTTGTCAAAAAAATGAATAAAAAGCAAAACATTTCTTTTTTTTTCACATATATTCTAAAAGCTGTCATCTCGTTTCTCATATTCATATTCGTGTACAGGTAGTTTATCTTTATTAACTCATTAATTCATCATAAATAACTTTTTCACCTTCCTACACAGCCATCTCATATTTCATATTATGCTGTCTTACCATACATTTAGACAACAAAAGTGCCTGGGATGAAGCACCAAAAAGTAAAAATGAAAAATGTTAGGTAAGAATGTTTTTTTCAAGAACAATAAACTTACAACATGGAACTCGTGTTTTCTGAAAGCTGCGAAAAAGTACTAAATGTTGATAAACAAAAACTTACTGTTCTTGATTTTTCTTTTAATTAGTGGCTCAATACAAGGTTTAAAGCCACTAATGTGTATTGAGGTACAAGGAGGAAAGGTGACGATGAGCATTACATTTAAGGTGTTGAAGATTATAATGAGAAGGAAAAACAGACTGGGGTAAAGAATTCCAGAGAGTGGAGGAGAGAGGAAAAAAACTTTGTTGGTAAAAATTTTTTGATGATTTTGGGATGCTGACAGTGTGATCATGGCAATTAGAGATGAATATCTTGTGTTTCGCTTGAAAGTTTTTAATGCAGGGATGAGAGAAGAGAGCTCAGTTGAACATTTTCCGTAAAAGTATTTATAAAAGAGGCAAAGAGATGCCACAGATCTGCGATAGGAGAGTGTGTCAAGTTTACTTGCAAGTTCATCACCAATAGCATTACAGATTCTTTTCTGGATATGATCTAAAAGATTTAGAGAATCAGAGGGTGCACCCCAGATATGGCAACAATACTCAATAAAATTTCTTTGTCACATAGATAAACACGAATATGAACAAATATGCTTGAGAAAAAATCAACTAAAATCAAACAGCATTGACAATAACACATAGAGCTTATGCGATATTCTTCATCAGAAACTGTAATTAGCTTTTCGAATTTATAAATAAGCAGGCACCATGCAAAGAGACAAATGAGTTGGTTAATACACCCCATGGTTAACATCACTTATAACATTGCATAACATTCAGAATGATTTCACGCGCATCCGCAACACTGACGTCACATCACGGAAAGTTATTGCAAAGTAGTTTAGGGCTAGTTTGGGACCAAATTGAATGAATTTCGAAAAAAACAACTTTGGAGGCTGTTAATGATGTTAAAGACCGAGAGTTAAGATGAAAAAAATATTTAACGTTTGTTCTCCTTTAATACTGTTTTTACTGAGAACATTGAGTACAGTCCAGAGCAGACCCTGGTTTGGCCCTAGATAGGCAAAACACAGAAAGCTCTGCAATTCAATCTCAAATTACGTTTAAGTTTACACTACGTTTTGAAATGTTTACTTAATATAGCAAACCAGAAGTGTGTTGGACTCAATGCAAAGTGCATCAAACAACATGAACACCATTCCATCTAGCAAACAAAAACACTTGACCCTGGTTTCTCTCAACTGTCAGATCATGGCATGAGATTGACTTCACCGTGTTGAAACAAAGATAATCATTTTAATTGATGAGTATCAAAAGTGTTTGTAGAAACCATGTATCCTGTAGTGAAAATTTAACAAAACAAACATTTTCTATTTTGTTCCAGGTGACCGTTTTTTTTCAGGGACAAATTTTGCTGCTGGCACTAAAGTCACATCATGTCACCACCTTCTCAACAAAGTCACAGCACATTTTTGATAAATAGTTTCAGATAACCAATCAAAATCATGCAAGGAAGGCCATAAAAATATTTCTTGTAAAGCAAAAAGATTGCTACTGTAAAAGAGAGACAAGGTTAAACTTATTACGGTAGCAGCGTAAGCGAATACCGTATTAAAACACCCTTGGACTCCTACTACTACTACTCCTACTACTACTACTCCGGCCGAAACGGCAGTTTTTAGCCTACGATTTAGAGTATGCGAGTCCCCACTAAAAACTCAATATACATTCTAATGAACGAACGCAGCCTTTTGAATTTTCGAAGGTTTTCAATCACATACATTTAAAATACGTTTTCTTTGATATTTTATCACTTAATTGATGAAGGAATGGATATTAATCAAATAGGTCTACATAAAACTGGGACTTTTAGTTACTTTTATGGTACTGAATCAATGAACTTTGGCACTTGAAAATAGATATGTTTTTCGTGTCAGTAAAGCACAGATCAGACTTTCTTATTACTTTCTACGTTTGTTAGCTATCTGTTCTGTCTTTGAACATCAAGGTTTTCAAAAATCGAGTTAAAAAAAGGCAGTTATCTGTTTGAATTCATTTTCGGTTTCAAAAAATTATAATTCAAAACATACAATTTTTTTTCGAAAAAACGCGTTTTTTTTTTCTACATAAGCGCTTATAAAAAAACGTACGTTATAAACAGCTCATGCATGTATAATTCTTTTGTCTTCTAATAAATTAAATTGCTGGTGTGTTGCGATTAGACCCTATTTACACGAGTTAGTAATTTTAAACATTATATATATAATATCGTTTATGCCTGTTTTCCACCAGTAAGATATCTCAAGAAATAACATTTACAGAACGTTTAAGAACTTTAAGTAAAATTTCAAATTTAAAAGTATTCTTGTGGCAAGTACTTTTGCTGCTACCGTTTTGCGCCATCTGGCTCTTGTTGATTTTCATCAGGAGCAGCCACAGTTATGGGATTCAAATAATCCATTATAATATAAAAATAAAAACAAAAATAAAGAAATCAAGTAAAAGCTCGTTGGTCACCACCATGATCGGAAGTACACTGCCGAAAATTTAGAAAAAAACTTTCATTCCTTTCATTCTTGCATGTTCAAAGAAGTGAAGAAGGCAAATGCAAACAATAACACATGACCAGGAGAAAATGGGACAAGTGCCATTACATAAGCCTGAAAAAGTCTCCTGTGTCACCCTAGTAATATAACAGCCATCTCTCTGACACAAAATTCAAAGTGTTTCTGCTTTCTAATTTTCTTTTTCAACTTTGTCTTTTGCACAAGGAGTAAAAGATCCAGCATGACCTGCAGAAGATTGCAACATGTTCTTTGTTCATGTTTACTCTCTTAAAACATGTTTTTAAGTGTTAAGTATTATGCATTAAAGAGTATTTTCAAATACTAAAAACTGGGTTTTAAAGAAATTTTAATATTGACCATAGGTTGAATTTCTTAACTCAATTAAAGATTATTCTACTGGCAAACAGTAGTTGGAAGTAAAGATTATTCTACTGGCAAACAGTAGTTGGAAGTAACAGTAGTAGTTCTTGGAAAAATCCTTGCCAGTAAAAACTTTTCTACCTCTACTTGCAGAGATCCATAATGACCATAATGGCGTGCATACTGTAATTACACGAACACAAAAAATCAGCCCAATTACATGTGACTGTGGCAGATTTAAAAGAACTTGTGGTTGCATAAATCATGATCAGTGGTCTTATGACGAGCTATTTGAAACTCGTAACATTAAGAAATCCAGACTATTCGCCATTTAAATTTACCACTGCTAGAAAATTGCTGATTTTAGAAAAATTTGCCGCGGAAAGGTCACACATCGCCGCGTTAAAATGTTGAGAAATTCCCTAAGGTTTAAGATTAAAAAAAGTTCCAAGTCTTGAGGGGAAGTGTGTTCACCGTAGATTCAAAACAAACAAAATTCCTTTAATTGCGGGATGTATCCCGTAATTACGGGATCCCTCTATTTACGGTTGTCCCTGACTGCCCTCGTTGTTGAAAATGATTTCTTTAAGCTGAGTGTCCACCAAAGCTTCACCAAAGCGCCTATGATAAATGCAAATAATTAGATATAATGTCTGGCACAAAAACTAAACGCAAACGTGTCCATTGAATTTTATTAAAATGTTATGAACCGATCGAGTAAAGAGAAACATAGCAGCAGAAATGAATTGTGAAGAGGAAGATGTACTTGATATTTTGCTAGTAACATTGCTACGAAAAAGACGTCGTCGAAGAACAAATGCTCATAAAAAGAATAGAAGGCTTTCTGGGTGCAGGATATTTATAAGGACCAAGAACTGTATGATGCAACAAGTCTTGTAAATAAAATGAGAGTTTCGAATGCTTCAATTATTTCACTTTTTTTTTCTTCCCATGTTTTTATCGTTTTTGGCTCAATAGCATTATTCTATCTAACATTTCCTTGATTTATAAAATTGTCTTAAACGCATTTCCCTTACACAATAGAATTTTTGTTATTAAATAGCACCACATGCTAAAGAGCATCGGCATTGATTTCTTTGACTTCTGAATATTTTTTCGTTATAACCAAAAATAAGAAATGAAAAAGTTTTCATTTCTTATTTTTGGATATAACCAAAATTTTGGCGTTAAAAATTTACGCACGCCTAATTTTTTTTGCGTTAGTTATTTGCGTTAAGGTGTCCATCTACGCGCGAATCTTTTTTTTGGCCGTTGATCATTTGCGTTGATGTTTTGTTTGGTGGACACTACACTAGGCTTTAGAGTTCAAAAAGTGATTTTTTTTTTTTTTTTTTTTAACGAGGCCGGGGGGAACTGTCAGTGTTATTCACTGATGTGGGCCTACACCAGGAATGTATACCTTAGATTTTAAGGCAGAGAACTTGCACATACTAGACTGAAGGTGATTGTGGTTTTATTAATGTTATTGAAGCACTTTTTCATTACATCACATCATGCACATATCTCATTATACCTTTCGTTGCATATGTTGCATATGTTGCATTTTTTTTTCATATCACATTAGCATTCTACAGTGCCAGGATATGAACCACTACCAACTATCACCCTCGTATTACAAGCCAACCGTCTTACCAAGTGAGCTAAATACACCCTAATTAGTCTCTTTTGACAATTCTTTGTTGTTTTCGAGAGATTTATGTATAACTACTGCTCCAACAACATCATTTTCCATCACAGGATCCCTAAAACTCTAGAGTTTATCCAACTGTTGGTTTCATATTGAACCTTTCAGTGCAGTGACCCAGTTATATTCACAACTAAGCTACCATTTTAAAAAAACACGACAAGATAAAATAAATAAATAAATTTCAAATAAATTTATTGTTTTGGTGTTCCATGATATAACTTTTATACTTTGGATATTATAGCGGGAAATTTGAATTTTCCTTACTGTATGTACGGGAGTCAGGTGGCTGTTTCATTTGATCTGGTGTGAGTTGTTTTTATTTGTGCTTCATTTGTGACAATCTTGACAATTGAGTTGTTCCTATATTGTTTTTCAGTTAGCCATGATTGGAATGACTGTTGTTTGATTACATTTATGCTGGGGAGAACTAAAATAAAAAGGATAATAAAAAAGGATTCTAAACAAAATAAATTATTTAACTCTTCTATTAAAACTATAAACTCAAAAGTTTAAAGAAATCAAATTGTAATACTATGCAAGTAAAATCAATTATTATAAATCTTTTGCAATAATACAAATTGACCTGGAAATGTATTATCAAAGAAGTACAGTCTTCTCCTTTTAAAAATACCATGCGTGCGGTAAAATGCACTCGTAAAATTCCCTACGCGTGCGATTTGTACCAGTGCGATCTGATATTTACGTGATTGGAAAATATACCTCCTTTTAATAACTTTGAAAACGAATAAGTAATATCATTGCGCAAAAATTGGCACGATGCATTCAGGAACACCTTTTTTTTTCTTTAGGGATTGTTCACAAATGACGTCAACCATTTTTTCAAGATTTTTGACCCCCCCTCCCCCCTCTGTCAACCTGCGTCAACTTTGCGTTGCCCCCTCCCCCTCAGTTGACGTCATCGTTTGAGAAGACCCCCACCCCCTCCCCCGTCAACCAGCGTCAACTTTAGCATAACCCCCCCTCCCCCCCTAACAGTTGACGTCATTTGTGAACAGTCCCTTATTACTTTTTAAAACTTCATAACTTTTACAACTAAAACATGTCCATCTCATTATCACTCTGGCTCTCATCTTCACTTATTCATATTCGTTATTTGACTCATCCAGTGTCGTATCCAGAGATTATTTGGGGACACCGCTTTGTTCATTTCAAAATTTGCTTGTTTCATTGTCACCCGAAGGGGCGGAAAATTTTTTATTTTTATGTGGTCTACATTGCCGGAAAATGCACTTCCATTCAGTATCATAATTACTACAGAAGACAGTAGGTTAACGTGCTCAATTGGCCCGTACGTGGCATCCAAGACGTGGAATAATCTATCGTAATGTGAACGTACATGCTTATGTATACTCTCAGGAGGTATTAAAGGAAAGTGAAGTAAGGGGGACGATTTAACCTGTGAACCCCAAACACAGGAGACTGAATGCCTTTCTCTTTATACTTCACCATTTCACAAATGAATTTCGAATGACCTGTATAAAATCTAATTCGTTCTACTTGTGGTTTCAATTATGTGAAAATTGTGTATTATTTTTTCGAATACGAAATGGCGTTGATGCATCAACTTTTCCCGAAACTTTTCATGATTAAATGTTGAGTAATAAGATATTATAATAAAAATAGCGTTCTATTGATTTACGGTGAAATAATTAATGTAAAAAAACTACTTGATGTTGATTTTGTGTACCTCTCAGTCGACAAGATCGCGTGCACGAAAGATGAGTTGTGTATAAAGAAGCATTCATTTGAAAAACATGTGCAACGAAAAGAAATCCACAATGCAAGTTTTGTTTCTTTCAATAAATATATCACGCGCAACAAAAAGCACTGCAATGCTTTCTTTTTCGATAATATCACCTGCATGCAAAAACATTCGTCGTGACGCCATCGTTTAATAAGCAACATAGACGAATGAAAAATTAATTGTCACAGAATGCACAAAATAGATTGTAAATAAGTTAATAAAGTTTTATTAGTTTGTTTAATGTTAGAAGGAATCTTTGTGAGTGCAGTTTTTTAAAAAAAAAAAAAATTTTGTTAGTTTTTTCTTTTGAAAAGTCAGAGTTTGGGCGCCTGAGTTTGGGCGCCGATACCGCACTCGCGGTATCAAAATCCCACTGGATACGTCCCTGTCATCACTATTTTCATCTGTTGGTCCTGTTCTGTCATTTTCGTCAACGGCGATCTTCTTACGTTGACATTCATTATCGTCGTTGAAGTTTCCTCTTTTTCTGCAAATGAATATCAACTGCACGCTCGATAAGATCTGCTCGCTCGGAATCGGACCAAATAGAGTCGTCGCACTTGATATTCATTGCCATTTCAACAAAAACTTATTGAATGAAATGACTAGAAGACTTTACAATTTTCGTTCAATCGAACATGGCATGTCTTCGCAAGTCGAACAATAGGGCACGTGATGTTGAAGAAAAATGTATGAGAAAAAATATTCCAGTCTGGAAATCATTTCTAAATAGAAACCGGGTGACTGCAATAAATTCCGCGGCATTTCTTGACTCGTTAAAATCATACGCTATGCCCACGAACAAAGGATTTTTTCACACAGTGATGACAAATCGGCGCGTGCGATCAAATGTACGCCTAGGACTTTTTACGCGTGTGATAGCGCGTGTGCGTGCGATCGCACTCGTCAAAAGGAGAAGACTGGAAGTAAACAAGCCCAAATGTTGCTCCAATCAATTTGATATGAATGGATAAGATCAATTGTAAAGGTATCCTGGGAAACTTCAGGAAGGTTTTTGCAGTACAGGCCATAACATAATCATAATCTATATATTAATAGCCGATTCACTGTTTGTCTCTCACACAAAATGGTAGATTGAGTTGTGAGAGAATTATTTCTGTTTGTGTGCAACGTCAGTGCGAAACAAATACATTGCAACCCAATCGAAGGTGACTTTTTTGGCTGGTGAACCAATAGGGATAACATTTTGTTTTCCACCAGTAAGATATCTCAAGAAATAACATTTACAGAACGTTTAAGAACTTTAAGTAAAATTTCAAATTTAAAAGTATTCTTGTGGCAAGTACTTTTGCTGCTACCGTTTTGCGCCATCTGGCTCTTGTTGATTTTCATCAGGAGCAGCCACAGTTATGGGATTCAAATAATCCATTATAATATAATAAAGATATAAAATAAAGAAATCAAGTAAAAGCTCGTTGGTCACCACCATGATCGGAAGTACACTGCCGAAAATTTAGAAAAAAACTTTCATTCCTTTCATTCTTGCATGTTCAAAGAAGTGAAGAAGGCAAATGCAAACAATAACACATGACCAGGAGAAAATGGGACAAGTGCCATTACATAAGCCTGAAAAAGTCTCCTGTGTCACCCTAGTAATATAACAGCCATCTCTCTGACACAAAATTCAAAGTGTTTCTGCTTTCTAATTTTCTTTTTCAACTTTGTCTTTTGCACAAGGAGTAAAAGATCCAGCATGACCTGCAGAAGATTGCAACATGTTCTTTGTTCATGTTTACTCTCTTAAAACATGTTTTTAAGTGTTAAGTATTATGCATTAAAGAGTATTTTCAAATACTAAAAACTGGGTTTTAAAGAAATTTTAATATTGACCATAGGTTGAATTTCTTAACTCAATTAAAGATTATTCTACTGGCAAACAGTAGTTGGAAGTAAAGATTATTCTACTGGCAAACAGTAGTTGGAAGTAACAGTAGTAGTTCTTGGAAAAATCCTTGCCAGTAAAAACTTTTCTACCTCTACTTGCAGAGATCCATAATGACCATAATGGCGTGCATACTGTAATTACACGAACACAAAAAATCAGCCCAATTACATGTGACTGTGGCAGATTTAAAAGAACTTGTGGTTGCATAAATCATGATCAGTGGTCTTATGACGAGCTATTTGAAACTCGTAACATTAAGAAATCCAGACTATTCGCCATTTAAATTTACCACTGCTAGAAAATTGCTGATTTTAGAAAAATTTGCCGCGGAAAGGTCACACATCGCCGCGTTAAAATGTTGAGAAATTCCCTAAGGTTTAAGATTAAAAAAAGTTCCAAGTCTTGAGGGGAAGTGTGTTCACCGTAGATTCAAAACAAACAAAATTCCTTTAATTGCGGGATGTATCCCGTAATTACGGGATCCCTCTATTTACGGTTGTCCCTGACTGCCCTCGTTGTTGAAAATGATTTCTTTAAGCTGAGTGTCCACCAAAGCTTCACCAAAGCGCCTATGATAAACGCAAATAATTAGATATAATGTCTGGCACAAAAACTAAACGCAAACGTGTCCATTGAATTTTATTAAAATGTTATGAACCGATCGAGTAAAGAGAAACATAGCAGCAGAAATGAATTGTGAAGAGGAAGATGTACTTGATATTTTGCTAGTAACATTGCTACGAAAAAGACGTCGTCGAAGAACAAATGCTCATAAAAAGAATAGAAGGCTTTCTGGGTGCAGGATATTTATAAGGACCAAGAACTGTATGATGCAACAAGTCTTGTAAATAAAATGAGAGTTTCGAATGCTTCAATTATTTCACTTTTTTTTTCTTCCCATGTTTTTATCGTTTTTGGCTCAATAGCATTATTCTATCTAACATTTCCTTGATTTATAAAATTGTCTTAAACGCATTTCCCTTACACAATAGAATTTTTGTTATTAAATAGCACCACATGCTAAAGAGCATCGGCATTGATTTCTTTGACTTCTGAATATTTTTTCGTTATAACCAAAAATAAGAAATGAAAAAGTTTTCATTTCTTATTTTTGGATATAACCAAAATTTTGGCGTTAAAAATTTACGCACGCCTAATTTTTTTTGCGTTAGTTATTTGCGTTAAGGTGTCCATCTACGCGCGAATCTTTTTTTTGGCCGTTGATCATTTGCGTTGATGTTTTGTTTGGTGGACACTACACTAGGCTTTAGAGTTCAAAAAGTGATTTTTTTTTTTTTTTTTTTTAACGAGGCCGGGGGGAACTGTCAGTGTTATTCACTGATGTGGGCCTACACCAGGAATGTATACCTTAGATTTTAAGGCAGAGAACTTGCACATACTAGACTGAAGGTGATTGTGGTTTTATTAATGTTATTGAAGCACTTTTTCATTACATCACATCATGCACATATCTCATTATACCTTTCGTTGCATATGTTGCATATGTTGCATTTTTTTTTCATATCACATTAGCATTCTACAGTGCCAGGATATGAACCACTACCAACTATCACCCTCGTATTACAAGCCAACCGTCTTACCAAGTGAGCTATATACACCCTAATTAGTCTCTTTTGACAATTCTTTGTTGTTTTCGAGAGATTTATGTATAACTACTGCTCCAACAACATCATTTTCCATCACAGGATCCCTAAAACTCTAGAGTTTATCCAACTGTTGGTTTCATATTGAACCTTTCAGTGCAGTGACCCAGTTATATTCACAACTAAGCTACCATTTTAAAAAAACACGACAAGATAAAATAAATAAATAAATTTCAAATAAATTTATTGTTTTGGTGTTCCATGATATAACTTTTATACTTTGGATATTATAGCGGGAAATTTGAATTTTCCTTACTGTATGTACGGGAGTCAGGTGGCTGTTTCATTTGATCTGGTGTGAGTTGTTTTTATTTGTGCTTCATTTGTGACAATCTTGACAATTGAGTTGTTCCTATATTGTTTTTCAGTTAGCCATGATTGGAATGACTGTTGTTTGATTACATTTATGCTGGGGAGAACTAAAATAAAAAGGATAATAAAAAAGGATTCTAAACAAAATAAATTATTTAACTCTTCTATTAAAACTATAAACTCAAAAGTTTAAAGAAATCAAATTGTAATACTATGCAAGTAAAATCAATTATTATAAATCTTTTGCAATAATACAAATTGACCTGGAAATGTATTATCAAAGAAGTACAGTCTTCTCCTTTTAAAAATACCATGCGTGCGGTAAAATGCACTCGTAAAATTCCCTACGCGTGCGATTTGTACCAGTGCGATCTGATATTTACGTGATTGGAAAATATACCTCCTTTTAATAACTTTGAAAACGAATAAGTAATATCATTGCGCAAAAATTGGCACGATGCATTCAGGAACACCTTTTTTTTTCTTTAGGGATTGTTCACAAATGACGTCAACCATTTTTTCAAGATTTTTGACCCCCCCTCCCCCCTCTGTCAACCTGCGTCAACTTTGCGTTGCCCCCTCCCCCTCAGTTGACGTCATCGTTTGAGAAGACCCCCACCCCCTCCCCCGTCAACCAGCGTCAACTTTAGCATAACCCCCCCTCCCCCCCTAACAGTTGACGTCATTTGTGAACAGTCCCTTATTACTTTTTAAAACTTCATAACTTTTACAACTAAAACATGTCCATCTCATTATCACTCTGGCTCTCATCTTCACTTATTCATATTCGTTATTTGACTCATCCAGTGTCGTATCCAGAGATTATTTGGGGACACCGCTTTGTTCATTTCAAAATTTGCTTGTTTCATCGTCACCCGAAGGGGCGGAAAATTTTTTATTTTTATGTGGTCTACATTGCCGGAAAATGCACTTCCATTCAGTATCATAATTACTACAGAAGACAGTAGGTTAACGTGCTCAATTGGCCCGTACGTGGCATCCAAGACGTGGAATAATCTATCGTAATGTGAACGTACATGCTTATGTATACTCTCAGGAGGTATTAAAGGAAAGTGAAGTAAGGGGGACGATTTAACCTGTGAACCCCAAACACAGGAGACTGAATGCCTTTCTCTTTATACTTCACCATTTCACAAATGAATTTCGAATGACCTGTATAAAATCTAATTCGTTCTACTTGTGGTTTCAATTATGTGAAAATTGTGTATTATTTTTTCGAATACGAAATGGCGTTGATGCATCAACTTTTCCCGAAACTTTTCATGATTAAATGTTGAGTAATAAGATATTATAATAAAAATAGCGTTCTATTGATTTACGGTGAAATAATTAATGTAAAAAAACTACTTGATGTTGATTTTGTGTACCTCTCAGTCGACAAGATCGCGTGCACGAAAGATGAGTTGTGTATAAAGAAGCATTCATTTGAAAAACATGTGCAACGAAAAGAAATCCACAATGCAAGTTTTGTTTCTTTCAATAAATATATCACGCGCAACAAAAAGCACTGCAATGCTTTCTTTTTCGATAATATCACCTGCATGCAAAAACATTCGTCGTGACGCCATCGTTTAATAAGCAACATAGACGAATGAAAAATTAATTGTCACAGAATGCACAAAATAGATTGTAAATAAGTTAATAAAGTTTTATTAGTTTGTTTAATGTTAGAAGGAATCTTTGTGAGTGCAGTTTTTTAAAAAAAAAAAAAATTTTGTTAGTTTTTTCTTTTGAAAAGTCAGAGTTTGGGCGCCTGAGTTTGGGCGCCGATACCGCACTCGCGGTATCAAAATCCCACTGGATACGTCCCTGTCATCACTATTTTCATCTGTTGGTCCTGTTCTGTCATTTTCGTCAACGGCGATCTTCTTACGTTGACATTCATTATCGTCGTTGAAGTTTCCTCTTTTTCTGCAAATGAATATCAACTGCACGCTCGATAAGATCTGCTCGCTCGGAATCGGACCAAATAGAGTCGTCGCACTTGATATTCATTGCCATTTCAACAAAAACTTATTGAATGAAATGACTAGAAGACTTTACAATTTTCGTTCAATCGAACATGGCATGTCTTCGCAAGTCGAACAATAGGGCACGTGATGTTGAAGAAAAATGTATGAGAAAAAATATTCCAGTCTGGAAATCATTTCTAAATAGAAACCGGGTGACTGCAATAAATTCCGCGGCATTTCTTGACTCGTTAAAATCATACGCTATGCCCACGAACAAAGGATTTTTTCACACAGTGATGACAAATCGGCGCGTGCGATCAAATGTACGCCTAGGACTTTTTACGCGTGTGATAGCGCGTGTGCGTGCGATCGCACTCGTCAAAAGGAGAAGACTGGAAGTAAACAAGCCCAAATGTTGCTCCAATCAATTTGATATGAATGGATAAGATCAATTGTAAAGGTATCCTGGGAAACTTCAGGAAGGTTTTTGCAGTACAGGCCATAACATAATCATAATCTATATATTAATAGCCGATTCACTGTTTGTCTCTCACACAAAATGGTAGATTGAGTTGTGAGAGAATTATTTCTGTTTGTGTGCAACGTCAGTGCGAAACAAATACATTGCAACCCAATCGAAGGTGACTTTTTTGGCTGGTGAACCAATAGGGATAACATTTTTTTTATTGTCATTATTAATTTTATATTCCAAGGACCACCGTTGACTTGGCTTTGAAAACAATACATCAACACTAAATACAAAGAAACTAACTGATTAACTATTTTGGACAAAAAGCAGCGGTGACATAACATGATAGCATGTTCGTTTTGCCAGTGTTGTATCCTAATGCTTGTCTGACTGTCTGAGTCGGGTGAACCTTTTTTTCGAGCCTAACAGGTCTAAAAAGTGTGTCATGAAACAAAATATTTTTTTTGCTTTTCTTTTAACAATTTAATTTTTTTTAATCATTATGCACTTCTGATCGAACATTATCAATATACATTATTACATTATTATTCACTTCATTCATTTAGCATGTGCCTTTTTATTCTCCTCCCGTGTGAAACCATTTTTCCCCTACTTTCGATACCACCCATGTTAGAGCGCATGTTAAAAGCTAATAATAAGTTTTTTAAACTGATAAGCGATTGGTTTTGAAAAGTAAGTAACTCATCATGAAATGTAGTTTTTTGGAACCATTGCAGAAACTGATATTTGATTGGTTTAAAATCGTAAATAAAAACCACGTGAAGTTCACATTCGGAATGCATTGTGTAAAGCAAGAGAGTTTTAATGACATTTTAAATGCGACCACGACAATGAACGGCTGAGTTTAGAACATGCAAGACTTGAAACACAAGGAACGTATTTGTCTTGCAAACAAGCTTTATTAAGCAATAAAGCCAACAGCAAAGGACGTTAAAACATTCCAGGAATTGAACCTCATTTCTCCCATTTTACACGTCTCTCACTTATCGCTGGTTTTAAGTGGAATAATTTGGAGCAGGTATTTTTATTCGGGCTCCAAATTTACAAAAACTTGGAACACTGGTTGCCCGACTGGGACACCCTGAAAAAAAGTTAAGATGCAAAGCTGACTGCACACCAGAGGTTCCGATTTCGAATCTGCCTCTGGTTGAACATAAGTTGTACGAGCTGTTTATAAGGAAATATGACATTTATTGGGGTCTGCAGGGTGATACAGAGCAGGTGGACATGGGCGGCGAGCGCCGCCGCCTTGGCAGCCAGTCTTTATTTACTTATTCATCCATTTTCTATTTTCAACATTCTTATTAAGTTTTTTATACATGTTAAAAGCATAATATTCATTTCACCATTAAAGATCGTGATGCAAACTCTGTTTTAGTCTCAAACAAAAAATATGTCCTTAGACCAAGTTGTAAACGCTGATGCTCTGGAAGCTTTAAGAAACCAACAAGAAGAGGATGATGATGAAGATGATGTATTTTTTCAAGATATTGAAATTTTACAGAATCATGGAATAGTAAGTGTTGAGATCCACGATACTCATAAAGTTCACCAAGAGAACTGCTTTACTATCGTTACTGTACACATCACATCTCTGTATTTATGTTTTTAGAATGCTGCTGACATCAAAAAACTAAAAGGAAGTGGAATTTGTACCATTAAGGTATGTAATTTCCTTTCAAGCAAGTTTATATCTTGAATATCTTATTGGCCTTTTTAAAACCAGCCCATCTTTACTCAAGTCGTTAATACCATTAAATTTTCTGGTGCAGCGTGAAAGGACTGAAGTTTAAATTTTTGTTTATGAGATCATTAAAAAGTGCCATTGGTGAAATTTTAAGTAAAGAGTTTAATTGGTGACTTCCAGTTAAACATACATGATGATTAAAGAAGGTGATCACTTCCGCAGGGTATAGTTTAAGAAAGATTCAACCACAAGAGAAAATCATTTAAGAAATGTG
Organism: Turritopsis dohrnii; assembly: GCA_027922465.2. Lineage (NCBI taxonomy): Eukaryota > Metazoa > Cnidaria > Hydrozoa > Anthoathecata > Oceaniidae > Turritopsis > Turritopsis dohrnii. The sequence continues at coordinate 179,435 of BQMF02000133.1, read as the reverse complement.
GTTAGAGAATCGATTACATGTGATGGTATTAATGATCATGGAATCTCATATTTAGGGAGTTCAAATGACTACCAAGAGAAAATTGTTACAAATTAAAGGTATATCTGAAGCAAAGGTAGACAAGATTAAGGAAGCCATACAAAAGATTGTTGTAAGTAGAAGTAGCTTGTTCTTTGTGTGTCGGAAACTTTTGAAGGAAGAAGCTACATGACAGTTTCAAACACATTCATGAGATATCTTTCTTAGTTGTTTATCAGTTAGATTAATTTATTTATTTATTGACTATTTAGAGTACAGGGTTTTTCACGGCGCTTGAATACAGTGAGCTTAGGAAGCAATGCTTTAGAATATCAACTGGTAGTCAGGAGTTGGAGTAAGTTGGAGTTTGATAGTATGTTATAAAAAACCTTCGAATAGAGATAGTTTTATAGTCTGGTATGCATTTCATAACTTCTCATATATTCAAAAAAGAATCTTAAAAACTTTTTTTTTTTCTAATCTTTATATTTCATTTTTATTTTCAATATATTTACATGTTATTTTTATTTCTATGTTTCAGCAAATTACTCGGAGGTTGGTACAAGCACTTGTTTGATTAGTCCTATAACCAATAAGAACTCTTAAGAACTCCCATCACTTCCAGATTTCTTATATGCGTTAATAGTGTGGTGGATATGTATTAATTGAACTGGGACGAGTCAGAGTCATATTCCTTTGGTGTCTTTTCTTTCTTCATTTTGGTCTTCATGTTGAGGGTGCACAATTTTTAGGATGTTCTTGCTTTTGATCTTTTTTATCATTAGGTGGGATTGAAAGCATGTCGATAACAGAAGCCTTTGGTGGTAAGTAAGAACCATATTGGAAATATTTTAAAAATCAGGATCCATACGTTTGTAATCACATGCAAAATCCTCTCCCTTGAAGAGGGTTATCATTTTCATTATCAATGATGTCAAGTTACCTGGACATAAAGTAAATTGTAAAAGCCCTTTCAATGGTATGTGCCTTCAGTGGAGAACTGTGCACTCCTGCAGGGAGGTTTCCTATATCATGATGTTTCTTGACTGGCGTTACCTAGCTGCAGTACTGACGTCATCTCAGTTGTTGATGAATTTTTATTTTTAGAATTTCGAACTGGAAAAACGCAGATATCTCACACCTTGTGTGGTATGGAGTAATATAGCTTTTTTGCATGAGGAGTTTGGAAATATGTTTATCAAACCGATTAACAACGAGTAAAATTTCAACAACAAAAATGATGCTAAACGGAATGAAAAAAAATTGATTTAGAAATATTTTTGCAGCTTTCTAAACTTGCATGTTCATTTGAATCATGACCTTTATCACCTTATTCAGTGACTGCTCAACTTCCTGGTGATAACGGTTACTCTGGTGGCAAAGTAATGTTTATTGACACAGAGAATACATTCAGACCGAATCGACTGCGTTCTATTGCGGATCGCTTCAATTTGGACCAAGAAGCTATGCTTGGTAATGTTGTTTTTGTGAGGGCTTATACCAGTGAACAGCAGTTTGAATTGCTTGATCTTGTGTCAGCGAAATTCCATGAAGAGGCCGGTGTTTTTAAATTGTTGGTAAGCATCGAGAAAAATTTCCTCTGTTTACCAGTATTTCTTTTCAACCTAACCTCCCTCTCTTGTATCAAATCATTAGATCGTCGACTCGATTATGGCGTTATTTCGCGTTGACTTTTGCGGCAGAGGCGAGTTGGCCGATCGACAACAAAAACTTGCTCAGATGTTATCCAAGCTGCAAAAGATTTCCGAAGGTGAGAGCCGTGACGACATCTGGCGTCATCCAAACCGTGCTAAGCGTTCAGCACAAACTTTTACCATCGCGCAATCTATGTTTCCTCTTTTTGAAAAGTGTTTTTTTTTCCATTTTCAGAATATAACGTGGCAGTGTTTATAACGAATCAGGTGTGTTGAAAATAATCACGTGATATGTTCCCTTTCGTTTATCTCACACGTAGTTGTTCACTTTTAACAATATATTAATGGAAAGAATTTGTTTGTTTATTTAGATGACATCAGATCCAGGAGGTGAGCTTTTACATCCTAGATAAAGACATTTCAATTTTTCTTCATGAGACTTGTTGATACTACAGGACATCGATATGTTTATGCATTGATAAATCTTCATCCAGTATTTCATCCAACATAGCATGTCTTGGAATATCCTGTAATAATATTCAATCTATTTATGAGCTGGTTTAGCTTTGATTGTTGTATAGCGTTTCCCATATTTGTTTATTTTCTTTTTTATGTCCACAACTACTCCAGCAACGATGTCGTAAGTGATTTACCATTTTTTTGTTTTCTCATCATGATGTGAAATGTCCTTAAACGTATCGTTTGGGTTTTTTGAATCATGAGTTCCGATTATTTATCTTTTTTTGAATCATGAGTTCCGATTATTTATCTTTTTTTGAATCACGAGTTCCGATTATTTATCTGGGTTATAGGTTTCAAGCAGATCCGAAAAAACCGATCGGTGGTCATATTTTAGCACATGCTTCGACAACGAGGATATCTCTGAGAAAAGGTAGAGGTGAACTTCGCATCGCCAAAATTTACGACAGGTAAGTGTGGCCAAGTGATTTTGAAAAAGGATGTGTTGATATGTAGAATACATCTTCACGTCCATTCTTTTACCCATTTTCCCTTTCAAACTAAATGAAATTCAAGGGTATTTGTGGGTCTTCTTTGCGTCAGCCCTTGATAGTGTTGTAATGATGATAAAAAGGGCAGATGACAATTACATATTTCTTTGATTCTATTTAGCCCTGACCTGCCGGAAAATGAAGCCACTTACGCTATAACAGAAGGTGGAATCGCTGATGCAAGTGAATGAAAATATATCGTATGTAGTTAGCTTGACGTTTTTGGGAACAGTTTTCTCGAATATCGCGACAACCTGAACCTCAAACACTGTTGAATCTATTTAAACTCGATCGTTTCGTTTGAAGTTTTTTGTTGATTTATTGATTTATTGTTGTATTTAATAAAAAAATTCAGTTTTTCTATTTGATAAATAAATAAATTCTGTTTTTTGGAGGATTGTGTAACATTTTCTGGAGGTCTCGCCCACTACGAAACCACGAAGATGGGATGATTTTTCAGTCAAGGGACTGCTGTAACCTTTCACCTGACACACGTGATGACATCTATTCTTGTAGATGCCGCGATGTTGAGTTTATCTGCAAACCTTAAATTATGATAAAGATTGTGTAAATAAGAAATTTGGAATCAAATATTCGAAAGTAGTAGTTTGTACCATTTATTATCCATGTTTTGTTGGAGTTTTTTTGTCCAAAATGTTGAAAGGAAATGAAAGTGAGTTACCTGTCAAGTTGTTTATGTGTCCAGCCTGGGATCGAGATTCATACAAGATCGACATAAGTAAATTCAAAATGAATGTTCATTGTGTTTATACCATGATGAAATGGTTGCTCCGTTGCTTGTATGTATTGCTCCAGGTGAAAACTGACAAAAGTTACCCCCTGATGGATAAAATAAAGGTAAAGCACCATCATGAGTTTTGGGAGACAGTAAAGGGGGTCAGCAGGTGAAACAAAATCATTCTTTTGTCACTTATAAGGTGATTGAAATAATTAAGGTTTGTATCTGTCTGTTTAGTTTACTTTGAAGCTTCAGTTGACAAAACATTTCCTTGCGCCATTGTTAACCAATTTTCTACTGATTTAATTTACTTATTTAATTTATTTTTAAGTGTAAGGGGCGCTTAGGCGATTATGTTACGTTATTTCTTAGTGCTGTTACGTTATTTCTTAGTGCTGTTAAAACATTGCACTGTTGACGCCCCCTATAAGTTGGAAAAAGGAAAAGCTATTCATATGAACATTAAAACTTCGGAAATTAAGAAGGGAACGTTTTTTGCAAAACGTTTTTAACCTTTTTTACGGTAGCAGCGAAGGCCAATACCGTGTTATATGAAAATTGTGGGTATTTTACAGACCAAGGATCTTAATTTTTCTATAAATGATATCTTAACTTTTTCTGGTTACTTGCTTTTCATGTTGAAAAGACGCAACCATACTTTTTTGGGAATGAAAAAACTTCTTGGGTAGTATTTTTAGTATTCTGGTCCGTAGAATACACAAAAGTATCCAAAATTCTTTGAAATTTTGCCGGAATAATTCTAGTGATGTTGTCAACATACACTTAAAATTTCAAAGTGATACAATAATTTTTAAGTGATTTACGACAGTTTGAAGTTACCCTACCCACCTTGAATTTTAAATCCCCGAATTTTTAGGGGCTTGCTAATGGGTGCCCCTACAGGATTAAGGTCACCGAGTTAGACGGGCTACCATCGCAATTCTGGTCCCTCAATAGTTGTAGTTATCGAAAATAACAACCAGAATTTGCCCCCTCAAAAGTGGTCATTCAGTCAAAGTATGCCTGGACTAATCGGAAAAGAGTAATTTTAGTGATGGCGTAACAGCCACTAGCTATTTTAATGAATATCGTTTACTGTAATGATTCCTCATTATTGAATAAGACCTTTGAAGCTACTTATTCGGTGAAAGTTTCACATGAAGTCATTTACTTGACCAAATGACCAAGATCTCTAATGGATCATTGCCTTATAAAATAAAATGACGACAGGTGCTTTAACAATATTATCTATTCTCGTAAGTGAAAAGAAATGTTTATTCTTCTCAAACGTTCCTTGACAATTGTGATCCACTTAGTTATCACACCTCCTAGCTATAATACCAAGTTTCGCAATTAAGATGGCCAAAAAAACGCCAACCCAGCCGAAGACATAGCACCAGCCATATGATGTGTGATCGTCAATTTCAGTGTGTGCGTTGAAGATGGCCAGAGCTACTATTTCAAATATCACGGTGAAATACATGAACAACGATACAGTCCAACATTTGATGACTGGCACAAAAAATGTCAATATTGAAAATGTCAATCCGAACACTGAACCGATCACCGATAATAACGTCAAAGTCCTGACAGCCACCAACCACCCGTGTACTTGACCGCCCGTTAACGTTTCACATCCGCCATTGCATCTGCGCCACAGGCCATCCATGTTGTAAGCTAAGAATGGATTGTCGATATTCAGCCAGCTGTTTCCTCCCGCAGAAGCTGATAGGAAGCTCAAAGTTAAAACTGTCAGTAGAAATATGACAACACGCATCGTACTGAAGTTCATTTTGCTTTATATGGTCCTGAAATACAGAAGAATTTAGGCTAAAATCAATATTGCTGACGAATGCCTTTCAAAACTATAACAAACTTCCCATTCAAATTTTCTCTTTTTTTCTTATGTACTTTTTTAAAGCAAAAGACTTTATATTGACAAGCCAATATATTAACAGTCATATTTTTTAATCAATACTGATAACAAGTTTACGCTGACAAGAGATTCATATGACAGAGAAAATCGATCTTAACAAAATGTTTTGTCCTTTTTATCTATGTAATTTCTATTTCTTCAATCGACGGAAAATAAAAATTGTGAAGTTTTCAATTGGATACAACATTTATTCCATTGAAAAACTTTGAATTGATTAATGCTGTCACCCTAGTACTGTTCAATTTCTTTCGAATTACTTAGATATTCTAGTAATTTGATTGGTTAATTTTATATTTAGAAAATGACTTCACATTCAATGACTACACTAACTTGAAACCAGTTCTTTAAAGTGGGAAACTCCAAACTTATGACGTCATCACTTCCGTTTTGGTTTCTTATTTTTTCGCCTTGATGTAATTATTGTTCAAAACGAGGCTAAATACAACCTGGTTTTTGAGAAACTAACAGCCAATAAAAACAGATCATAAAATTTTATTTATATTTCAAAAACATACGAAGCTTTTCGTAAGTGCAAGCTTACGATTTACACTAGTAAACGTCGCAAATCAACAGTAAATGTCACAAACCCAATAGTAAATGTCGCAACAGCAAATGTCGCACCAAAATCGATGATCAACAGTAAATGTCGCAACCCAGCGGGCACAAAGACGTCCCTAAGACGTCGCAAAATGGTTGCGAAGTGGGAATCTCAAAAGACGTCCCAATCACATCTTCAGTGAGACGTCTCGATGACATCTCAATGACATCGTTACGACGTCGCAGGATTATGAAATTTACTCTTTAAAAAACTGTAACAGGCCACAGGCGGACCCGAACGTGGAACCTCTGGTGTGCCAGCCGAACTCACAACCGTTATGCCACCGCTGCTTGTTATCAAGATGTTTAAAAACATTTACAATAAATCATTCTATACAGACTGATTGCTTTTGAAAGTTTATAATTGTTTCGAAGATCGTTATTGAATCTGCACAGAGACGTCCCAAAAACGTCGTAAAATTATCCCTCACACGACCAATAAACAGAATTCGATACGAACGTAAATTCTTTATAAGCATGTTAGTGTTACTCGATTTATACCGCTTAATGACTGCAGAATGAAATTTGAAAATGTTTGTCAGGTCTCTATTTGATCGTAAAAGGATCCCAATTGTGACGTCTCGTTTCAGACGTCCCTACGACGTCGCAAAATGATCTTGAAAGCAAACGACCATTTTACAATTAAAATGAGACGTCTCAAAGACGTCTTGTGCCCGGTGGGAAAAATAAAAATCACTTTACCCCATGCAATGCACGTATTTGTTTTATAAGCAATCAGTTTATAAGCAACCCAAGGCAAATCTTCAAAAAAATTAAGCAACTTTCCTAGGAGCAAGCTTTTGTACGATGGCCCTGAAGGCTCACTGCAACACGCAAAAAAACTTGTCACGCGCACAAATTTTTTTTCACGCAACCTATTTTTTTTACACGCAACTTTTAATTTTTTTTACACGCACACATTTTTTTGCACGCACAATTTTTTTTTTACGCGCACACAAGAATTTTACTGCACGCACCGGAAAAACTGATATGCTGCGCACGCTTAAAAAGAAATCTGGTCCTGTTTTTATGTACCATTTCGTGTATCAGTAACATCAAACTACCACAAATCTTTCCCACGAGGAGAGACTCACTCAACTGAACTCAGCGAAGTTCCCTTTTTGACTTTCATGACTGACTTTTATAGAAAGGCAAAGAGATTGACAGGAATCTTGTCTTAGAGAAGGAAACAAGAAGAGAGGATGGACATATCGAATACACAGGAAGAACAGCGAGTAACGTTGGAGAAATAAACTGACTAATAAAGACACTGTGTTGAACAGCCAAGAAGGATAAGATCTCTAAGTCGCTGAACCCTTGGCCAAAATAGCTAGAAATCAAAGAATCTCTCATAAAAAACCTAGCCGATAAACAAGGTATCCTTGCCTGACTGTCTGAGACGGGTGAACTTTTTTTTCGAGCAATCAAAATGTTTAAAAACCGATAGGTAAAAAAAGAGTAATGAAACAAAATATTTATTTGCTTTTCTTTTAATAATTTAATTTCTTTTTTTAATTGTTAAGCGCTTCTGATCGAACGTATTTTTATTCTCTTTATTCATTTAGCACGTGCCTTTTTTCTCTCCTTCTGTGTGATCTTTTTCAGAAGAGAAACGATTTCCCCTTTACGTTTGATAGCACCCATGTTAGAGCGCGTAACTTTTTTAAAACAAAAGCTAATAAAAAGTTGAAGTTTTCTTTCTCTACGTTATGAGTGTATTGTTACACTGATAAAAGATTGGTTTTACCAGAGGTTGTGACTTCGAATCTGCTTCTGGTTGAGCACAAGTTGTACGAGCCGTTTATAAGGAAATTTGACGTTTATTGATACAGTGATACAGAGCAGGTGGACATGGGCGGCGAGCGACGCCGCCTTGGCGGCTAGTCTATATATTAATAGCCGATTCTCTGTCTGTCTGTCTGTCTGTTTGTTTGTAAGTCACGCAAAATGGTAGATTGAGTTGTGAGCGAAATTATTTCTTTTTTTGTGTGCGACGTGAGTTCGAAGCAAATACATTGCAACCCCAATCGAACGTGACTTTTTTTGGCTGATGAACTAATAGGAATAACGTTTTTATCATTATTGTTAGTTTTATATTCCACATTATTGACTTGGCTTTGAAAACAGTACATCAACTAAATACAAAAAAACTAACTGATTAAATATTTTGGACAGAAAGCAGCAGTGGCAGAACGTGGCAGCATATGTTCGGTTTGCCACTAACTCTTGCCTGACTGTCTGAGACGGGTGAACTTTTTTTTTGAGCAATCAAAATGTTTAAAAACCGATAGGTAAAAAAAGAGTATCATATCAAAAGAAAATTTTTTTTTTTTTTTTTTGCTTTTCTTTTAATAATTTAATTTGTTCTTTTAATTGTTAAGCGTTCTAATGGAACGTTTTTTTATTCTATTTATTCATTTAGCACGTGCCTTTTTTCTCTCCTCCGTGTGAACTTTTTAAGAAGAGAAACCACTTTCCCCCTGTTTGATAGCACCCATGTTGAGCGCGTAACGTTTTTAAAACAAAAGCTAATAAAAAGCTTTTTTCTCTCTACGTTTTGAGTGCAAATAAATAACACATGAAATTTGGGTTTTTTTGGAACCATTGTTTAAACTGATATTTGATATTTGATTTCGAATCTGCCTCTAGGATAACTGACGTTTTTTCGGGTCCGCGATACAGGCGATGGGGTGACAAAAAATTTGGGTCTAATTTTTTTGGGGAGGGGTCTGTGACTTCTTCAAAATCTTTGAAGAATGATATCTCTGTAACGGTTGATCGTAGCGGAACGATCCCATACATTTTTTTAATCAGTTTTTCGAGCTCTACAACATGGTAACACTTTCGGTTGCCAATTCCTTAATTTTATTTTTCGTGAAGTCAACGCATGCTGAACATGGGCGGCAAGCGACGCCGCCTTGGCGGCTAGTCTATATATTAATAGCCGATCCTCCGTTTGTTTGTCTGTAAGTCACGCAAAATGGTAGATTGAGTTGTGAGAGTAAATAATTTATTTTATTTTGTGCGACGTCAGTGTGAAACCATTGTATTTATTTTATTTTCAATTTATTTAAAGTTGACAGTATTTACAGTAGCAAACGCTAATTTAAGTCAACTGATAAAACCATTTAAAAAACTAATAAAAACTAATACAATAAAAACTATAAATAAATATACAATATATACATAATAACTAACTAAATAACTAACTAAAAATAATACATTTATTTATTTTAAAAACTAAAGAAAACCTAGATCCGAGATGTAAATTTTGCAAATTCTGCAAGGACAGTTGGTTGGTACCCAGTTTTTGATTTTATTTTTGAATTCAGATACTGACTCTACACTCTTATAATCATTAGGTAAAGTATTCCAAAGTTTCGGACCAATATTACATATCGTCTCCGTTCCACACTTTACAGTATGAATATTGCGTGATTTAAACTTTTCTTTTCTTAAGTTATAGACTTGGACACTTGGCTTGAAAAGTTCACTTGTGATATCCGGACTAAGTCCCTTTTTAACTTTATACATCTCAGTCACAAGAAAACGCAGGTTCCTCTGATGGATAGTTACACTTTTGTTTTTAGCGAGAAGTTCTTCAAATGTTGACTCGTAGTCTTTATAAACAATTCTAAGTGCCCTTTCGTGTATGTTATTTATCCGGTTGTTAAGCTTTCGGCTATGGAACATCCAGACTAGTGGGCAATATGAGAAATGGGATGTAATGAAAGCATTAATTATTAGCTTCCGCTGTTCAAATGACATCAAAGAGGACAGCCTGGCAAGAGCACTAACCTTTTGACTAGCTTTGTTGCATAGTCCGCTTACATGTTCCTCAAAAGAAAGTTCGCTATCAATAGTAATACCAAGCAATTTTTCTGTTTTGGTACTGTTTATGTATTCTCCACAAATTTGGATCTCAGTGTCTGTTTTGTTATTTGTTAGGAAGTGCGACTTATCTGGGTTAGCTTTCATCCCATTATTTTCAAACCAGGAAAACATTACCATCGCAGCGTTTTCCAGCTTTTGGGTTAAGTCATTAATGTTTTTTCCTGTTGAAAACGGTGTAGTGTCATCTGCGAAACTAACAGTATCAATATTTGGTACAAATAGAAAAAGATCACATAGAAATATGTTAAATAGCAAAGGACCTAGGATAGATCCCTGCGGCACTCCGTATTTAATTTTTGTCCATGTGCTGTATTCGTTATTTATTCTGCCCCTTTGTTTTCTATCAGTTAGGTAAGATTTTATGAATAATAAAGAGTTCAGTTCAAAACCATAAGCATCTAGTTTTGCTAATAAAAGTTCATGTGGAATACAGTCAAAGGCTTTAGATAAGTCAGTGAGGACCGCCCCAAAAATCCCTCCTTTGTCAAGTGCGTTTTTCTATTTTTCAATCATACTTATAAGGCACTGTTGTGAGCTGTGTCCTTTTCGAAATCCAAATTGATACTTCGAAAAAATAGGCTCAAAAAATTCGTACACTTGATCGTACATGCATTTCTTGTAAATTTTAGATAAGTTAGATAAAATGCTGACAGACCTATAGTTTTCTTTCTCCGTACGCGAGTTCTTTTTATGCGCTGGAGTTATGTCGGCATCTTTCAAATGTTTTGGATATTCGCTCTTATCCAACGAAGAGTCGAAGTTACTTGAAATTAATTTGCAAAAAATGTCACAATTATCTCTTATAATTTTAGTAGGAATGTCTCCCTGTTGCTGCGCTTTTTTCGGATCAAGCTTTTGTATGTACTTTTCAATCTCTTTTATACTAACTTTCTTAAAAGAAAATTTTCCTGTTTTGTTCAGGTTGTTTTTTATTTTTAGTATGCTAGGATGTTTTTCATATTTGGAAATGATTAAAAGTACTTGGTCTTTGGCGCATTTGTCATCATTTGTACTTTCTTCAGTTGGTTTTATACCTAAATTTTGAACTATATTTCCAAAATAGGTATTAAAGATTTCTGAAATTTCATTATCATCTGACACAGTAACTCCGTTTTCAACTAGAGTGATGTTCTCATTCTTAATTGTTTTATTGGAAAAGCAAGGTTTTACTGTTTTCCAAAACAGTCTATTATCAGTAATGCTTTTAACGTTAAGATTATTGTAGTAATTTTCCTTTCTACTTCTTATGAGCGAGACACAAAGGTTTCTTTGTCTATTGTATGCTAATTTGCTTTCGTCGCTTTTATCCTTCCTATACTTATTCAAAAGTTTAGATCTTTTCATTATAGCTTGGTTTATTTCTTTGTTCATGAAAGGTGCTTGGTTATGACGAACATACTTTTTCTTTCGGGGAGCATGTTGGTTTAGCAAGCTAAGAACTAAATTTTTATTGTGTTCTAAATCTTCGAGATTTATACCGTTATTCAGGCTTTTGAGGAGGTCATTCTGAAATTTTTGGTTATTAAAATAGCGATATGACCTGAAATTTATTATTTTAGGTTTTCTTTTAGCAAAATTTGCTTTCAAAACTGTTAATGTCAATTTGTGAAAATCGGATAGTCCCGTTTCTACAGTTTCAGAGTGGCAAAAAGACCTTGGGTGGTTTGTAAGGATAAGGTCAATACATGTGGGATTATCTATGCTTTTAAAACATGTGGGCTCTTTTATTAAGGAGCTTAAGCTATAAGTTGTTAAAAAGTTTTTCATATGCTGATTGTCAACCTCGACATTAAAATCACCCATAACTACGTAATTTTCATAATTGCTTGAAAGGCAGTCTAGGCTTTTACTTATGTGGTTTAAATTGTCTGGAATAAGACAGCTCTTGGGGTTATATGAACATACAACCAACCATTTTTTGTTTCTTAGATTTAACTCCACATAAAAGTTTTCAAATTCATCATTTTGGCACTTGGGCTTTAAAAGTTTTGATGGTATGTTCTCTCGTATAAAGAGCAACATTCCTCCCCCTTTATCATTTCTGTCAAAACGGTACGGTGTTCCATATCCTTTTATCAAAAATTGACTTTCAGGGAAGGATTCATCTAATTTTGTTTTATGAAATTGTATTGAGACCCTAATCGAATGCGACGTTTAGGGAAAATTATCTTGATAGCCAATAGGGATAACTGAGATTTTTGGGGGTCCGTGATACAGGCGACGGGGTTACAAAACATTTGGGTCTAATTTTTTTGGGGACGGGTCTGTGACTTCATCAAAACTTTTGATCGACGATATCTCCGTAACGGTTGGTCGTAGCAAAACGATCACATACATTTTTTTTATCAGTTTTTCGAGCTCTACAACATGGGCACACTTATTGTTGCCAATTTTCTTATATCGAGTCTTCCTCTATTCTATTGATGCGTACCATTTGTAACCCAAGTTACAATTATTTGATATTACAAGCTTCATTATCCAACTTACTGTGACACCCACTCAACCCTTCTACCTTGTTAGCCTATTTCTTAATTTAATCTAATTTAGTATAAGTTATGTCCGTAATATTTATTATTATACGTTTTTATGCATCATACGTAACACCATGCATATTTTATCCTATACGCTTTCTCTGTAAGAAGAACCATATTGATGGATGCAGGAAATATATCGATTAAAAAAAAAATAAATAAATAAAATAAAATAAAATTCCTCAACGCAGGCTGAACATGGCGACATGGCCTTGGCGACTAGTATATATATATATACAAGAAGTTAATTTATAGTGAAAATATGTATACAAAGGTTAAATTTGTTAGAAGTTATTAATTAGAGAAAGTGTTAAAAATATGTAAGGTATATAAATGTAAACATAATTACAGTAGCAATAACACACAAGGGAAGGGGAATTGTATCTGCAGACCATAGAATGATTAATATATGGAAATAATCAACCTCGAACCCAGGGTTTCTTGCCTTTTCGATATACGGATGGCGATGCTGATAAACAGCTGTTGTAATTGAAACAAAAGAAATACTTCATGAGCTGTAACCATGGATACGTGTAATGTTTTATTGTATTCCTGCGTAAGCAAGGAATACTTTGAAACCGTTCGTGTTTTTTTTGTTTTTGGATTTCTGCGTAAGCAAGAAAGCCTTTACGATCGTCTTTGTTTTTCTTAGTTTTTTTTTTTTTTTTTTTTTTATCTTACTGTCCAAACCTAGCGATTTTTTTTATTTCGAAGTTCATTGGTTCATACAGCCGCCGTCTCAAAGTTCATTGGTGCATGAAGCGCCACTATTACGAAAGGGTGCTAATTAACTTTAATAGCGCTAGTTTATTGGCTTGAATTTCCGCCATGTGATCATCCGGGTATTTTTTTCGACTTACATTTGCACGCCGTTCGCATAATGGTACACTACAGCGTGACCGAAGAAACTTCCAAAAGTTGATTGATCAATCGATGTTGAATAGATTTACAGTTCCAAGACCGACAGTAGAGGGTAAAAATTTATGATTATCTTACAAAGATTCTACTGTGTTCATTCTTTTTTAAAAACAAGTTCTCAATGTTTTATAAAAACAGTGTGTCAAAAAGGAAAGGTTTTTGTTTTTTTTTGAAAATGTCTGGTATTCTTTTGAGCTTTTCTAAATACAAAAGCTCGTTTGTTTCATCTGTGGGCTGTAATGCCTTTTAAGTTCTGGATACGTACAGCTCAGCTCAGTTTCCTCTTCAGCTCCAACAACAAGAATATCTGTCTAACCTCTGCCTGCATCATTTTATGTTTGATATTTCTCTAGAGATATGTTAGCATATTTACTTGTATAGTTCTTGGCTGTATTATCATTAATGCCCTTAATTAGGAATAGGACTTGCTATTTACGATAGCAAATAGGAAACCTATCTCGACTGTCTGTAAATTTTAACTGCTTTCAGTTATGTTTGCTAATTTGGATCACATATTTAATTAATCCAAATCTTTGTTTACTTTTTTTGTTTGGGAAGTCTTTTCGTTATTAGGAAGATTGACCGTATATATGGAAAGACTTACGTAATCAATGTGATACCTTACACAGCATCTAATTAGATTTATTGTTCTTTTGTTCATTAAGTTTATTGGCAGTTAACGTAAGTTTCATATTGTGTCAGTCGTGCTTTAAGAATTTCCTGGGGTGTATGCGTAATTAAAAATTTAATGTTTTTTTAAGTTTCCAAGTTTTTAGGTTTAAGTTTCAGTTATGTATGTTGATTTTGTATGTATTTCGTATCATTAAAATCTACGCTTTCCTTTTTGTCCTTAGGAATTCTGTTAGGAAGATTGACAATACATATTAAATTCATAACATTTACATTGACTTACATGCATACTCATTGTCTTATCTGAATTGATCACTGAATCCTTAATATCATTTCGTACCATCAAAATAAAGAACATATGTCATTCAGATATAATCAAGTTTATTGATGTTTATTGGTATAAAGTTTTGCATAGTGGCAATTATGTTTTTCCAGATTTTTGAGGAGTACATGATCAGAAATTTAATAAATATATATTGCGGATTAAACTTTTCTTAAATTTCAAGAATGTCGTAATCTTTCTTTTTTCATACTTCAGCTGATTTTGCAGAAATCCTTATGCCTGCAAGGGCATCTTGTTTTTTTTTTTTTTCATCTTACTGTCCAAACCTAGCGATTTTTTTTATTTCGAAGTTCATTGGTTCATACAGCCGCCGTCTCAAAGTTCATTGGTGCATGAAGCGCCACTATTACGAAAGGGTGCTAATTAACTTTAATAGCGCTAGTTTTTTGGCTTGAATTTCCGCCATGTGATCATCCGGGTATTTTTTTCGACTTACATTTGCACGCCGTTCGCATAATGGTACACTACAGCGTGACCGAAGAAACTTCCAAAAGTTGATTGATCAATCGATGTTGAATAGATTTACAGTTCCAAGACCGACAGTAGAGGGTAGAAATTTATGATTATCTTACAAAGATTCTACTGTGTTCATTCTTTTTTAAAAACAAGTTCTCAATGTTTTATAAAAACAGTGTGTCAAAAAGGAAAGGTTTTTGTTTTTTTTTGAAAATGTCTGGTATTCTTTTGAGCTTTTCTAAATACAAAAGCTCGTTTGTTTCATCTGTGGGCTGTAATGCCTTTTAAGTTCTGGATACGTACAGCTCAGCTCAGTTTCCTCTTCAGCTCCAACAACAAGAATATCTGTCTAACCTCTGCCTGCATCATTTTATGTTTGATATTTCTCTAGATATGTTAGCATATTTACTTGTATAGTTCTTGGCTGTATTATTATCAATGCCCTTAATTAGGAATGGGACTCCCTACTTACGATAGCAAATAGGAAACTTATCTTGACTGTATTTAAATTTCAACTGCTTTCAGTTATGTTTGCTAATTTAAATAACACATTTGCATAATCCAAATCTTCAAAGATTGACCGTAAGACTTACGTAATCACTGTGATATCTTACAGCATCTATTTAAATTTATTGTTCTTTTGTTCATTAAGTTTATTGGCAGTTAACGTAAGTTTCATATTGTGTCAGCTATGCTTTAAGAATTTCCTGGGGTGTATGCGTAATTAAAAATCTAATGTTTTTTTAAGTTTCTAAGTTTTTAAGTTTAAGTTTCAGTTATGTATGTTGATTTTGTATGTATATGGATGTATTTCGTATCATTAAAATCTACGCTTTCCTTTTTGTCCTTAGGAATTCTGTTAGGAAGATTGACAATACATATTTAAATTCATAACATTTACATTGACTTACATGCATACTCATTGATCACTGAATACTTAATATCATTTCGTACCAACAAAATAAAGAACTTATGTCATTCAGATATAATCAAGTTTATTGATGTTTATTGGTAAAAAGTTTTGCATAGTGACAATTATGTTTTTCCAGATTTTTGCGGAGTACATGATCAGAAATTTAATGAATATATATTGCAGATTAAACTTTTCTTAAATTTCAAGAATCTTGTAGTCTTTCTCTTCTCTGATTTTGCAGAAATCCTTATGCCTGCAAGGGCATCTTGTTGTTTTTTTTTTCAGGTAGAATGTTGTTTCACGTGAGTCTTATGCAACGTTTTTACGTTTTCCGTAGTTGTTTTAAAAATGGAAGCGAAGAAGCACGCGTAGATCTGAGAAAATTTCTTGGTTGAATATATGGATATAGAAGAGGTTATACGGCTGTCAAACTTAAAAGAATCAAGAACATTTATGATCCAAACTGATAATCTACGTGAAACTAATATTCTTAGTAGTTATTCGTGATAAATAAGCAGTTCTTGATGCTTCAAATCAGATATGAACGACTACAAAAACGGTATGCTTACATCGATTTAAAAAAATGCGTAAGGTTTCTATTAGTCTTTTTCTAAATATAATACAATTTTCTATTTCATGTTCCTAGGTAAGCTATCCTGTTTTTATAAAGCTCTGGAATCTTGAAGCACAGCTCATCTTCCTCATCAGCTTATATCCATTTTATTAATCAATAGATGACCACTTTTTTAATTGACTAGTCGAATTTAAAATATTGTATGATTCTAAAATTTGTATACTATCAAGCTGACGATAAAAAGGAAACACAGATATTTTTATTGTTTTGCAAGGCCAAGTAAAAGATTTTATTATGAAGTTCAGGTACAAACAACATAAAGATTTTCATACTGTATAGTTTTAAAAGGAGTATTTTGAAACGTCCACGGAAGAGTGTTCTCTAATGGATTTTTAAACTGACGGTGTTCCTTTTTAAGCTTGATCTCCGGCAAAATTTTTCAAAGTCTCTTAACTTTTATGATGCTCTCGGGAATGTAATTAAATGAATTCGAAGTTATTACTATTTACGCCACAGATTTCCCCTTCAAAACTTAATGTGACAAAGTTTTCATTACTTAATTACTTTTTGAAGATGCTTTAGGGAATATAACTATGAATAAAAAACTTTTTGAAAAATCTCTAAATGATGCAAAACAGTGAAGTTTATATGAAATAACAAATATTACTTCTTTCACAGCTACAAGATAAACTGTAAAACACAAAGAACATCATACCACATTATGCATATTGTTTTAAACCGTGAACAAACATTCACCTTTTAAAGCACAGATTATTCTTAACGCGATAATCTTTTAATTAGTTAATTGCTTCTTGAAGATGCTTTAGGGAGTGCAACTTCGAATTGAAATCTTTTTAAAAAAATCTCTAAATTGATGCAAGACTGAAGTTTTATATGAAACAACAAAGTTTAATAGTTATCGTAGCTAAAAGGTAAAATGTAAAATACTGCAAACATCATTCCGCATTATGCATATGGTTTTAAAGCGTGAACTAACACTCATTTCTTTCTGAAAAGGCTCCATAAAGTCTTACAGTCATCCGCAGGAATACTTCTGCCTGGTAGGGCATCTTGTTCCCTTTATCACCCTAGTTACAACTCAAAAATTGCTGTTTTGACCTTTTTAGAGCAAACATTTTTTTAGTTTTGCTTCACAGTCCTTTGTTTTAGCCGAAAGCGCTGACCTTAAGGCCTCAGGGCCTCTTGTTTGATGTTTCAAAAGTAGAAATGTTTGATAAATGCTTGAAAAAATTAAATTTATGTAAGCAACCGTTGAGCAACTTTCCTCGGGATTTTAAGGCTTTTTTAAGCAACTTTCCTACGCGGTCAAAAGCTGGGTTGCTTATGAAAAAAAAATACGTGTATTATCAATGATAAATATCGCTTATCGTTACTACAACTGTCGCAATGCCCAAAAAACAAAAGTGACCACTGTGAACAGTAAACGTCGTTGTGCTCAAAAACAAAAGTCTCAATTATCTACAAGAAATATTTCTACGCAGAAAGCGTATGGAAAAAACGCTTGGTAGTTCAAAAAACACTTCAATTTTTTCGTTCATTATGTTGTAGAAGTATCAAAATTATATTGAGCATTGTGTGTGTTTTGTGTGTAATATTTTGTTGCAGATGGCTCATCCTTTGTTTTTATTAATTAACTGTTACGTAAGGTAATCCCAGCGGGTAAAATCGTCAATGCTCTTCACTGCGATGAAGAGCATTCTTATTGAAATAGTGTGTGTATTTCCATAGAAATGCACCCCTTCGCAGAGATTTTTCAACAAATTTGCCCGCTTGGATGTTCTCTAATCGAAATAATCATAGAGAAAAATTTTGAAACGATTAAAAATAATGCATTTCCTGTTGATTTTGAATTTCTGTGCGACTTTTACTGTTGAGTTTGCGACATTTATTGGTAACAGCTTTAATTATCAAGTACGATGATAAAAAAGAAGAATTTTAAAATGTGTCTTTATTGTGTCTGTTTTCATTTCATGTTTTGAGACTATCTACCTCAGGGGTGACCAACAATCAACAAACGCTGCAAACAGAACGGTAGTTTTCCAATAATCTAAAGTGGCGAGCGATAGCTTAATTCAACTCTAGATTATGATGGATGCTGTAACTCCTGGTCAGTAGATTATGATGGATGTTGTAGCTCCTGGTCAGTAGATTATGATGGATGTTGTAGCTCCTGGTCAGTAGATTATGATGGATGTTGTAACTCCTGGTCAGGAAAATTTGAGCGATAGAACTTTGGTGAGACCTTAGATAAAATATTGAGATTGGTTGAGTATTACTACTTTATTACTACAAACAGTTTAAGATACACTCCAATAATCCGATAACGATTGCTGTTTCATCCTTCCGCTCTCTTTCGTTTTTCCTTAAAGCTCTCAATTTTCATACATCTGACTTCCATTAGTACTTGAAAACTGTTGCTTCATTGGTTTCAAAATGAAAAATGGTTCTTGAAGCAAATTTCCACGAGTTATGCAGTATTGGGTGCATAGTTTTTGCGAGAAGTTCCGACCTTAGAAAGACACTTGCCTGACGTTTGAATATACTCAGGAAGGAAAATATCTTTTCATTCGGAAATTTTCATGGTTAATAACGCAAGAGGTCATATGGAATTACACGTTTTTCAGACGTTAGTAATAATGTTGCTAAAAAATGACCATTGTTTATTTGTAGTGTTGGTTAATTTGTTGCTAAGCATTAATTGAAAATACATAAATGTCCCTTCATAATATTAACTACATTTCTTTAGATTATCACAGAAAAAAAACAATGGAAGCTTGTATTTCTAATGGTAGGCATTCAGGTATTTTTCAAATATTTTGTCAAAATTTCAATAAACCAAGGTCAGACTAATTGGAATAGATAAGTAGAAGTGGAAAGTCCTACTCTTTCTGTGCGTCTCATAGAAAGATCTTAAAATTGATGGAGAAAAATGTCTAGACCAACAACCTTAAGAGTTTGATTAGCAGTCGTACTTTCACCAAATTTAAAGCTTGTCCGAAATGCGTTCCATCGAAACTGTAAACCCCATAAGCAAGATTGAAATTTTCAAATATAGTGACATTGTAAGGTTTCAGGCGGTTTTTTATAGCATAATTGAATCGCAACGCCCTTGCGCTGCCTTGGAGCAAAGTATATTGGACTGGTTTTATCGGTCCGTTTGGATTTCCGCTCGACCAAATGATGAATGGTTTGTGTGTCTTCCGATAAGAATATATTAGATTGATGAGTGGTAGAAGATATTGTTTCCAAACTAACTCTTCTTGAAAGTCCTCATGAACACCAACCCCTATGACAAATAACGAAAGTTTTCCGTTTGCAGGAAACAACATCATCTTGTTGATTGCGTTTACAGCTAAGGACAACTGACCCGCTGAATATGTCTGTTCAAAATGGAACTGCACATTAGATGTTGTAGACTTGCAAAACTTTGGGTTTGCCTTGATTTCAGTCATGTTTCTTGCCAAACGAAATCTACACAATCGCTCGAAAAACTGCTCCTCATATGCACATTCTTTTTTTTCTTGTTCTTTCAACAAATGGTTCAAAGCACCATACTCCGGATCATCTGTTAGGTGAATGAGAAGGGCAGCGAACAGATGACGTACAAGGGAATCTCCTAAAAATGTTACTGTTGAAAACTTCGCTTCTAAATATGTGCAGCTGCTTTTCATATCGAAGTTTCTTATTGGTTCATATTGTTCCACCCAATCATAAAATTCCGGTTGTATAATGTTCTTGTAGTCTGTGCAATGTGGTCTGCAGTCACAAAAGCCAGTGCTATTACCACATCTTCCAATCTGCTCGTTACAACATGGCTTCTCCGAAGAAGCATTGCATTGTGCTTGCAGCCTAGAAAGAATATGAAAGTGATTTTAACAGACAGATATAATGTCATTTCTAATCAAGTCCAATTTTGTTTTCCTACTTGTATAAATTAGTCTCCAATCCCCCAATTTTACTAACACTAGAATGTTCGGGTTTACAACTATACAAAGGAAGCAGGAAATTTAAGCTATTTTTAAGATGACGACAAATGACAATTTGGTATAATAAAGCTGAAAAAGTTGATTAACAAGCCTTTTAAGAGATTTGGAAATTTCGTTTTGCTGATATTATTGAATTTAAAAATATCAAATTATGGATTGTGATGTAATAGGAGATTACTTAAAATTTCTCATCACTATTACTGATATATGAATGAATACTGCATATTATAAAATAACTGTAAAAAGACCTTTTGAACTCTCATCTCCCCAAGTATGCTTTTCATCACAGGATGCCTTTAAACTCTCAATATCTTTTGTTTATGTCATCCAGATACTTGTATAATCAGATTACAAAATCATTGTCTTCAGATACATTTTAAGGTGAATTGAACAAATATATAGGCCAAGATAGTAACCATCGAATTAGCTTACGGGTGGATTTCAGGTCACAAAAATTGCAGCTAGTCATTTTAATATGATATAAACAGTTTTATACAGTTATACAAGTTATTTCAAATATATAGCTTCCCCCATTAACAGTGAAAGGTTTATCCTATCGAAAATGGCTGTGAAGTAAGCTAGTTCACAAAAAGCATCAATCCCTAAGCGATTGAAAGAATGGTGAATTACCGAAAATGAAAGAACATTGTGATTATTGATTACTGTGAGTCCATTTGTTTTTTCATGTTTTTCATAACAATTCAGACGAGTTTCAGGATATATGTTACATATTTCAGGATTCAGGACTATGGGATTATATAGGACTATATAGGATTATATATATAGGATTATATAGATAGAGATAAAGCTATAGATTATGTAACACAATGCTTATGTTGGTCAACAAAGGAAATGTTTGTCAAAGCTTCAAAATGTCAGGTTTACAAATATGCAAGGAAAGTAGGAAATTTAAGTCTTTTTTAAAGGGACGACAAACGACAATTTGATACATAATAGGGCTGAAAAAGTTGATTAACAAGTCTTTTTAGAGATTGGGAAATTTCGTTTTGCTGATGTTATTGAATTTAAAAATATCAAATTATGCAATGCATAATTGTGATGTAATAGGAGATTACTTGAAATTTCTCATCACTATTACTGATATATGAATGAATATTGCATATTATAAAATAATTGTAAAAAGACTTTTTGAACTCTCATTTCCCCAAGTATGATTTTCATCACACGATGCCTTTAAACTCTCAATATTTTTTGTTAATGTTATCCAAATACCTACATACAATTTATTCTGCATAATCAGATTACATAATCATTTTCTGTCATTCTTCAGATACATTTAACGCGAAATGAACAAATATATAGGCCAAGATGGTAACCATCGAATTAGCAACTTACGGGTGGATTCAAGATCACAAGATTGCGACTAGTCACTTCAAAATGATATAAACAGTTATACAGTTATACAAGTAATTTCAAATATATAGCTTCCGCCATTAACAGTAAAAGTTTATCCTATCGAAAGTGGCTGTCAAGTAAGCTAGTACACAAAAAGCATCAATCCCTCAGCAATTGAAAGAATGCTGAATTCGCATTTCTTTGTAACAACAATAACAACAGCACTGACTGGTAACGAAGTAGTTTTGAAAAATAAAATAAAACAACACAAGCAGTTTCGTCATATCTATCTTAATGCAACTGAGTCCTGAAACAACTGAATGTCTGTACTGTATGGCCTTCCATAAAGCTTGCACGACATTTTTGATGCTAATTATTGTCGTGATGTGAAGTTGAGGGAAGTTGCAATGTATTTTTGCATATTGAGGAAATCAGAAAAACAAAGCAATACTAGGGGTACAGATTTTTTGATCACAAATTATTTCGCTTGAAAGGATTTATTATTTATTTGTAAAAAACATTGCAATTCCTTTTGTTGGCATGAATATCGAAAGATTTAACGATGATCTCGGATTGTTTAACTCGTTGTGGACAGAACCCAATATCATTTTTATAACTTTGGTTATAATGAACTCAAAAAATACCTACCCTCCACTCATAACATATCGTAGGCCACAAAGACCATCATTTCTGACTAACGACGTTCGCCACAAACCGATCTCTTTCCGAATTCTCATGTTAGCATTATCAACGTATGTCTTCAACTCTTGTGAAATGTTTGTTCGTCTAATCCATGCACCATCAAAGACTTTCGACGGAAATGGACTGTTGACTTCGGTGATGTTCCATTCCACCATGTATTTTGGATAAGTTCTGTAGTTATCAGTTTTTAGTAGAAACATGAATATGGTCACACTCACAAGAATTATCGAACAACATAAAATGTCAAATCTCGCCCAAGTTTTCATTTTAAGATTTCTAAATAAGAAAAGAAAAAACAAACTATCAGTTGGTTAAGTTCCTTCGCCTATACGAACAACGACATTTTTTCTAGTTTACCTTTCCCGAATTTCAGTTTAAATTCTGAACTTTAATTGAGTTCCATATCTAACCTCGTTTTCGTGCGATTCATTGTTCCACTGATTTCATAACTTTGTAACCTAACAATAGTCTCTATTATTCTCAATTCCCATTCCAGTAATTAGACACAAAAACTCGGCCACAACGCATCGTTTAAACAGACATTCGAGAAAGGTCCATTAACTTGATAAACAACACGTTGCACCTCACTATGCTTCCTACTTTTTTAAGCAAGCTAAAAATGTCAACCGACATTTTTTATGGTTACTAAGTCAAAATAAATGATTTTAAAATAATTTTTTTGCATTGTCAGGAGCACAAAAACCTCAATATTATAAACGACTTTTTGGGAAAAAATATTAAAATTTCAGCGTTAAAATTTGCGTTAGAAAAAAAGCAACTTTTTTTCTAGTACACCAAAAGCGTTGAAACTTACACAGGAGCGAGATCAACCTTTCACGAAGGAGTGTACAAAGTTTTATAACAAAATCTTTATTCTATCGGAAGTTCTTAGCCCAAACATGAAACCCGGTAGAGCCCTAACAATATCTGATATTTTGCCATAAACCGGGGGTTAGAGTGTCTGTTTACATCAAATGTTGAGGTTTTAGAAAATCGATTAAACTTTTATGTTTTTAAATATCGATTTGGGGGTCTCAGCGCAAAGATAAAGTTAATAAAATTTTTGAATGAATACATTATTTTAAAACACATTAAAAACATATATTTTTATAAGTTTTTCGTAGCGTGGTTACGAAAATTTGATTTCAAATTTCAAAATTTGAATGGATTGAGTGCTTTGAAACAATAAGCACGTTGCATGTTAATCGACCATTAAAAGTTTAATTACATTTTTCCAAGACATTTTCCTGATGTTTTCAAAAAACACTTTTTTATTCTTCACGTAAATATACTAGCCGAAAGAACTTGAGAATGGCTTTCATTCATGTAAAAGTATTTTGAAATTTTAGTATTCGTTAAATTCCAAAAAAATTCTATAAGCCTTTAGGTTTATTTTACATAAGCCTGTGATGTGCTGAACCAGTAAACTAATATTTTTCATCATGGGGCTCTCCTCGGGCCGCTTGACTTGATTAAACAGCGAGTCGTTCCCAGGACTTTGTCGAAGAAGTTTCTTCCTCTCTTTTTTTTTCAACGGCTTATCTCCAAATTTGACTGACATGTGTTGAATAAATCGCTTTGTGTTGTATTTTATGAATTTTGTTTGCTGCATCTTCCTTCATGTTCATTTTTAAAAGAGACCTAACTTTATGTAACCCTCTCAAGCAGGAAACGCGATTTGTTCACATGCGCAGCATTTCTTGTTTAGTGTTGGGTTAGACCTTAATGAAGATACGAGAGCTCTGCTGCCTCCAAGGGCCTATCTTATTATTATCATCGCGGTATACGTTGACGATATCATTTTAGCCGGAAAAGATCAGAAACGTATCGAACACTTTATCAAGATGATCGGAGAGAGATTCGACATCAGAGACAAAGGAAAGCTGAAATATTTTTTGGGAGTCAAAATTGAGTATGTTGGTCAAGAGAGGACTTGGATTGGACAGCCAGCATATGCAAGAAATCTTCTCAAGAAATTTTCAATGGAAGACTCCAAACCTGTAGCAACACCAATGGAAACTGGAAGCAAATTGATCAAGACAAACGAATCAGATAAACTAATTGATCAAGAGTTGTATCAATCTGCAGTAGGTAAATTGTTTTATCTGTCTATCAGAACACGCCCAGACATCGTTTAAGCGGTTGGAAATGTTGCAAGATTCTCATCGAATCCGTCACAACAACACTGGATTGCTGTCAAAAGAATCATGAGATATTTAAAAGGAACATTGGAATATGGTCTTTTGTATGCAAACGATTCAACATTGGAAGGATTTTCTGATGCTGATTGGGCTGGAAATTTGGATGATCGAAAATCAACTTCAGGGTACGTTTTTATGATGAGTGGAGCAGCAATTAGTTGGAACAGCAAGAAACAGTCATGCGTCGCTCTATCTACTGCTGAAGCTGAATACATTGCCTTATCGAACGCATCACAAGAATCAATTTGGCTAAGACGACTCATGAGTGAAATGGGAGAAACACAGTCAAGGGCAACAATCATCAACGAAGACAATCAATCAGCTATTGTTATGACAAAGAATCCACAATTTCATGGAAGAGCCAAACACATCGATATGAAGTATCATTTCGTCAGAGAACAAGTGAAAAAGAATGAAATCGAATTGAGGTACTGTCGAAGTGAAGATATGATAGCAGATATCATGACAAAAGAAATTGGACGAATCCAGTTCAATAAGCTGAGATCAATGATAGGATTAAAAGACTTTACAAACTGCGAGTGAGGAGGAGTGTTGAAAATAGGCACTCTTGTTGAAAGAACATTCTGGAATAATGAAGAACATTCCAGAACATTATCTGTAGAATAATGAAGAATATACTAGAACTTACTAGAACGACCAGATAGAATGTTCTAGACATATTTCTGTTTATATATATATAGGACAAATTTTGTAAGTTTTTAGAAAGAGT
Source organism: Turritopsis dohrnii (assembly GCA_027922465.2). NCBI lineage: Eukaryota > Metazoa > Cnidaria > Hydrozoa > Anthoathecata > Oceaniidae > Turritopsis > Turritopsis dohrnii. Next base: position 154,225 of record BQMF02000133.1, on the reverse strand, counting down.
GTTTTTTAGAGAAATATATGCAGAAGAAATAAAATAATTTTTCAACAAAGAAGAGCAAAGCCAGAGACTGTACTGTACAGCAGGAGGATTTATATCCCATTAATTACTTTATTGAGTTTTAAGAAAACAAGAAAGCCTTTTTCGATGAAAAATTCGAACAAATGAATTCTATGAGGCTGCAGGATAAGATTGCTCTTCAAAAACAGATCGTGTCACAGGGAAAGGAACGGAGTCAAATGTCTTTTAAATACAAATCGAATAAAATACAAGACGACTTTCTTGTGTCATTGTCTAATAATATTGATGAAGCTAGATCTTTAGCAGAAGCAGGATCCAAGAGGCGTCTCAGTGCCGAATTTGACGACATTGACGAACAAATTCGTAAAAGGCGAAAAGTTATCAGGATGCCTGATAAATCTCCTGGTGGATGGGACACCGTAAGGGAATATCTCACAGACGATTTGGCTAGTGATTCCGACGATGACAAAAAGATGCGTCAAGCAGAATTTCGTGCTTTGGCCAAAAAATCCAAGACACACAAGCGATTAAATTTAAACCCCAGGTACATGGGACATGATGGTCATCCACCTAACTTCCAGCGTCCGTTAAGCTTTCTTCCTCCGAATTCGTTTGCACATCAGCATCGAAACGCATTACCTGGCAATTCTACAAATCCTTTTCAGCCCTTTTCGCGGGCAGGCACTTCTGGAGTCAGAAGTGCCGCACTATTCGCAGGCAGTTTCAACAGCCCGAGCAACTTATGCTTCAACTGCGGCAACCCAGGTCACTGGAAGCATTCCTGCCCAGCAAGAAACACCATCCAATGAAGGTATCAAAACTTTCATCTAAAAGTAGAAAATGTAAAAATTAAGGGAAGTTAAAAAAGTCATTTGAATTATTGGGAGAAAGAGTTACAAGCCAGTCCTTTTATACTAGAAACCCTTAAAAGCGGATATAAAATTCCTTTCAGATATAAACCTTCATCTTTAGAAATCAAAAATAACAATTCAGCTTTGTATGATCCCGATTATGTAGAATCCCAAATATTGAATCTGTTAGAAAACAAATTTATAAGGTCTGTCAACAAACCTTTTCTGACCAACCCTTTATCAGTAGCCAACAAAAACGGAAAGAAAAGATTAGTGCTAGACTTAAGCTATTTAAACAGTTTTGTATGGAAGGAAAAAAAATCAAGTTTGATGATTGGAAAAGCTTCGAAGAGTACGTAGAATTTACTCAAACGGCTTTTATGTTTAAATTCGACCTAAAAAGTGGTTACCGTCATGTTGATATACACGAAGATCATCAACAGTATTTAGGATTCTCATGAATTTTCAAAGATGGTATTAAAAGGTATTTTATCTTTACTGTTCTACCTTTCGGTTTGACTTCAGCACCTTTTATTTCTACCAAGATAGTAAGGGTGTTAGTAAAATATTGGCGTTCATTTGCCATAAAAATTGCCTGTTTTCTCGACGACGGTTTCAGTGTAGCATACTGTTTTGATGAAGGTGTGAGTAATTCGAAGTTTGTGAAAAATTCACTTAGATCTGCAGGTTTTATTGTAAAGACAAATCTATTTGGGCACCTAATAATATCGCCTAGAATGGTTAGGTGTTATTCTAGATTACGATAAAAAGACTTACAAAATTTCAGAACGAAGAATCCAATCCATTTTATCAAGTATCAATAATATATTTTCTTCTTCTTATGTTTCGGCCAGACAACTAGCTTGTATCACGGGCAAAATAATTTCAACAAAATTTGTGCTTCATAATATTGTCAGACTAAAAAGTCGTGCTTTGTATAAAGTCATTGAGTCTACATCGTCTTGGGATAAAAAATTTAATATACGTATCTTACTATCACGATGTTATAGTTGAGCTACTCTTTTGGAAGAAACATATACTCACTCTTAATTATAGAAATGTTCTGAAATATTCTGTTCCACAATTAAAAATTTAACCGAATCATTTTTTAGGGGCTGTTTATATGGAGATTTTATATACTAATACCTAAGTTTTCATCTGATGAAGAAAATGCAATTCAAAAATACATAAATTTGAAAAAGATCTTATAAAAAAGTATGCACTAGTGCTCTGGAAAAATTAAAGAAATTCGTCATAATTTTTTGACTGTTATTTCATAACACCGCGCTGAACTTATCCATATAAATGCTCTTATATTCCAGCCCGATACCGAGATAAAATTTCAACCCGGGATGAAAATTCTCCATATAAACAACCCCTTAAAATGTTACATTCACTTTTGGGGTCCATTTACATTTGATAATTTTGCTGATAACATCAATACAAAATGTCAGTTTTCCTTTAAATACTGGTCTCCAAATACCTATCAAGTGGATGCATTTTCTTTCGACTGGTCTGAGAAACAAATCTGTTAGTGCCTCCAGTTTATTTAATTTCTAAACCTATTAAACATTTTTTAGCAAGTTCAGGAAGTTCAACAGCAGTTTTAGTTGTTCCTTACTGGCCTTCTTCAAATTTTTGGCCGCTCCTCATTGACAAGAATCGCATGTTTAAGGAATTTGTTAGGGACTATAGAATCTTTCAATCCTCTAAAGGTCTTTTAACTTAGGGGCTTTTAAAGGTTCCATTCTCGGAAACGATAATTTTAAAGTTCCTATTGTAGCACTAAATTACAGATCTGATTTTAGAATTTATACAGAGATGCATTTAGGCCACATCCTACTCATCAATTCGTGACGACATCAAAACGGTAATAAAAAGAAACCGGTTTATCTCCAGAAAAGTATAGTCTGCCCAGCTTACGTTCCGGTGGAGCATCTGCCGCTGCAAATTTCATGGTAAACGATAGGCTGCTCATGAAACACGGTCGTTGGAAACCGGAAAGCGTTAAGAATATATATATTTCCGAAGATTTAAACAAAATGTTGTTTGTTACGGAATCACTGGATTTATAAGTATATATAATCTTATTTCAACAGAATTTTATGAACTGTTTGATTTGATTTCTCTCTTCACTCATGCTCTTAATTCACACGTTCTGGTACGACATCTACTATCGAAGTATAATATAAAACCTGTCTCGAGTTGATATAGTATTCTTTGCTCCTTTCCAAGTAATTAGAAAAAGTAAATAAACGAAGTTATTTTCGGTTCACAGATTAGAAAATAAATGAGGATTATACTTTTCCACGCTTTTCGTTTCTTTGAATGCAAAAGCAAATCTGATGTGCTTTTGCCATGTTCAAGTGGCGAATAACTAAACAGGATAGGATTGTCAGGTCAGCCAAAATCTCCAAATTCCTTTTGCACATGCGATCATCGCTTTTTTCATGTTGGGTTTTTCAGTCCAGTATTGTGAAGTTCTATTTAATTACTGATATTTTCAGTAGGCAAACACTCCCTTTGAAATGAGCTTCATCTTTCTATCAACCAACTTAGGGTGGAAGCTCTTCCTCCCTAACAAATAAGAAAAATATAATACTAATCATATCAAAAGTATTTCGATGAGAAACGTTAATAACTGCCTCATTACATCGTAATCATCGTAATCATCGTAAAGATACGAACTTAATAGGCAGGGATATTTTAATCACAAACTGGCGACGAATGTGATTGATTATTTTATGATTTACATATGGTCTTGAGTGGCCAAGTTCCACCTGAAGAAGTAGTACTAGAAATTCTATTTTAGGCCACCCTAACTAAGTACCAAAATAACAATAAGCATTATTCCTAAAAATCAAAACTGTTAATATCATTCAAAAAAACATTGAAAAAAGAGAAAAAAAGATTTAAGTTCTAATACTTTTTTGCTCCATACTTGATGCTGTCCAAAATGGTGGAACTTGACCAACCAAGGACCAAATATCAATCATAAAATAACTGATGACAGTGGTCGCCTATGTTATTGCCCCCGAAGCGAGCGTCAGCGCGAGAGAGAAGGAATAGTAGTTTCACGAGATAGGTGAAAGTCAGTTTACAATTTTGTTTACTTTATGGAAGAAACTTTCGCGGAAGAAAATAAGTAAAATCCCGCGAAAAATGCTGAATGTCTTCATTCACGAAATATGTGGTTTTGAGTTAGTTGACAAAATTGTGTTCACTGCGCGTCAAAGATTGATGATATGGCTCAGCCAGCGAAGCAACTAAATTCAAAGAAAATTGAAAGCTCCTTAATGCGCAATATTATTGCGGCCGTAAGTTGGTTATTTTATTTCTTGTGTCTTCAGTCAATCCATCATTGTGTTGTTAACGATGAATTTTGAATGTTACATTTTGTAAGCGCAGCTACCATTTATTTCATTAGAAAAGCCTTTTGGATTCCGTCATTTTTAGATTCCTTCTAAATGTTCAGTCGTTTGTATAAGAGCAACTTGGACTAAAGACGTTCAGGTTGCAGAAAAGCTAATTGCCAACAAACGTCTTGTTGTTGACAAAGTTATTGAAGATGTTGCGGGTGTTGCATTTTTTATATCGTGCATAACAGGCACTACGACTAATGAACACTCGTCCCAACATGACCGTGCCCAAAACGTGCGACCAGCCATAGCTTACTTTATTATTGGTTGTGGTGTGAGTGAAACACAATTATTCAGCGTCATGCATGACAGTAACCTTGATGCTGAGTTTTCTCAGGTATAGATGTTTACCTTCTGTTAGCTGTTAGAATGAATTACAGAGTCTTTAATGTCTTTATTGCTTTTGTTTCTCAGATAAAGTGCAAGTCTTCTGAAGAAGATTTTAAAAGCAATCTGTTGAAACACCTCAAAATTGTTGTTAAGGTATGTACAGCTTATTAATAATTTGCTTTACGTTGATGGTTTAGTTTTGAACTGTAATTTGTCTCTCTTAGGATTTTAAAAGCAACTATGCAGTAACTATGGTAAGAGAAAGTGTTGTCCACTGTCTTAGTAAAGTGGGTAATGTCACTAGAGAAACGGTGCTTGAAAAACAATGTTTTTCAGATTTTGATAAAAATCCATGTCGTTTGGTTTGCCTAGATGAAAATCTAAATCAGGCTTTAACAAACGGTGTCAGTAACTTGAGAATGGATGGCTTTAAAATGTCACATGTGTTTAAGGGGAAAGTGGTTTCGGTACAAAGCCAGCAGCCGAGTACTACATTAGGAAGAACACTCAAAGCAGTAGAAACATGTATGAGAGAAGCTGGACATGCTTTATATAGGGGCAGCATTTATTGCCGATTTGAAAAAAGTAAGAAGTTTAAAAATTTAAATAGTGATACGATACTGTTGATGGCTGTAAATTATATGTTTGCACTTCATCCTCTTACTTTCCAGGTGAGTTTTCATACAAGTACATGTGTACTGCCGATGAGTACATTAATATGCTGTTGTCTGTGCCTGCAATGCAAGACGACTTGGTCAAGTGCTGGACCACCATAAATAAAATGCTACAAAGCTCTCATTGCCAGGTACACCTTCTTCTTTCTTTGAAATAATCTTTTAAACTCCTATCGCATATTACAGGCCTCAGATCGAATTTAATCCAATGATAATTTGCGTATTGTAGGTCATAAATCAAATATCATTTGATGAAGATTTGATTGAAGTGCTGGATGGGAAATGTTTTAAACTTTCCAGCAGGCAATTTATCAAAACGCCACTTACGAAAGAAAGAGATGTCGGAATCGTATCTCCGCGAATTTTCATTCCATTCTCAACGACGAATAGAGGAGATGGTGGCTATTTTGCTACATCCGTAGTGAATTCGTTTCCGGATATGGTCGAAAGGGTAAACTTTTTAAACAAGTTTTACCAGTGTCTGTTGGTGGGTCAGTTGCCCTTAAAAACGCGAAAACTTGTCGTTGTTGGACCAACAGATTCCGGAAAATCATCTTGGGCAAATGTTCTGTTCGGTTTAATGCCAAGAAATAAAGTGGCGTGCATTTCAAAAGAGAAGACGTTCGGATTTTCAATGGTTGAAGAAGACACGCAACTGGTGTTTATTGACGAATGGTCGGAAGATACCTTCGGTAGTGATCTTGCAAAGGTTTTTCTTCAAGGTAAATGACGATTGTACTTTTCAAATGTACTTGTATCTTGTTTATATCTTCATTTCATTATAATTTTGTACTTGATTTATGCAGGTGGTAACTTCACACAATCGATCAAACACAAAACGCCAAGAATGGTTAAAAACGATGCAGGTGTGTACATCACCTGCAATAAGCTTCCAGCGTTCGGCTGTGAACAAGAAAACGTTGAAAGAAGGCTTTCCATCTACCAAACTCGCTCTCTCGTTAATATAATTCCTGAAGCCCCTCAATGGATGCTTGAAAATGCCATGGAGTGCTTGTGCTGGTTGGTCAATGAGATAAACACTAACGTAGAGTCAATTGACCCGAGTGAGCGATTTTATGAAAAGTATGTTTTTTAAGTTGCAATTAGTCGAACTCAAATCTGATATTATATGTGTAAAGCTTGATAACTATATATCTGATAGGGAGTTTAACGACTACTTACCAAGACGGGTGTTTACGTGCATCCCTAACAATCATAAAAGAAAGCTTTCCGCAATAACGACATCAAGATTGTATCCAGTTGAAGTTAAGAGAGCAATGGTAATGGACGATGGGGTATTAAGTGAACAATTCACATCATGTCAAGAAGGTAAACGACGTGCATTCAAGTATGTAGTGACTAAATTTTCAAAGTACTTAACGTTCTGCTTTTTTGCTTAAGAGCTGGACGAAATACACGGAGATTTCTGTAGATTTCGAGAACCGTTGTGTGGCAATGAAGATCCTGTGCAGATCGAAAATCCTAATGCAGGTATGAACACATGTTTACTGAGACACGGATTTATGTGATACTTATGAAGTCAAAAACTTTACTGGTTGTTATAGCCGGTCCAAGTGGATATATTCCATTGAGAGATAGGATGCCACCTTCAAATAGCGACATGGCTACGCTACCAAAACAATCAGCTGAAATCGATACTTTCGGATGTGAACGAGGCAAGTGCTTATGTACATTAACTGATTAAATCCTTTACTAATGATGCCAGCTCACAATGTAGTGTCTTTCTTGATTTAGCTGAACCGAGTGAAAGCCCTTCTCCGGGAAAATCTGTAAATTGCGTTCTAAAGGAGAAAGAATCAACGGAAGTTTCCATTGAGCAATCTAATGAAGGTAAATGGAAGCACAATCTTTTTGATTTGCAAGCACATTTGTGTCAAACCGTGCGCATCATTGTGATTCATCTGGATTGTGTTCATAGCATGATTTGTGTTCTTGTACTTTTTTAGTGAGTTCAACAAGTGAAGTAGACTCGGAAACAGAGTACGCGCTGTTAAAAACAACAGACGAAGAAGAAAGTCACATAGACTCCGATGAACTCCCTTTCCCAAGCAAACAAAAATTTTCATTCAAAAGCTTGAATACAAAAGGTTACTTACGGGAAGTACGCAGAGTGCTGTTAAATAAAATGGATATTCCAAACGGTCGACAGCTTGAAGGCACTGCTTACCTCTCGTTTTGTCAACGATACGACAAGAATCGTGGAGTTCACTACCGGGGAGGAGATCCTTGGTATGACGCGTGGATGTGCATAAAAGGGGAAAATCGAAAAGATTTTCCCGTTACTGAGTTTTTAAAGAAGTATCCATCATTGAAGACTGTCATAAAAACGATAAGGGAGAAGTGTAATATAAGAATAACGGAAAAGTTTTCTTGAAATTGGGTACTTATGAGGTTCAAGTGAGGCTCACTGCTTTGGCAACACGAAGCAATGATAGTTGCCATCACTACAACACTAACAACAGCCTCATTTTCACGTTGAGCCTCGTTATCTTTTATTTAGGTCACAGTCTATGTCATACTTCATAGACTGTGCACACTGTAAGGATATTGGCATATCAAGGCCACCATTTCAGAGTTGTCTTTTGAATAAAGAAGTCGAAATCAGCTGATTAAAGTGGAGCCCGTGATTTTGCCTTGGAGCCCGTCCTGAGCCCGTATGGAGCCCGTCTTTTTTACAAGGGTTTGACTGTGAGCCCGTGAGCCCGCCTTTTTCAGAGAAATTGTATTTCTATCAATAGTCTGCATATTTAAGAAGGTTCAATCACTAGACTAAACGATCAACCTTTGAAAATTTACTTTCTCTGAAAAAGACGGGCTCACGGGCTCACAGTCAAACCTTTGTAAAAAAGACGGGCTCCTCACGGGCTCAGGACGGGCTCCACTGTCAAATGGCGGGCTCCGTAGATATAAAGGTAATGCTTTGACTGGTGCTTTGGCAACACGAAGCGATGATAGTTGCCATCACTACAACACTAACAATAGCCTCGTTTTCACGTTGAGTCTCGTTATCTTTTATTTAGGTCACAGTCTATGTCATAATTCATAGACTGTGCACACTGTAAGGATATTGGCATATCAAGGCCACCATTTCAGAGTTGTCTTTTGAATAAAGAAGTCAAAATCAGCTGATTAAAGTGGAGCCCGTGATTTTGCCTTGGAGCCCGTCCTGAGCCCGTATGGAGCCCGTCTTTTTTACAAGGGTTTGACTGTGAGCCCGTGAGCCCGCCTTTTTCAGAGAAATTGTATTTCTATCAATAGTCTGCATATTTAAGAAGGTTCAATCACTAGACTAAACGATCAACCTTTGAAAATTTACTTTCTCTGAAAAAGACGGGCTCACGGGCTCACAGTCAAACCTTTGTAAAAAAGACGGGCTCCTCACGGGCTCAGGACGGGCTCCACTGTCAAATGGCGGGCTCCGTAGATATAAAGGTAATGCTTTGACTGGTGCTTTGGCAACACGAAGCGATGATAGTTGCCATCACTACAACACTAACAATAGCCTCGTTTTCACGTTGAGCCTCGTTATCTTTTATTTAGGTCACAGTCTATGTCATAATTCATAGACTGTGCACACTGTAAGGATATTGGCATATCAAGGCCACCATTTCAGAGTTGTCTTTTGAATAAAGAAGTCAAAATCAGCTGATTAAAGTGGAGCCCGTGATTTTGCCTTGGAGCCCGTCCTGAGCCCGTATGGAGCCCGTCTTTTTTACAAGGGTTTGACTGTGAGCCCGTGAGCCCGCCTTTTTCAGAGAAATTGTATTTCTATCAATAGTCTGCATATTTAAGAAGGTTCAATCACTAGACTAAACGATCTACCTTTGAAAATTTACTTTCTCTGAAAAAGACGGGCTCACGGGCTCACAGTCAAACCTTTGTAAAAAAGACGGGCTCCTCACGGGCTCAGGACGGGCTCCACTGTCAAATGGCGGGCTCCATAGATATAAAGGTAATGCTTTGACTGGTACTTTGGCAACACGAAGTAATGATAGTTGCCATCACTACAACAGTAACACCAGCCTCGTTTTCACGTCGAGCCTCGTTTATGTTTATTTAGGTCACAGTCTATGTCATAATTCATAGACTGTGCACACTGTAAGGATATTGGCATATCAAGGCCACCATTTCAGAGTTGTCTTTTGAATAAAGAAGTCGAAATCAGCTGATTAAAGTGGAGCCCGTGATTTTGCCTTGGAGCCCGTCCTGAGCCCGTATGGAGCCCGTCTTTTTTACAAGGGTTTGACTGTGAGCCCGTGAGCCCGCCTTTTTCAGAGAAATTGTATTTCTATCAATAGTCTGCATATTTAAGAAGGTTCAATCACTAGACTAAACGATCAACCTTTGAAAATTTACTTTCTCTGAAAAAGACGGGCTCACGGGCTCACAGTCAAACCTTTGTAAAAAAGACGGGCTCCTCACGGGCTCAGGACGGGCTCCACTGTCAAATGGCGGGCTCCGTAGATATAAAGGTAATGCTTTGACTGGTGCTTTGGCAACACGAAGCGATGATAGTTGCCATCACTACAACACTAACAATAGCCTCGTTTTCACGTTGAGCCTCGTTATCTTTTATTTAGGTCACAGTCTATGTCATAATTCATAGACTGTGCACACTGTAAGGATATTGGCATATCAAGGCCACCATTTCAGAGTTGTCTTTTGAATAAAGAAGTCAAAATCAGCTGATTAAAGTGGAGCCCGTGATTTTGCCTTGGAGCCCGTCCTGAGCCCGTATGGAGCCCGTCTTTTTTACAAGGGTTTGACTGTGAGCCCGTGAGCCCGCCTTTTTCAGAGAAATTGTATTTCTATCAATAGTCTGCATATTTAAGAAGGTTCAATCACTAGACTAAACGATCTACCTTTGAAAATTTACTTTCTCTGAAAAAGACGGGCTCACGGGCTCACAGTCAAACCTTTGTAAAAAAGACGGGCTCCTCACGGGCTCAGGACGGGCTCCACTGTCAAATGGCGGGCTCCATAGATATAAAGGTAATGCTTTGACTGGTACTTTGGCAACACGAAGTAATGATAGTTGCCATCACTACAACAGTAACACCAGCCTCGTTTTCACGTCGAGCCTCGTTTATGTTTATTTAGGTCACAGTCTATGTCATAATTCATAGACTGCGCACACAATAAAAACATTGGCATATCAAGGCCGTCATTTCATAGTTGTCTCTTGAATGAAGAAGTCAATATGAGCAGGGTGGGCACTATGCCAAACTCCTCCCCTTGTTGCTGAGTCAACGATTTTCTAAAAATAATATAGTAACCTAGGAACGAATTGGATCATTTTCAATGCATATTCTCTGACAGACTTACATATACTTTCTCTTTGCAAAATTTCTACGCAGCATTATGGATGGTTTCGACGAAAATGACTTGATGGAATCTTTAAACTGTCCCATACACGTTTACAGCGATGAAGATGACGTTATGGAAATTTTAATGGGCCCTTTGGAAACTCCACCTGAGCTCACCGAAAGGTTGGTGTGGTGGCCTTATAGTGAAGAGTTCAGTGACGAAGATGATGAAGAAGGTTAGCTGTACTCCCTAGTGTCTTTGACTTTTTAAAAGGTGTTGCATTTATAATTAACTTAGGTTCTTTTAATAACCTTACAGAAAACAACAGAAAAGGCGAACAGATTATTGCAATGGATGACGATCATGTGCTTGAAGAGTACATCATGTCCTGTGAGTTTCATATCTAGTATTGTATTTTTCATTATTTCAAAACATATTTTAGAAATTCCGTTTACGTTGATTTAGACGATGGTATTGAAACCAATGAAGACAGTTGTTGTTCCGAAATTAGCACTCAAGAATACTTTGGAGGAGATGAAGAAGAAGATGTAAAATGATTTTAATGGATTTAATTTATAGAATTTATTTCCTTCAAACGAAATAACAAATAGTCGTTCTTTACAAATTTACAGAAGGGCTCGTGTTGCGTTTAAATGTCAGAGATTCTGCGCGCATCCGGAGTGAGTCTTTATTTCGACAAGGGTGAAACGAGTATTCAGAATCCTTAAGTATAAGGCTCCAGCGACCTTTTCCATATTTGGAAATACCTCTACTCAAAAACACGTCTTCGTCTTTTGTAAATTTCACTTTCGAGGAAACTTTTAACTTTTCGTGAACGACTTCCTTTTTTAAATCGACGTCAAAACTTATTCGAGATCGGAATGCTGGATCTACTTGTATTTCGGCATTACAGTTGCTTTCAGGATTGCACGGAATGGTGTTTGTTATTGTAACATCATCGTCATCGTTCGTGTCGTCAGTAACTTGAGGTGAAGAACTGCTACAAGGTTGCGACAATATCGTTTCGGCTTGATCGAGTACTTGCTGATCGAAGGAACGCGCCGTGTTGTTGATTGATCTTAAAACGTCCATCATGCCTGCACTCACTTCCTTTCGTTTATTTCCAACCAGTTTCTCCATGCATTGCTTGCTGCGTGAAGCAACGTCTCTCGACAAACTCTTTTGATAGGCTACTTTCGCCACGTGAGAACTGTGCTTTTGGTCACGTGAAACGATTTCTCTTTCCGATTGGCTGAGTCTTTCCGCACTTTCCGTTTCCACAATTTGTCGATAGCGAGTCGGATGTATATATTTGCCAATAGCTTCGTGGACGAGGACACTCATGGCTGACGAGAACGCGGTGTATTGCTTTCCCTTGTTTGTAACGAGCAAATAGTCACAGTAAGGATTTAGTTTCGGTCGCACTAACTGGATATAGAAATCGAGAATCTCCATAGTTTCGGAATCGAGAATCACAGTGTCAAATAAATATCTATCGGCAGTTTTGAATTCCTTCTGGTCGATGTAACCACCATTGGTCTTTGCTTTATTAATCATTTCTATAGTTAAGTATTGATAGGTCATTGGTCTGGAGCACTTAACTCGAACAAATAAATACGTGGCAATAAATCTCGTTGCAAACGCCAGTTGAGATGCCGACACGTTTCGTTCGTCTCTGCATTCTTGCAAGATGTCTCGGAAACGATTGATGTGATATGGGATGACGTTTTCCATTTCGTCCAAGGTCGCCCAACTGTTTCGAGCAATGAGCGTTTCCAAATCCAGGTTGCGAGAATACTCGAGTCTCTTTCTCTTTCCCAGATTTTCTTTGCCACGTCGTATGTAAACTTCGGTGACCGCAAAACAGCGTAATGTGCTGTCGGATACACCACTCGCTTTTCGAAAGTCAAGTATGTCTGATATTGATTTTAAGTAATTTAACGACGCCGAACAACTTAGTTTCCAATCTTCTTCAAGAGTTTTGAGGAAGTCCATAATGATGGAGGGTGTACCCAAGCAACAATCGACAAATTCTTCGGTTAAACACGGTTCTGATTCGAGATCGTCAAAACTAGCCATTAAAAATTTCATACATCGTTGTGCACATTGCTTCGCTTCTTTTTCAGACTTCCCTCCTCCACATGGTGTACGCAGCCAGTTGCAAAACGTCTTTCCAATACCATCGTTAATAGAAAATGAAGGCTTGTGTGCTGTACATACTTTCTTTCTGATTGGCTGTTGTGCCTCGACTTCTTCCCTTTTGATATCTGGAGCTTCGTCAAAATAGTAATACCAACAATGCTTGACATCGATATGCTTGCGTAAACCTCGACTGCTTTTAAAACCAATGTGTAGGCAATTTTGCACTGGACAGATGTAAATATTTCTATCGTTTGGACGTAATACCAACTTTCTCTTGTGTTTAGCAGCACCATTGATTCCAACCCAGTTCACAACTAATGTTCTCTTCGACATTTTTAAAACTTTTTTATTTTATTTAAAAACATTTTTTATAACTTTAAACATATGACTTTTAACTTAACGATTTACACAAATAAAAAACGATAACTTAGTTCTTTAAACTTGAATGACATATTTATACCGTAGTGCGTTTCGCAGGAGAGTCATTTATTCATTCCTTTTTACAAAGGAACAATGTATTCCATTTTAATAGTATACACGAACTGTTCCATTACAAAAAGAATAGTTCGTGCCTTACGTAGTGAACAATTAAGACTTAATGAATAGGAAACATTTTGGAGTGCGCGATGGAAGAAAACGATCCTGTTAAGACACTCCATATCGATCTCCACAGTAGTGAACAAACTTTTCATTCACAAAAGAACGAGAGTGCACGATTTGTATAACAATGAAACACGGAGAACGTTATAGACTATTAAGGAACAATTAAGCGTGTCAAACTCTGTTCATTGACAGTTCACTGTCAAAATATTCTCAAGGGCCTTTCAACAAGAGTTTGAATGGGACAAACAACCCGAGTAAAAATTATAAAGCTACAATAAGTTAGTTTACAAAAAGTTGTTCACTGTGCGAAATAAAATGGAGTTTGCAATGTACGCACCCAAGAAAGAATTGCGAAGCAGTGTGATGAAAGAGGCGCTTAAAACCTTCATCGTGTCACCTGTTGTGGCGAAGCATTACGTATGCGCTGTGCGTTTGTTATGGTCACAGTGTTATGATTTGAAGGAAATGTGGACAAAAAGAAATGAGGTTTATTCTATCTCATTTTGTTTTATTTTATTGACTTCTTTATCAGATGTTAGTGCACTACAGAAGTTACAGGTAAGGCACTAAATAAAACCAAGACATTCTGTAAAAACGGTGAAATTATAGGTCGACGTGATTGTTAAAGATATGAACAAGGTGGTAGCTTTTATTTCCTGCGTAACGGCTGTTTCTCCTCCCGTGCCAGGAAAACGAAGACGTGTCGACGACGACAATGAAAGTGTTGAAGCAGACGACGAAAATGAAGATGAGTCCCAAAATGGAAATAATTTTTACCCTGGTTTAGCATACTGGATAGTGTGCAGCTGGCCAGAGTGTAGTTTATCAACATTCGAAGAAACCGCATCTAGAACATTCATGTGCGCGGGTTTCGAGGTGCACAGCTGCAAAGTTGTAAAAGGGAGAGGTAAGTTCTGTTTTGGCATTCGATTCCTCAACTATGCTGTAAGGGGTAATTCTGCGTTTTAAAAATTCTTTTGTAGGAAAAAGAACTCCGTTAGATTCGTATGCCTCCTCGTTGTATATTGTTTTGAAAGATCACAACTGCGAGAAGGCAATTGGGATGCTCAAAGATTTTCAAACGCACATGGTCCAGAAGGCAGCCGAAAAGGCTGGATACCCTATAACAACTGTGAATCTTTGGGAATCTTCCGAATTCTCGACCAACCCCGCCTGCACATATTTGACAAGGAAACTTGATCAAGAAACCAGAAAGAAACTGCTGGATGGTTGTGATAAAATAAAGTTTACTGATATGATATACACATTGGTAAATGAAGATGACGGAGGTAATTTGCTTTTTACTTATATAAATTTCCGTGTCACAAGCTATCACATCTTATCACATGTTGTCACCGACTATCACACCATCTGAAAATATAAGTTCGTTTGTAAATTCTTTCCCAGTCTCAATACTTCTTTTGTTTACTAACTTAATAATTTTCACTTTCCAAGGTTTAGAATCTCCTGGTGACCCAGTTAACCAGCGATCTGAGACACGGTTAGGGCAGGCCGTGGATGTAATAAAAAGACTGATGCGCGACAATGGTTATGGTTTGTGTGACGGTGCCGTGTATAAAAAAGTTCCGGAGGCGCAGTTCACCTATGTCTATTGTTGCAGTGTTAAAGATTACCTTTTGAGTAATCTGGGTAACGTGACGGTGGCTGATGCTATTGCCGCTCACGTTGGTGTTCTCAGTTCCTTGCTGAGTGAACGGGCATGTCGGTTGATTCAAACTTTGGAGATAGATTATGATTTTATCGAAGTTTCGGATTTGATATACCTGGTAAAAGGTTTGTTTACCACCCTAAAAGCTTAAAAGGTTCTCCAAGAGCCTTTGTCAGATATAAATACGTTCCTGGTGTTATTCCAAATCCAGAAAAGTTTATTGAAGGTGACTGTTTAGTTTCGGTGGTTGCTACCTGAATAATCTAAAAATTGAATTTCCACCAGTAACCGTTTTCTATTTAGGTGTGGAAAACAGTTTCCCGAATCCTTTGCGTAGACGACGCTTCTATCAGAAGTACTATCAGATATTGCTTCATGGAAAGTTTCCAATGAAGGAGCCCAAGCTTTGTCTTGTTGGCCCTCCAGATAGTGGCAAAACTAGCTGGTTCTCCCCTTTCGAAGGTACATCATTATTCATTGATCTGTATTTTGAACAACTGCGGTGGGTTTTTGTTTTCTAACGTGTGTTTTCGTCTTCCAGGCATCATTCCTTCTCGGTATATTGCCGGTGTGGTAGAAGACGGCCGTTTCTCTGGTCAAATGATCAATCAACGCACTCAAGTCGTTTTCATGGACAAGTGGACGTCTAACAGCTTGTCGTGTGAAAATGCGAAACGGATTTTGCAAGGTCGGTCCCATGTCTTCAGTTTAACTTGTGGCATTGGCTGTCCTACAACGCAATTTCTTATCCAACTGATTTTAGGTGGTTTTATTATGATTGCTCAAAAGCATAAAGAGCCTTGCAAACTCAACTACAGAAGCGGGTTCTTCATAACAACCAATGTCTACCCTGACTTCGGAGACAACGTTGATGGAGAAGCAGTTCGGCGAAGATTATCGGTATTCGAAACGAAGGCTTTACCGAACAAAGACGGTCAAGTTTCCGGTATGTTCCAACATTACTTGTCATAGCCTATAGCGCTGTAGATTTACTATAGCTTTATCAATGTTCTGTCACATTTCAGCATGGCTCAGACGTAATTGTATGGATGTGTTCCACTACGTAGCACACCAACTACGAATGGTCTCGCTGTTCCAGTCGTCGGACGAATTCATTGATCAAAATGCTAGAGCCATTTACAACGACTTCGATTGTGACCCACAAAGTCTTCTTCTTGTAGACGAGCAGTTCCAGTACTCACAGTCGAATGTGGCGGACGCCCAAATGCCATCTGCAACACAAGTACCAGACGAGGCCGTTGCGTTTGCAATTCTCGAAGCCGACTCTACTGATCAGAACCTGTACGAGATTCTGAGCACTGATCACGCGTTGGCGGATTTCACCAGCGCTTTGAACGACGTCCAATACATGACGAAAGTGCTGCGCATAGCCAAATCCGCTTGGCAGGAAATATTTCTTGGGTTAAGTGTGAAAGCACTTGAAGTGTTTGAAATAAGGTATTCCGTTGAGTGGAACGGAACGGATGCCATTTACGACGCTTGGCTAATCAGGGGCAACAGGGAAAGACGAGCTTTCCTGTTGACCACTTTTACGCATCGATTTCCTGATTGGAAACAACAGGTTTTCCCTGTTGACAGTGCAGACGAACGGAAGCCTTTCAAGATTAAAATATTGCCTACATACACAATTGATATCAGCAGCGACAGTGACGGCGAAAGTTGCGACGACAAGACAAAGATAAAGCTGTTCTGTCCAAATATTGTGAGCACTAACATCATTGAAATATCGGATAGCGAATAAAACACAACAAAAACAACAACTGTTGTCGTTTCAATTCATTTCCTTCCACAACTCAAATAATAACAGCTCCCCAATTTAGAGTCTTCTAATGACTTGCCGAAACCTAATCCAATTATTTAATTAATCTAATCCTGTCGCAGCTTATCACGCCACTATCACAAGCTATCACATGTTATCACCCACTATCACACTTTCAGGAAAATTAAAAAAAGTTTCGGCAAGATAGTACCAAATTCTTAAATATAGCAAGTTGAGGTCTTGTCACTCGTTATCACACCACTATCACACGTTATCACATGTTATCACCGGCTATCACACATTTTAGAAGCGTAAGTATCTTCTTCAATTCAAACTTTCCATACTTAAGAACTGGGTAATAACTTGCCAAAAGTTTATTTAATTTTCCTGAAAGTGTGATAGCGAGTGATAACATGTGATAACGAGTGATAGTGGTGTGATAGGCTGTGACAAGTAATTGTCAATTAGTTAACCTTTTAAGATTTTTTGAACAATTAGATAAATTTTCGTCAGTTCATTAGGCAGATTGTAATTAGTAAAGTCTCTGATTTTTCACTTGTTATCGAATTCAAATAGATCCTTACGCTTCTAAAATGTGTGATAGCCGGTGATAAGATGTGATAAGGTGTGATAGTGGTGTGATAACGAGTGACAAGATACAAACTTTCCATACTTAAGAACTGGGTAATAACTTGCCAAATGTTTATTTAATTTTCCTAAAAGTGTGACAGTGGGTGATAACATGTGATAGCGAGTGATAGTGGTGTGATAAGGAGTGATAAATTAGAAACTTTAGTTTGAACCCCAACCCAAACGAGTGAAGAAGGGGTATTGTTGTATGGAATTAAAAAGAATTTTTGGCATAATGTCGTGTTTTGTTCTCAAACCAGGTTATCATTTATCAATAAGAAAATTTTACATGTCAATGCGAAAAAGTCTCAAGAGTTATAGTATCTCACACGACAAGAGTCTGTTTGAAATACTCTTCAGCATTACGTTTGTACGCCAACGATTCCAAGCGCATCCGAAGTGAGTCTTTATTCCAACACGGATGAAATGAGTAGTCCGAATCTCGAAGTATAAGGCTTCAGAATCCCTTACCATATTTGGAAATGCCTTTATATAAAAATATATCTTCTTCTTTAGTAAATTTTACCCGAATTGCAGTTCGGGTTTGTTCCTGCACCACCTCTTTCTTTAACTGCACATTTGAACTTATCAAGGATACTAACGAACTGTCTATTTGAAAGCTTATAGATGGATTGTTTTCGGAAATAGGTGAAAAGCTACCAGTTATCGTTACATCGTCTTCTCCACTTTTGTCAACTGTAATACATTTTGATGAACTTGCACTCGGTTGTGATAATATCGTTTCTGATTGGTCAAGTACACGTTGATCGAAGGTTGTATTATTAATTGTTCTCAGAACATCCATCATGCCAGCACTCACTTCTTTACGTTTATCACCGATCAGTTTGTCCATGCATTCTTTACTACGAGAAGCAACGTCCCTCGACAAACTCTTTTGATAAGCTATCTTGGCGACGTGAGAACTGTGTTTTTGGTCACGAGAAACGATTTCTCTGTCCGGTAGGCTGAGTCTTTCCGCACTTTCCGTTTCCACAATTTGTCGGTAGCGTGTCGGATGTATGTATTTGCCAATAGCTTCGTGAACGAGAATGCTCATTGCGGACGAAAATGCAGTGTATTGCTTTCCTTTATTCGTCAACAATAGATAGTCGCAAGTTGGATTCAGTTTTGGTCTTACCAACTGGATATAATAGTCCAGAATTTCCATAGTTTCAGAGTCTAAAATAACAGTGTCAAATAAATATCTATCAGTTGTCTTGAATTCCTTTTGATCAATAAAACCTCCATTGGTCTTCGCTTTATCAATCATTTCAATGGTTAAGTATTGATAAGTCATTGGTCGGGAGCACTTAACTCGAACAAATAAATAGGTAGCAAGGAATCTCGTTGCAAACGCCAGTTGAGATGCCGACACGTTGCGTTGGTCTCTGCATTCTTGTAAGATGTTCCTAAAACGATTGATGTGATATGGAATGACGTTTTCCATTTCCTCCAAGCTCGCCCAACTGTTTCTAGAGATGAGCGTCTCTAAATCCAGGTTGCGAGAATACTCGAGTCTCTTTCTCTTTCCGAGATTTTCTTTACCGCGTCGTATGTAAACTTCGGTGACGGCAAAACAACGTAAAGTGCTGTCGGATACACCGTTCGCCATTCGAAAGTCTAGTATGTCTGATATTGATTTTAAGTAATTCAACGACGCAGAACAATTTAGTCTCCAATCCTCTTCAAGAATTTTAAGAAAGTTCATAATGATGGAGGGTGTACCTAAGCAGCAATCCACAAATTCTTCGGTTAAACACGATTCCGATTCCAGGTCGTCAACACTTGCCATTAAGAATTTCATACATCGTTGAGCACATTGCTTCGCTTCTTTTTCAGACTTTCCTCCACCACACGGTGTTCGCAGCCAGTTCAAAAATGTCTTTCCAATGCCATCGTTAATAGAGAAAGAAGGTTTGTGCACCATGCATACTTTCTTTCTTATTGGCTGTTGTGCTTCGACTTCTTCTCCTTTAATGTCTGGAGCCTCGTCAAAATAGTAATACCAGCAGTGTTTGACATCTATATGCTTGCGTAAACCTCTACTACTTTTGAAACCGATGTGCAGACAGTTTCTCACAGGACAGATGTAAATATTTTTATCGTTTGGTCGTAACACCAGCTTTCTCTTGTGTTTAGCAGCGCCATTGATTCCAACCCAGTTCACAATTAATGTTCTGTTTGCCATTATCAACTTGTTCTTTCATCATTTATGATAAAATCTTCCATCGAAATACAACGTAAAATTTGTTCTTCAAACATCAGTCAACATATTTTATACTGTATCGCGCATCACGAGAGGGTCACTTAATTTTTCCCTTTAGAAAAGAATGATTCATTCTCTTTCTATAGATGAAACGAATTGTGCTTTTAAAAAGAGAATAATTTGTTTCAAATAAAGTGGAACAATATGAGAATTGCAATGTTGAACATTTTGGAGTGCTTTTACGAATCAAATATTCATTATCAAGCACTCCGTTTTGATCTCCACTAGAATGACCGTGTTTGTCATTCCCAAAAGAACAAGAGTGCACGATTTGTACAGCAATGAAATATAAAGAACATTATGGATCATTAAGGAACAATTAAGCGTGTAAAACTGTGTTCATTCACAGTTCACTGTAAAACTATTCTCAAGGGTCTTCTAACAAGGACTTAAACGTAACAAACAGTGTAAGTATAAAAAATGAAGCTACAATAAGTTAGTTGACGAAACTGTGTTCACTGCGCGTCGATTATAAATTACATGGCTCAAGCAGCGAAGAAACTTGATGCATTATGTTTTTATCAATTTTCGACACCAAAGCCTCGTTTCCATTTCATAACCTCTCTTTGCTTCTGGGTGCGATTCAGGCTAACCGATATACCATAGACTGTGCAAAGTGCTCAAGGTAATCAAGGCAATGCCTTGGAAACCTTTTCTTGAATAAAGAAGTCCATAACAGCTGATTTATGTGGAGCCCGCTATTTTGCCTTTGGAGCCCGTCGGAGCCCGTCGGAGCCCGTCTTTTCAACATAGGTTTGACTGTGAGCCCGTGAGCCCGCCTTTTTAAGAGGAATTATATGTTTATTAATAGTCTGCATATTAAAGAAGGTTCAATCACTAGACTAAATAATCTACCTTTAAAAATTTACTTTCCACCACAAAAGGCTGGCTCACGGGCTCACAGTCAAACCTTTGTAAAAAAGACGGGCTCACACGGGCTCCAATGTAGAATGACGGGCTCCTTTTGTATGCACGTAATAAGTATTTTAGTGAAGTGTTTACACTACGCTCAACCCGTTGACATGGCAATTTTCGACACTAAAGCCTCCTTTCCATTTTATAACCTCTCTTTGCTTCTGGGTGCGAATCAGGCTAACCGATATACCATAGACTGTGCAAAGTGCTCAAGGTAATCAAGGCAATGCCTTGGAAACCTTTTCTTGAATAAAGAAGTCCATAACAGCTGATTTATGTGGATCCCGCTACTTTGCCATTGGAGCCCGTCGGAGCCCGTCTTTTCAACAAAGGTTTGACTGTGAGCCCGTGAGCCCGCCTTTTACAGAGGAATTACATGTTTATTAATAGTCTGCATATTAAAGAAGGTTCAATCACTAGACTAAATGATCTACCTTTAAGAATTTACTTTCCACCACAAAAAGGCTGGCTCACGGGCTCACAGTCAAACCTTTCAAACACGGGCTCCAATGAAGAATGACGGGCTCCATTGATATAAAGGTAATGCTTTAACTGGTGCTTTGGTAACAGGAAGAAATGATTGTTTCCATCACTACAGCAATCATGCCGGGCTCGTTTTCACTTCTAGCGTTATTATCGAATGTTGGAGTTACAGTCTTCGTTACAATTTATATAGACTGTATAGAGTGGACGCTATACCAAACTCCTTTTCTTGTTGGTAAATCAATGATTTGCTGGAAACAATATAATAAATCTGGGAACGAATTGCATCATTTTCTATTCATGTTTTCCTACAACCATTCGTATATTCTTGTCTATGTAAGTTATCGACGCAGCAACATGGATAGTTTTAACGAAAGTGAATTAATGGAATCTTTTGATTCTCCCATCCATGTTTACAGTGATGAAGATGAAGCTTTTGAAATTATAATGTTTCCTTTGGAAAATCCACCCGAGCTCACAGAAAGGTTGGTTTGGTGGCCTTATAGTGAAGAGTTCAGTGACGAAGATGATGAAGAAGGTTAGCTGTACTCCTTAGTGTCTTTGACTTTTTAAAAGGTGTTGCATTTATAATTAACCTAAGTTCTTTTCATAACCATACAGAAAAGAATGGCGAACAGATTATTGCAATGGATGACGATCATGTGCTAGAAGAGTACACCATGTCCTGTGAGTTTCATATCTAGTATTGTATTTTTCATTATTGCAATTAATATTATTAGAAATTCCGTTTACGTTGATTTAGACGTTGGTATTGAAACCAATCAAAACATTTCCGAAACAAGCACTCAAGATTACTTTGGGGGAGATGAAGAGGATGTAAAATGATTGTAGTGATTTTAATTTATTTAATTTAATTTATTTCCTGTAGAAGAAATAACAAATAGCCGTTCTTTACAAATTTACAGATGGGCTGGTGTTGCGTTTAAATGTCAGAGATTCTGCGTGCATCCGGAGTGAGTCTTTATTTCGACAAGGGTGAAACGAGTATTCAGAATCCTTCATTATAAGGCTCCAGCGACCTTTTCCAGATTTGGAAATACCTCTACTCAAAAACACGTCTTCGTCTTTTGTAAATTTCACTTTCGAGGAAACTTTCAACTTTTCGTGAACGACTTCCTTTTTTAAATCGACGTCGAAACTGATTCGAGATCGGAATGCTGGATCTACTTGTACTTCGGCATTACAGTTGCTTTCGGGATTACGTGAAATGGTGTTGGTGATTGTGACATCATCGTCATCGTTCGTGTCGTCAGTAACTTGAGGTGAAGAACTGCTACAAGGCTGCGACAATATCGTTTCGGCTTGATCGAGAACTTGCTGATCGAAGGAACACGCCGTGTTGTTGATCGATCTTAAAACGTCCATCATGCCTGCACTCACTTCCTTTCGTTTATTTCCAACCAGTTTCTCCATGCATTGCTTGCTGCGTGAAGCAACGTCTCTTGACAAACTCTTTTGATAGGCTACTTTGGCCACGTAAGAACTGTGCTTTTGGTCACGTGAAACGATTTCTCTTTCCGATTGGCTGAGTCTTTCCGCACTTTCCGTCTCCACAATTTGTCCATAGCGAGTCGGATGTATATATTTGCCAATAGCTTCGTGGACGAGGACGCTCATGGCGGACGAGAACGCGGTGTATTGCTTCCCCTTGTTTGTAACGAGCAAATAGTCACAGTTAGGATTTAGTTTCGGTCGCACTAACTGGATATAGAAATCGAGAATCTCCATAGTTTCAGAATCGAGAATGACAGTGTCAAATAGATATCTATCGGCAGTTTTGAATTCCTTCTGGTCGATGTAACCCCCATTGGTCTTTGCTTTCTTAATCATTTCTATAGTTAAGTATTGATAGGTCATTGGTCTGGAGCACTTAACTCGAACAAATAAATACGTAGCAATAAATCTCGTTGCAAACGCCAGTTGAGATGCCGACACGTTTTGTTCGTCTCTGCATTCTTGTAAGATGTCTCGGAAACGATTGATGTGATATGGGATGACGTCTTCCATTTCGTCCAAGGTTGCCCAACTGTTTCGAGCAATAAGCGTTTCCAAATGCAGGTTGCGAGAATACTCGAGTCTCTTTCTCTTTCCCAGATTCTCTTTACCACGTCGTATGTAAACTTCGATGACCGCAAAACAACGTAATGTGCTGTCGGATACACCGTTCGCTTTTCGAAAGTCAAGTATGTCTGATATTGATTTTAAGTAATTTAACGACGCCGAACAACTTAGTTTTCAATCTTCTTCAAGAGTTTTAAGGAAGTCCATAATGATGGAGGGTGTACCCAAGCAACAATCGACAAATTCTTCCGTCAAACACGATTCTGATTCAAGGTCGTCAAAACTAGCCATTAGAAATTTCATACATCGTTGTGCACATTGTTTTGCTTCTTTTTCAGACTTCCCTCCTCCACATGGTGTACGCAGCCAATTCCAGAACGTCTTTCCAATACCATCGTTAATAGTAAAGGAAGGCTTGTGTGCCGTACATACTTTCTTTCTGATTGGCTGTTGTGCCTCGACTTCTTCCCTTTTGATATCTGGCGCTTCGTCAAAATAGTAATACCAACAATGCTTGACATCGATATGCTTGCGTAAACCTCGACTGCTTTTAAAACCAATGTGTAGGCAATTTTGCACTGGACAGATGTAAATATTTCTATCGTTTGGACGTAATACCAACTTTCTCTTGTGTTTAGCAGCACCATTGATTCCAACCCAGTTCACAACTAATGTTCTCTTCGACATTTTTAAAACTTTTTTATTTTATTTAAAAACATTTTTTATAACTTTAAACATATGACTTTTAACTTAACGATTTACACAAATAAAAAACGATAACTTAGTTCTTTAAACTTGAATGACATATTTATACCGTAGTGCGTTTCGCAGGAGAGTCATTTATTCATTCCTTTTGACAAAGGAACAATGTATTCCTTTTTAATAGTATACACGAACTGTTCCATTACAAAAAGAACAGTCCGTGCCTTACGTAATGAACAATTAAGACTTATTGAAAAGGAAACATTTTGGAGTGCGCGATGGAAGAAAACGATCCTGTTAAGACACTCCATATCGATCTCCACAGTAGTAAACAAACTTTTCTTTCACAAAAGAACAAGAGTGCACGATTTGTATACTAATGAAACACGGAGAACGTTATAGACTATTAAGGAACAATTAAGCGTGTCAAACTCTGTTCATTCACAGTTCACTATCAAAATATTCTCAAGGGCCTTTTAACAAGAGTTTGAATGGGGGACAAACAACCCGAATAAAAATTATAAAGCTACAATAAGTCATTCGCGAAAGTTAATTCCCGCGAAAAAATTATTTTTTTCACCGAAATATTAGAAACATTTTACCAAAATATAGTATGCTTTAATTTAGGGTTTTCCTCTGGGGCTCGTTTGAAATAAATAGGTAACCTTTTCAAAAACTGTATTTGTTGTTCGTATTTTGACTAACTTGTTTGTACTTTGACTTGTCTTATTTTTGAATCATGGAAAAACTTTTTTGAACTGCATTATTCGCGAAAGTTAATTCTCGGGAAACATAGTCAAATGGGCCATTCGCAAAAGTAAATTCCCAAAATTTCGTGGATTTTTCGCCTCGCGAAAGTTTATTCCTTTAAAGTATCCTCCTCCTCCTATTATAGCAATACTTTCTGATTTTACTTGTTAAGCCTTATTTACACTTTTTAAAAATTATACTAGGTTTAATGTGACTTAGGCCTAAGACATAACAAAAAGTAACAATGAGGTTTTACGCAGATTTTCAGCTGCGTAAGTAGATGAAAATATCCTGTCTAAAGGTTTGATGGAAAAAAATGTCTAGACCAAATATCTGAAGAGTTTGATTAGCAGCCGTACTTTCATCAAATTTTAAAGCTTGTCCGAAATGCGTTCCATCGAAACTGTAAACTCCATAAGCAAGATTTTTTATAGCATAATTGAATCGTAACGCCCTTGAGCTGCCTTGGCGTAATGTGTATTGCACTGGTTTTATCGGTCCGTTTGGATTTCCGCTCAACCAAATGATGTATGGTTTGTGGTGTCTTCTGATAAGAATATGTTAGACTAGTGACCCCGGTAAAAATTTTTACCGAGTTTTACTTTGAAACGGATGTGTCATATTGGCTTTTCCCGTGTGCGAACCCCGTGACGAAAAATAACATCACCGAATTGCACAATGGTTCCCCTGTGATGATCAAGCAAAAACACTGACGTCATACTACGTGCTACTATATAATAATCGTAAAAAACCGCATGGCCTAACGAAACATATGACCACAATTAAGAAGATTTTGACCGTAAAATTCAACAAAATTTATCACTGTCTAAAATAAAAGTATGACACACACTTGGTATTATACATAAGATTGATAAGTGGTAGAAGATATTGGTTCCAAACAAACTCTTCTTGAAAATCATTATGACCACCCATCCCTATGACAAATAACAAAAGTTTTTCATTTGCAGGAAATAACATCATCTTTTTGACAGCGTTCACAGCTACAGGCAGGTAAGTTGCTGAATATGTCTGTTCAAAATGGAACTTCACATTAGATGTTTGCCTTGATGTGAATGATTTTTCTTGCCAAACGAGCTCTACACTTGAATATACACAGGAAGAAGAATATCTTTTCATTCGGAAATTTTCATGGTTAATAACGCAAGAGGTCATAAAAGGTTACACGTTTTTCTTTTTATCAGCATACGTTAGTAGTAATGTTGCTAAAAAATGACCATCTTTTTAGTAGTAGTATTACTTAATTTGTTGCTATGCATTAATTAAAAACACATAAATGTCCCATCTTGAGAACCATTGTGAACGTTTTATAAAACTAAATTTGTTTAAATATCTAAGTATAACGTCTAGGAGATTCATATCATTACATGGAGCGCACAACCTAGTGCTGCAACCTAGTGTATAAACCTAGTGTAACAATTTTAAGAAAAGTGATGTACCTATGCAAGTGCTGTATTGATCTAAGATTTGGTAGTGCGTTGCTTGAGAAAATTTACTAGTGTTGCTTATAAACCTGTTGTAAAGTCGTGCATAGTTTAAATATAGGCTTCAAAAACAAACATATTCTAAAGTAAGTACATTCCTTTAGATTATCACAGAAAAAACAATGGAAGCTTGTATTTCTAATGGTAGGCATTCAGGTATTTTTCAAATATTTTGTCAAAATTTCAATGAACCAAGGTCAGACTAATTGTAATAGATAAGTAGAAGTGGAAAGTCCTACTCTTTTTGTGCGTCGCATAAAAAGATCTTAAAATTGATGGAGAAAAATGCCTAGACCAAGTATCTTAAGAGTTTGATTAGCAGTCGTACTTTCACCAAATTTAAAGCTTGTCCGAAATGTGATCCATCGAAACTATAAACTCCATAAGCAAGATTGAAATTTTCAAATATAGTCACATTGTAAGGTTTCAGGCGACCTTTTATAGCATCATTAAATCGTAACGCCCTTGCGCTACCTTGGAGTAAAGTAAATTGCACTGGTTTTATCGGCCCGTTTGGATTTCCGCTCGACCAAATGATGAATGGTTTGTGTGTCTTCCGATAAGAATATATTACATTGATGAGTGGTAAAAGATATCGGTTCCAAACTAACTCTTCTTGAAAATCATTATGACCACCGATCCCTATGACAAATAACGAAAGTTTTTCATTTGCAGGAAATAACATCATCTTTTTGACAGCTTTCACAGCCACGGGCAGGTTAGCGGCTGAATATGTCTGTTCAAAATGAAACTTCACATTAGATGTTGTATATTTGCAAAACTTTGGGTTTGCCTTGATGTCAGTCATATTTCTTGCCAAGTGATCTCTACACAATCGCTCGTAAAACTGATACTCATATGCACATTCTATTTTTTCTTTTTCTTTCAACAAGTGTTTCAAAACACCATACTCCGGATCATCTGTTAGGTGAATGAGAAGGGCAGCGAACAGATGACGTACAAGTGAATCTCCTAAAAATGTTACTGTTGAAAACTTCGCTTCTAAATATGTGCAGCTGCTTTTCATATCGAAATTTCTAATTGGTTCATATTGTTCCACCCAATCATAAAATTCCGGTTGTATAATGTTCTTGTAGTCTGTACAGTGTGGTCTGCAGTCACAAAAGCTAGAGCTACTACCACATCCTCCAATCTGCTCATTACAACATGGATTCTCCGAAGAAGCATTGCATTGTGCTTGCAGCCTAGAAAGAATATGAAAGTGATTTTAACAGACATATATGTTGTCATTTCTAATCAAGTCCGATTTTGTTTTCCTGCTTGCATAAATAAGTCTCCGATCCTCCAATTTAACGAACAATAAAGTGTCAGGTTTACAAATATACAAAGGGAGTAGGAGATTCAAGGTTTCTTATTTTAGCTGACAGAGTGTGTGTGACGATGTTTCAATCATGTAAGTTTTAACCAGGATGATGTTTGACCCTAAGCCAACCCTCGCCCACACATAGCGATTGAAACAGTTTGTCTAAGATTGGACCTTTACTGTAACATGCTGTGTTACACAACACTGATGTGCACGTATCAGTGTTGAGATAATCGTTCATTCTGTAAAGAAGTTCCGAAAATTAAAGAACATTGTGATTATTGATTATTGTGAGTCCATTTGTTTTTTCATGTTTTTCATAACAAATCAGACGTGTTTCAGGATATATGTTACATATTTCAGGATTTAGGATTCAGGACTATCCCAGCAGGCACCAAACGTTATACTAACGTTAGTGTTACGTTAAAAAGTTACATCAGGACAACGTTAAATTTCATTAATTTACGTTATACTAACGTTAGTGTTACGTTATTTTTTACGTTGTGGTAACGTTGGTGATTGGTTAGAATGGAAGTCTTTTTTTAATTAGTATAACGTTAAATACTTACGTTAGTATAACGTTAAATACTTACGTTAGCATAACGTTAGAAAGTTACATCAGGACAATTGCCGTAACAACAAGCATTCGTTTAACACCTTCACTTATATTTGTTTCTTTTTCTTCTACTAGGCATGCGTAAATATTGACATAAAAATATGCTTTTCTTGTCAATTAAAGGTAAATATCAACTTCTATGACTATTCGCTGTTTTCGTCATTTTTCTTACTTTGTTGAGATGGACACAGGGATTTGTTTATAATGACTTCAAAAGTCATTACAATGTTATAACATTTTGATGTTGTTAATACAACGTAGATTAACGAAATTTAACGTTGTCCTGATGTAACTTTCTAACGTTATGCTAACGTAAGTATCTAACGTTATACTAACGTAAGTATTTAACGTTATACTAATTAAAAAAAAGACTTCCATTCTAACCAACCACTAACGTTACCACAACGTAAAAAATAACCTAACACTAACGTTAGTATAACGTAAATTAACGAAATTTAACGTTGTCCTGATGTAACTTTCTAACGTTATACTAACGTAAGTAGTTAACGTTGGAATAACGCTGATTTTACGTTGGTAACGTTAAACCTAGAATCAACGTTAGACTAACGTTGAATAAACGTTGGGTGCCTGCTGGGATGGGATTATATAGGACTATATAGGATTATGTATATAGGATTATATACATAGGATTATATATATAGGACTATAAAGATAGAGATAAAGCTATAAATTTTGTAACACAATGCTTATGTTGGTCAACAAAGGAAATGTTTGTCAAAGCTTCAAAATGTCAGGTTTACAAATATGCAAGGAAAGTAGGAAATTTAAGTCTTTTTTAAAGGGACGACAAACGACAATTTGATACATAATAGGGCTGAAAAAGTTGATTAACAAGTCTTTTTAGAGATCGGGAAATTTCGTTTTGCTGATATTATTGAATTTAAAAATATCAAATTATTCAATGCATAATTGTGATGTAATAGGAGATTACTTGAAATTTCTCATCACTATTACTGATATATGAATGAATATTGCATATTATAAAATAACTGTAAAAAGACTTTTCGAACTCTCATTTCCCCAAGTATGATTTTCATCACACGATGCCTTTAAACTCTCAATATTTTTTGTTAATTTTATCCAAATACCTACATACAATTTATTCTGCATAATCAGATTACATAATCATTTTCTGTCATTCTTCGGATACATTTAACGCGAAATGAACAAATATATAGGCCAAGATAGTAACCATCGAATTAGCAACTTACGGGTGGATTCAAGATCACAAGATTGCGACTAGTCACTTCAAAATGATATAAACAGTTATACAGTTACACAAGTAATTTCAAATATATAGCTTCCGCCATTAACAGTGAAAGTTTATCCTATCGAAAGTGGCTGTCAAGTAAGCTAGTTCACAAAAAGCATCAATCCCTAAGCGATTGAAAGAATGCTGAATTCGCATTTCTTTGTAACAACAATAACAACAGCACTGACTGGTAATGAAGTAGTTTTGTAGTTTTGAAAAATGAAATTGAACGATACAAGCAGTTTCGTCATATCTATCTTAATACAACTGAGGCCTGAAACAACTGAATGTCTGTACTGTATGGCCTTCCATAAAGATTGCACGACATTTTTGATGCTAATTATTGTCGTGATGTTGAGGGAAGAAAAAGAACGCGTAGAGTTGTAATGTATTTTTGCATATTGAGGAAAAAAAAAATCAGAAAAACAAAGCAATACTAGGGGTACAGATTTTTTTATCACAAATCATTTCGCTTGAAACAATTTATTTTTTATTTGTAAAAAAGCATTGCAATTCCTTTTGTTGTCATGAATATCGAAGAAATTAACGATGATCTCGATTGTTTAACTCGTTGTTGACAGAACCCAATATCATTTTTATAACTTATTCAGTTATAATCAACCCAAAGTAAACCTACCCTCCACTCATAACATATCGTAAGCCACAAAGATTATCATTTCTGACTAATGGCGTTCGCCACAAACCCATCACTTTCCCAATTCTCATGTTAGCATTATCAATGTATGTCTTCAACTCTTGTGAAATGTTTGTACGTTTAATCCATGCACCATCAAAGACCTTCGACGAAAGCGATCTGTTGACTTCGGTGATATTCCATTCCACCATGTATTTTGGATAAGTTCTGTAGTTATCAGTTTTTAGTAGAAACATGAATACGGTCACACTCACAAGAAATATCGAACAACTTAAAATCTTTGACATCCCATATCTCGGAAAAGTTTTCATTTTAAGATTTCTATATAAGAAAAGAAAAAATAAATTATCAGTTGGTTAATTTTCTTCGCCTTTTTTATATACGAACAACAACGCTTTTTCTAATTAACTTGATAAACAACAACAACATAAAACGTTGAAACTCACTATGCTTCCTACTTTTTAAGCAAGCTAATTACTGAAGAATTGAAGAATAAAGCGCCAATGTTTTTTCATAAGCGTCCTTGTCTAATAATGCCGTCCCTGTCAATGACACATACATAATGAAGTGTATAATCTCTTAGAAAAAAGTTTATTTTGGACAATTAAAAGTAATCACAACGGCCTATATTTTATCAGGGATGTGATTTTATCAAATTAAAATGTCAAACATGCCATGCTTAAGTTACAGAAATCTTTTAACGGTTTAGTTGTTTCTTGTATAGTTTTTTAAATAACATTTACATACCTATTGGCATTACCACATAGCATTTACCTACTAAAACAAAAATATTGAACGACTTCAGCGCTATGTACGAAGCGAAAAGTCAGGGAAAATAGTTTAGTTTCAATAAAAATACACTTCAAAGTTAAATTATTAAAAAAAACATAGTGCATGTTATGTTTTATGTCAATACTGCCATGAGAATTCCAAGGTGTAAAACCTTACTACATGCATCTGGGTTAAGTGTATAATTATTGCAATGTATCTTAGGTTCAGGTGTTGCCTTTTTCACAAAATGAACTGAAATGAAAATGAAATGAAAAGATAATTTTGGACCAAATAATCAAACAACTCATTATTTAGATGACGTAAGACAAAAAGGCTTAAATTTTTAAAGTGCTTAAAATTTTTTTTAGAAAGTGTTTACATATATTAATTAGACTATGCTGATTAGGAATTTTCATTTTTCAAAATTTGTTCAAGAAGAGAAAATTTGGGCCTAAGATGCACTAAATTTTCAAAACAGATGAGGACCTATGTCTTGGTCATCACCGAATTGAAGGTGAAAAAATCAAGTTTTACATTTTTCACCAAAGTGTAAAAATTGACCCCCATGGTAAAAATTGTCACCATTGATTTGTTCTTAGTGGAAATCTAAGCACTTTTAGAATTTAGTCCAAATGTTTCCTAA
Organism: Turritopsis dohrnii; assembly: GCA_027922465.2. Taxonomy (NCBI): domain Eukaryota; kingdom Metazoa; phylum Cnidaria; class Hydrozoa; order Anthoathecata; family Oceaniidae; genus Turritopsis; species Turritopsis dohrnii. The sequence goes on along the minus strand of BQMF02000133.1, from coordinate 122,799 downwards.
AATTCACTTTTGGGTTCAAATATGATGAAAAAAGGATTCCCAAATTCTAAATTGTCCTTCATGCACATTTTCACGTGCCAAAAAGCAGAACGATAAAATCATCATGGAAGTTGCTTATTGACGTAATCTGAAGACTTTTTGGTAAATCTTCTTTCTTAATTATCAAAAAGCGATGATTGAACCATGGACGTGTAAAAAGAGAAGGACTCACAACTCATTTCAATAGCTATTCAATTCTATTGTTAAAATCCATTGTGTCGGCATCCCTTTCATACCAAAGCGCGTCTCGCATTTCACTGGATTTTTGTTGAGGCGAACGATTATTTACGTGCCAATCCAACGCGGAAAATCGAAATATCAGAGGAATTAAGACTCATTAGCTTTCAAAACACTTTTATTCATTGTTCAAGGCCACAGACGACCATATGTAATCGTTTTTAAAATGTTTGTGAGTTTGCTAGAAGATGTTACAAGTGAAAATAGAAGAAAATTATGGCACAGCGCCTCTGCATGTTATGAAGTTAATATTTGCGCCTCAAAAATGCCTAAGCTACACAAAACAGAGAGATAGTTTATCTAACTTTTCTGCAAGTTTCAAGTCTGAAGCTTTAGGAACTCCTAAGGAATCATACTTTTAGTTTTGGTGTTTTTCAACAGTTTTCGTGTTTATAAAAAATGGCTGCTAGTTTTACCCGCGTTTTGCGAATCTATTGTTTGCTAGGTACATTAGGACATTACTTTCAGACTTGTCTGTGATGTTTTTCGCTTGGTTGTATTTTTTAGTTTTCTTGCACCATCATGTCATGGTTTGAATCCTGTGACAAGACAAGAAAGGAATTTTTTATTTGTTTACCTAGCTACACATAGTATCATTTGTATCATTATACATTTGAAATCTCTTTTTATTTTAGACAATCATATAATATAAAGTTTAGTAACAAATAAAAAATGAACCTCATGGTTTAAAATCATGATGGATGATGTGGTTAGTGAAGAAGAGATTACTCATTTCGAAAATTCTGTCCAACATAGATTTGGCACAAAAGTTAGAAGGAATCAATTTGTTTCAATTCATTTTGTACTGCTATCTGTTCAATGTTTGCTTATGCCTGGGTATAGAAATCTGTGTTATATTGTTATTTGTTTATACATTAAATCTATATTAAAAACATGATTTCCGTCCAATATATGGCATTTTAAAAGTTTCAATGTTTGGCTGTGTTTCATGTCACTAGGGTAAAAAATAATTTACGAAACTTTTATTCGGTTCAGCTCCAGTGTTAGTGAACCTGTAAAAAGTTTTTACACATGACACTACATGCATATGCATTTGTTATGTATTATATAGTGGGATGTTAGTTATCTTTGTATATATGCCTTGGTGTATGGTTTTGTGTTATGTTGTTGTTTGCATTATGTAAAATTTATTATTCATCTTCTCCATAAGAAATATGATAAAAGTGCTTCAATGTGTGGTTGTGTTTCACGCCTCCCGTGAAGAAAGTAATTTTGAACCCATGAAAAATTTTAACACATGACGCATGTACATTTGTATGTATATCTGTATTATGTATGAATGGTAGTACTAACAAAAAGTTTTGTCTCTTATTTATGTCTGAAATATATATAATGTATATATAATGTATATATAATTTTTGCTGTCAGAAACATTCCCGCAGAACCCTCTGGAGGAGCACTTTGCAAGGCATCGAAGGTGTGATGGTTGCAGTGAAATTCCAACACTTCATCAATTTGGTCAGCAAGAGTTATCGTTAAATGTAAGGCGGTCAGAATTAATTGGGGATCTTATTGGCAATACAAAAGGCTTTGATGCTCCAGAATTAGATATGAATGATTTGAGAGAATTACCCAAGAAAAAAATTGAATTGTTTGTTACAGAAATTTTTCATTCAATTCTGAAAGCCTATTTAATTTTAGTAGGTTTTAATTGGAAAATGACTTTTTGATGAATTCAGAACTCAAATAAATAGACTGGACGCTTGTTGTTTATTGCAGCGTTTAAAAGCTGAGCGTTTTATATTTATTTATTTTTTAGAGCTTATAGGTATGATGTAATGAATCCTTTTATTATTTTTGGAAGGTTAATGGCATTTACGTTCATTTTAAAAGAAACTTATCTCTTGCATGCACGAATTGGATTTTCTTTGTTACATGACAGAAAAATCAATGTCAAAATCTGTAAGGTCATGTGTATCAAAATCTTGCTCCGCCATATTTGACAGCGTACGAAAATAATGCAAACTACACATCTGATTGGTTATTAATGCACGCGTGAACCAATCAAAAATAAGTTACATAACAATTAAATCATCTGCCCGCGGGAGATTTCAAAATGTCTCTTTAAACCTTTGAATATGATACCTGTCGTCTGAGACACGCTTTATTTCAATAGCTCAATAGCAGTTGTGAGTCCTTCTCTTTTTATACGTCCATGATTGAACAGAGAGACAGAAATAAATCACGGCGGGTCCACCATCAATCAAATCTAAAGCTAAATATTACTGATACTGTTACTATTCAACCTCAAACCCAGGGTCTCTCGCCTTTTCGATATACGGATAGCGGCGAAGAAGACCCTGGCGAACGCTGGTTACGTGACATGAAAATTACACAAAATCTGTGTAATTTTTATAAACAGTGGCCCGAAGAAATTTTGTTTCGGGCATTCAGTTTTTTATATAGTCACATTACAACCAATGTAGAGACCAAATATAGTTCGTCGAGCTCACTCGAGCTCATTTCTGCGAAACTTTATAGTTGTTTACATTACATTATTTCCTACAACAGCATTCTGGAAAGATGGTGCTAATTTGATAAAAATTTTATTCCCTATGAAGGTTACATTCGACAACCTTGAATCATAAAGGAGAGATTGAAAAATTCGCGTGGTGTTGTGTCGATTTTATCTTTGTAACGAGCTGTGGTTTATCTTGGAGACACATCCAGAAACCATCATGTATAGAGTGGGGGACAAAAGTAAAAAATAAACAGAAAATTAAAAACTTCAGTGTATTGAGGTTCAATCTTCAACAAAAGAAAATATAGAAAATAGGTAATCTATGCAACTTACCTCACTTTTTCTTCCTCCTAGATTTTTATCCCATCCAATTAGGATACGTGGTTGCTAATGTCTTGATTCAATACACTTCAATATAAGTTTATACTGTTGTTGCCCACGCAGCGAGCGTAAGCGAGCGAGGAGGCATAGTAGTTTCACGAGATAGGCGAATGTCAGTTTCCGATTTTGTTCATCATCATCTTCCAACTTTCGTGTTGACGTTACACGGTGGAATACAATTATTAGCTGACTTTGCGTTTTTCCCGTTTCAAAACATGGTACTGTAAGTGGGAGACAGAATGTTTTCTCGTATCTCTTTCCTAATTTATTATTATAATATATTATGTTATTTAAAAAGTTCGTATGCTAAAATTAATTAAACATTTTTTATATTACTTTTGCGTTTTTTTAGTGAAGTGAACAACAAGGATTTTGAAGCACAGCTTGAAATCTGAAATTTTGCCAAGCATACATTTTATGTTTGTATATATTTTAGCTCTAAATCTTTCGTTCAATAAATTTTATTAAATGCACTGATTATTGGTGGATCTTGCCATTTTAATTGGATTTCTGTGTATGCAAAAAAGCCGGATTACAAATTCTTGTTTTTCTTCTTTAACTGTCCTCTACTCATGATCAATAAAACCTTTTTATATTTTTTTCTTGCTATTTTATGTGAACGTTGGCTATTTTTTGTTTTGAACTAAAGTTTGAAACGCAAATTTTCGCTTTCATATTTTTTTTTCAAAAAAGTGTTTTTTTTCTTTTGGCTCTTACATAATTTCTTTAACAAATTTTACTTTGATTATAAAATACGTATCCATGTTTCAGTTCACACATTTCTTTTGTTTGTAACAAATACTTTCTGATATTACTTGTTAAGCCTTATTTACACTTTTTGAAAGGTATATTAGCATCAGTGTGACATAGGCCTAAGAGATAACAAAAAGTAAGAAAGTTTTGTTTGTTTTTAATTCCGTTGTATAGGCTTGCAATGTATAGCTTTCTGTGTGTACAAATTGGAATGCTTGAGCGTGGGGGTAGCTAAAGCTACATGCTAGTTTAGGAAGTTTGTATGCTAAAATTGCTTAGACATTTTTCATATTACTTTTTGTGTTGGTGAACGATTAGGATTTTAAAGCACAGCTTAAAATCTGAAATTTGGCCAACAACATTTTATTTTTGTATTATGTTTTAGCTCTAAATCTTTCATTCGATAAATTTTATTCAATGCAATGATTTTTGGCGGATCTTGCCTTAAAAAGATTTTAATTGGATTTCTGTGTATGCAAGAAAGCCTACAAATTGTCGTTCTTCGTGTTTTTCTTCTTTCTGTCCTCCAAACCTGGTGTGATCACGATCAATAAAACCTTCTTATATTTTATTCTTGTTTTTTATGTAAACTTTGGCTAGTTCTTGTTTCGAATCATAGTTTCAAACGCAGATTTCTAATGGATTTTTCGCTTTAATTTTTTCTTTTTTTGAAAAAGTTCTTTTTCTTTTTTTTTGGCTCTTACAGAATTTCTTTAACAAATGTTGATCTTATTTTGATTATAAAATACGTATCCATGATTTCAGTTCACACATTTCTTTTGTTTGTAGCCAATATTTTCTGATATTACTTGTTAAGCCTTAATTACACTTTTTGAAAGGCATAAATTAGCATCAGTGTGACATAGTTTTGTTTGTGTTTGTTTCCATTGTATAGCTTGCTGTGTGTACAAATTAGAATGCTTGAGCGCGGGGGCATTTTTAGCTAAAGCTACATGCTAGTTATATATTTGCATCTGTAAAACTAATTCGACCGTTGTATACATGTATGTATACATTTTGGTTCTTGTTGCCCCCGCAGCGAGCGTAAGCGAGCGAGGAGGCATAGTAGTTTCACGAGATAGGCGAATGTCAGTTTCCGATTTTGTTCTTTCTCGCTTCTTCCGTGAGTTGGGTAAGCGAGAGCCAGCGCTGACCATCAGAGCGTCATTACAGCTTTGATTATCAGTGCGTACAGACGTCGTCTTTACTTCAAGAAGCTGCTTCATCACAAAGGATAGATAAGTTTTTCTAATACAATTTTCTAATTCCTTAAATACTATGTCTGTTTTTTCTAATGAAGAAGAAATGTTATTGCTTCAAGGTAATGAAGCTGACACTGACACTGCTGTTGAAAGCAATTCTGCTTTACAACAACACAACAACAGCAGCAGTCAGATCCGTTACATTTAGTACCGGTAAATTTCGAACTAGGTTCTAGTAATGGCATATTTTTGCAACAGCTGTTACAAAAAATAGATACATTGACTGATGTGATTCATCAGCAAACAGTGCAGAAAGCACAACACACAGTTGGAGAAGGTAGTGTAGGTAGCTCCTCCACAATGACCTTTCCATACACCGGGTTTGTGCCTACCACTCCGCAGAGGCAAGCTTCCTCTACTAAGAGGAAAGCTCAACACTTAAATATAGTGACCACGCCTCAAAAACGATCAAAAACTGTGAAAAATACAGTTGATGGTGGCTTTCATGATGGTATTTCTTTACCAAGCCAATCCGATATGGATGACAGAATCGACGAACTTTGCAATGATTCATTTGACATTATAGAGCAAGTCTCTGCGGAATTTGTGGAACAAAAAGAGTTTGGACCTCCCATTGCTTCTAATATAGCGCAATGTTTTAACAACATTTCAGGGAAACCTCTTTCTTTGGAAAAAGTCACTGAAAAAGCTAAGGCCTATCCTATTCCAGAGAACTGTAATCTTGAGACTAGGTCTGTCAATCCAGAGATTTGGTCGCAAGTTTTGTCCGCCAAACAAAGAACGTTTGACGTCAAAATGCAACGAATCCAAAATTTAATTGTTAGATCGACTAGTTGCGTTTTGCAATCCGTGGATGAGCTGCTCAAAACCAGAAAGGACAAAAATTCCTCCGTCAACCAATACAAAGACACCATCAATTCTGCAGTAAGGAAAAGCATGGATTCATTAGCTCTTCTTACCCATGCACATAATTCTAACGAGCAATTAAGAAGAGAATATTTGTCATATTCGTTTGTGGCAGATGAAGAATCCCTTGCGGTTAATGTGCCATCTGACTCAAAACTTCTTTTGGGGATGACCTTAATAAAAGGTTGACTGAAATCAATGGCACTAACAAACTAAAGAGCAGGAAAAACACCTTTACAAAGGCAAAAACGCCTACAGGTTCTCAAAAACCCCAGGGAACCAGAGGTCATTTGGGTCAGAAATATCCAAAACGAAACAATGGAAACCAAACATACCAGAAGAAAAAGAACTAGAGGTATGTATGTTTAATTCGGATGGCTCCATTTCAACTGACTTTTTGGACATTCTTCACCATGAAGTCTCTATATACCAAGGCGGAAATATCAAAAAACACCTTAAGGCCTGGTCTGACATTAGCCAAGATCCATGGATTGAAACTAGACTTCGAATCACTTCCCCTTGACGATAATTTTCATATTCACACCCTTTCATTAGTGGAAACTCAATTTATATTAAGTGAAATTCAAAAACTTTCCATTAAAAAGGTAGTTGTTAATACTGTACTGCCTGGTGATTTCGTTTCGGGTGTTTTCACCAGACCCAAAAAAGATGGGAATTTTAGAATGATTTTAAACTTAAAAAAAGTTCAATAAATATATGCAATGCAAGCATTTTAATATGGAGTCTATTAACAATGTTATTAATGCCATTGAAAAAGATTGTTTCATGGCATCTGTTGACCTTAAAGATGCTTTTTACTCTATTCCTATATTTCAGGAACACCAAAAGTATTTAAAATTCCTTATTGACAAATTTTTATTTCAATTTAATTGCATTCCTAATGGATATGGTCCTGCTATGAGAGTTTTCACCAAGGTACTTAAGTGCCCATTTACGTTCTTACGTAGTCTAGGATATATATCAGCCATATATGTGGACGATACCTATTTACAGGGATCTACTCAGCAACTCTGCAGAGATAATGTTTCTGCTACTGTACAACTTCTGAGATCGTTGGGTTTTACTATTCATGTGGATAAATCTATATCCCTACGCAACGTATGACCTTTTTAGGCTTTATTTTTGATTCAATACATATGACTATGCAACTCACTCCAGAAAAGAAAAACAAAATCCATGACCTCTGTTTAGAACTAATTTCACATCGTAAACCTTCCATAAGACTTGTTGCCAAAGTAATATGCAATTTAGTTGCTTCATTCCCTGCTGTTCCACATGGCAGATTATTTTATAGACATCTTGAACTTGACAAAATCCAAGCACTTCAGATAAGTCGTGGAAATTTTGACAAAAAATGTCATTTGTCAAGTGACTCTATAGCAGAACTGAATTGGTGGATCAAAAATATCCATTCAAGTATTTAAGATATTCACATCCCCTCTGTTGATCTGACAATTTATACAAATGCCAGTAATCTAGGTTGGGGTATCACTGATGGAGTAAATCCATCAGGTGGCCTTTGGAATGCTAAAGATGCACAGAAGCACATCAATGTGCTAGAATTAGAGGCAAACTACATTGGTCTTGTTACTTATTGCAAGAACAAGCATTATAAACATGTACGTATTATGTCAGACAACAGCACAGCCATTGCCTATATTAACAATATGGGAGGTATCAAATCCATTGAATGCAATATGCAAGCCCAAAAAATATGGCTTTGGTGTATTGAACACTCTCTTTGGATATCTGCAGCCTTTATACCAGGCAAAGAAAATAAAACTGCAGATGAAAAATCCAGAAAATTCAATGCAGCCATTGAATGGATGCTAAATCCAAACAAATTTACAGATATTATACATAAATTCGGATTGCCTGACATTGATTTATTTGCAACAAGGCTTAATAAACAGCTTACAAAATACGTATCTTGGTATTCTGAGCCAGAATCCCATGCTGTAGATGCATTTTCTATTTCATGGTCTGATAAATTTTGTTATGCTTTTCCTCCTTTCAGCCTAGTTGGACAAGTTTTGGCGAAAGTAAAGAAAGAAAAAGCACATGTGGTGCTTCTGGTGCCAGACTGGCCCAGCCAGCCGTGGTATTCACAAGCAATAAAAGCGGCCACAAGGAAGCTGGTTTTTCGACCACAACCAGATCTGTTACGGTTAACTCAACAACCAGGTAAAAAACACCCCTTATGGAAAAAGTTACAGCTACTGGCTCTGGACATGAAGGTTTGAGCATTTCTTCATCCACTAAGATGATCTTAGAATCGGCTACTCGTGATTCCACGAAAAAGAAGTATGCCACCTATTGGAGGCAATTTCTAGAATTTTGTTCTCTTCAAAATATTGACATTAATAATGTTAACATCTATAATGTTATAGATTTTTTAAGTACTCTCTATGACAAAAACCTTTCAATTAGCCTCATTAGATCAGCCAAAAATGCTGTTGCACAATATATCTACATTCCTCCTTATAAACATCTTTCAGAACATCCACTAATGAATAAATATTTCAAAGGATTGTTCAATTTGAGGCCACCAAAACCAAAATATGGTTACATTTGGGATGTAAAACTGGTCTTTGACTTTTTCAGAAATAGCCCAGATAATGTCAACCTTACTGACAAACTTTTGTCCTACAAAGAAGTCATATTATTACTATTATTAAGGGGTCAACGTATCAACGCCATTTATTGGTTTGAGGTTGACCATATGGTTATTACTGATATAAGTGTTACTTTTGCACCACAGCATGTGCTCAAGCACTCTAGACCAGGTAGAAAACTAGATGTATTCGAATATAGGGCCTATCTAGACAAGAAACTTTGTATAGTAGACTGCCTCAAAGAGTATTTGAAGAGAAGAAGTCATAAAATCCAAGACTCTAATATCAATAAACTTCTCATAACCATCAAAAAACCATATAGAGAAATATCCCTTGATTCCATACGTCGTTGGATCAAAGACCTATTTACACTTTGTAATATTTGCAATTTCAGCCCTCATAGCTGTCGCTCGGCGGCAACCTCAAAGGCTCTGGCTGTTGGTGTGAGTATGGAAGAAATCCTGAAAAAAGCCTGTTGGTCTAATGAAAGTACCTTCCATACCTTTTACTCCAAGGAAATTCAAATTAACTCGGATGAACTTAATATGAACAATATATTGAATTGCTGACTGTAGTTATTTAGTGTTAAGATTATACTATACACATAACATACCTCCGTGTATTTACCTGTAGGTTGCTAATATTTGCTTGGTGTGCTTTGAAATCTCGCTTACCCAACTCACGGAAGAAGCGAGAAAGAACTCCTTGTTAAGCGAGCACTTACCAAGTGTGAAGCTTGACAGCTGTTCTTTCGAGTCTTCTTCCGGGAGTCTTGGGTAAGTGCCACACCCTTATTCCCTCCCAAGGTTCTGTATATGTATTACAGTTACTTTAGAATACACCTGACAAATATTAGCTATAGCTTTAAAGAATGACGCCCTGATGGTCAGCGCTGGCTCTCACTTACCCAAGACTCCCGGAAGAAGACTCGAAAGAACAGCTGTCAAGCTTCACACTTGGTAAGTGCTCGCTTAACAAGGAGTTCTTCATCATCATCATCATCATCATCTTCCAACTTTCGTGTTGACGTTACACGGTGGTATACAATTATTAGCTGACTTTGCTTTTTTCCCATGTCAAAGCATGGTACTGTAGGTAGGAGACAGAATGTTTTTTTTCCTAATTTAATATTATATTATACTATGTTATTTAGGAAGTTCGTATGCTAAAATTGCTTAGACATTTTTCATATTACTTTTCTGTTGTTTTCGTTAAGTGAACGACTAGGATTTTGAAGCACAGCTTCAAATCTGAAATTTTGTCAACAATACATTTTATTTTTGTATATGTTTTAGCTCTAAATCTTTCATTCGATAAATTTCATTCAATACACTAATTTTTGGCGGATCTTGCCTTAAAAAAATTTTAATTGGATTTCTGTGTATGCAAGAAAGCCTACAAATTGTCGTTCTTCGTGTTTTTCTTCTTTCTGTCCGCCAAACCTGGTGTGATTATGATCAATAAGACCTTTTTATGTTTTTTTCTTGTTTTTTTTTATGTAAACTTTGGCTATATTTTGTTTGGAATAAAAGTTTGAAGCGCAGATTTCTAATGGATTTTTCGCTTTAATTTTAATTTAAGTTTTTTTTTCTTTTGGCTCTTACAGAATTTCTTTAACAAATCTTAATCTTATTTTGATTATAAAATACGTATCCATGGTTTCAGTTCACACATTTCTTTTGTTTGTAGCAAATACTTTCTGACATTACTTGTTAAGCCTTATTTACACTTTTTGAAAGTTATATTAGCATCAGTGTGACATAGGCCTAAGAGATAACAAAAAGTAACAAACGTTTTGTTTGTTTTTGTTTCCTTTGCATAGTTTGCAATGTATAGCTTGCTGTGTGTACAAATTGGAATGCTTGAGCGCGGGGGCATTTTTAGCTAAAGCTATATGCTAGTTGATAAGTTTGATCAGCGTTTCGCTCCCAAAATGCACTACGTAAAAATAAAGGGTGGAGGGAGGGCGCATTCAAACAAAAATAATTTACTTATTCATTCGAATGAAAAGAACTCTTTTTGTATTGTAATATATTTATTTGTCACACACAAGTGATATATTTTCCAAAAATCAACGTTGTACTTTAAACTTTCCGATTTTGAACTGAAAAATTTTGAAATTAGTAACTACGGGCGTATAACTGGGGCGTATAGAACTGCAACATTATACACACACGGACGGACTGACTGACTGACAGACACGGGGAAATGAAAGATCAGCTACCTTGCGGCGCTGACCAATAACCGATAATGGCACACACAGTAAAATCAACCTATGGAAATAATTATGATACATCATCATTGACAGTGAGAGAAGATTCTCATGAATAATGTTTGGTATGAAGACCTTATTCCAATACATATATATATGAACTGATTCAACATTGTTATTTAAATCAAAATTTGCTAAGTTCACTGGTCAGGAGGTATATGTCTATTTCAAAAGCTTTAGAACTTCTTCTTGAGGGGGTTTACACGTAAAATTTCATCCCGGGACGAGTTTCATCCCGGGATGAGTTGCTCCCTGTGTCAGGTCAAAACGTTTATATTGTTTACATGTTTTAGACGGGATGAAATCTCATCCCGGGATGAGTTCATCCCTGTCTTTAGGACAGGGATGAGATTTCATCCCGGGATGAAATTCGCTAAAAAAGACATGTAAACACTTCCTCCCGGGATGAAACTGAAGAAAAACACGTGTAAACACATGTTAATTTTCATCCCGTGCTAAAGATGCAGAAGGTGCGCATTTTGAACAAGATGTTGAGTATTTGACAGGAAAAGATTTCTTTCGTTGCATGTGGACGCGGTGTTAGGATAAGTGGAAGAGAGAATCAAGGAAAAAGGTTTGTTTATATTATCACTTCAGATATGTATTTGAGCAACATTTATGAACTTTTACATGAAACTACCAAAACCTATCAAAATATTTTCATTTTAGGAAAACTACTACGTGTAACTGCATAAGAAAGGATGCAATTGTTGAAATTGTTGATAAAGTTGCAGTTGAAAGTGCAAATTTTCTCTGTCCAATAGCCATCTTTCTACACGTTTCTTATTTTATCAGCTCTTTTCAAACAAAGTTCAGTTACGATTAATCATACCCAAGGCGAGTAAAAGCACATTTCATCGCGGGATGAAACTACTCATCCCGGGAAGAAATTAACATGATTTCATCCCGGGATGAAACACACATGTAAACGTTTTCCATTTCATCCCGGGATGAAACTCGTCCCGGGATGAGATTTCATCTCACGTACGTGTAAACCCCCCCCCCCCCCCCCCCCCACCCCCCCCCCCCCCCCCATCCCCCCCCTTAGTATTGAGCCAGTATACGTGTTTATGGAAATTATATAAATTTAATGATTTTATGATATTTGAATATAGGTCAATCTTTGATCAACAAATGTTTCAACAGATACTTGTAATTTCTGTAGTTGTATTGTTGATAATATTCATAAATCATGTCATTATTGTTATTATTATTATTATTATTAACAATCTTTATACAGGATAGGTTTTTTCAATATTTACATATTGCTATTAGCAACGTCCTGTTTATAGATTAAATAAAAATATAATAAAAATATTAAATAATATAAACAAAATATAAAAATACATAAGACTGCAAAAAAAGAAACAATAAAACCTGAGGAGAAGAAAAAGTAAAACAAGGATAACTTTACGAGTTAGCAACTCAAGAAAAACTAGAAGCCTCATGGCTTGAACAATTTCCGCATCAGGCCTAGAGGAAATTGCTTTAGGCTAACTTTCAAGATATGTGAATGACTATCCCTTCTTTTCTTGTTGCTTATGTGAGAACAGGTCTATCACAATTCCCAAATTACAACTTGTGATGTTCACATGGAGAATAAAATGGAATCAAAGAAACAGTATTGAAGACTTTCACAATTGTATTGCCCTCAACACTATTAAATCTTTTACAATCAAATGATTTAGAATAGGTTAAACTTGTTTATAGACCTCGTCTATATATGCAAAAAAGACTGCCAAATTTAATATCAAGACCTTGTTCTTTGCGCAAACCTTCCAAATTTTTCTAGAAATGTGAGTTTGGTAACATATTTAAGTAAACTTTACATGAAATTGTTCGAAACTTGGTTTAGTAGGAGCAGGAGAAACTTGGGCAATTCAAACTTGAGTATTTCAAAGACTTTAATCCTTGACAGTTAACAGGATGTTACAAGAAGACAGTGTTAGCAATTCAAACATAAAAGAAAAACGTTCAAATAATCCCATTAATATTATAAATTGAATCCACAAATTATGTTAATGCGCTTCTCCATGACTACCCTCTAGATCCGCCATTGTCTGCATATTACCACGTGAATCTTTTCATAGAGTTCATAAATAACACAAATGTGCACGAAGAGACAATAACACTAGAATCCGTATTACAATGCTCTCTTCAAACATGATATATTGTGTCCCTACAACATATTACAATCCAAATTTTTACAAGCCTTCAGTGATCTCAATGTATATATATCGGTTGAATGCTAATCATAATCCAAAGTTTGTTTTCCTGACATTATATGTATTCCAAACTAAATCATTGTGCCTCCATCGAGTAGTTTTCAGTGGAAAAAATCTTGATTATTTTGAACACAATAACATCTTTTGAATTTAACACGACTCAATCCCACACAGTGATTAATTGACCGAGCATTGTACAGTGTCCAATAATTTGATACAATCTGGAATTCACCAAAAAAACTCCCTGCTTTAATTTATTTAACTTAATCTCAACCACTTTGCAATTCACTATTATGATGTTTCGGAGCCTGAAAAATGTTTTATTAGGCATATCGTTCACCGTTCATCTTGCGCACGATGTTTATACTTTCGGTTTGTATCCGCATGTAGACAGATGGCTCAATTCACTCACAAGTGAAGTCATTTGTGCTGTATGACAATTTCATTTGTTTACTTTTTCAATATCTTCAATTTTCAGTGTAATATTTGGATTTCTGCGTAAGCAAGAAAGCCTTTACGATCGTCCGTGTTTTTCTGATTTTTTTTTTTTTTTCATCCTGTCCAAACCGGCGCATATTTGTTTCTCGAATTTCATTGGTTCATAAAAAAGCCGTCTCAATCGTGATTGGTGCATAATGCCCGATTTCTACGAAAGGGTGCTAATTGGCTTGATCTGCGCCATGCCATGATCATGATCATGATCATCCGGGTATTTTTCGACTTAACATTTGCACGCCGTTCGCATAATGGTAGAAGAAACCGAAGAAACCCACATAGACTTCCACATTGATTGATTGATCAATACTGAATAGATTTAAAAGAAGATTTAAGGGAGAAAGGGGAGAAATTTATAATTATCTTGCAATGATTCTACTGTGTTCATTATTTTCTGAAAACAAGTTCTCAATGTTTTAAAAAGAATGCTTTTATTTTTTGGAAAATGTCTGAGATTCTTTTAAGCCTTTCTAAATACGAAATATCCTTTTATTTCATGTGTGGACTGTAGTGCTTTTTAAGCTCTGGATACATACAGCTCAGCTCAGTTTCCTCTTCAGCTCCAACAACATACAAGAATGTCTTGTGTACCCTCTGCCTGTGGTGCATCATTTTATGTTTGATGTTTCTCTAGCTATTTTAGCTTATTTACTTGTATAGTTCTTGGCTGTATTATCAATGTCTTGAATTAGGAATGGGGACTTATTATTTACTTATAGTTTGATTGTCTGTAAATTCTAAATACTGGACATCCTTTAACACAAAGTTCTGCTTTCAGTTATGTTTGCTAATTTTGATAAGTTTAGGTCATATTTTTCATAATCCTAATCTTTGTTTACTTTTTGTGTTTGGGAAGTCTTAGTAATTAGGAAGATTGACCATACATACGTAATCGCTGTGATATCTGAAAGCATATAAATTTGATGTTATTTTGTTTATTAAGTTTATTCGGAGTTAATGTAAGTTTCATATTGTGTCAGTTATCCTTTCATAATGCCCTGGCGTGTATACGTAATTAAAAATTTAATGTTTTTTAAGTTTCTGAATAAATTTTTATAATCTTTTCATGAAATTTAGTTCAGGTAATGCATGTTTTTAAATTAAAAAGATAGCAATGACATAGTGTTACTCAAATTAAAGCACAAATTTCTGTTTTCAGTTATGTATGTTGATTTTGTATGTATATAGATGTATTTTGTATCATTAAAATCTACCCTTTCCTTTTCGTCCTTGTGAATTAGGAATTCTGTTAGGAAGATTGACAAGACATATTGAATTCATAAATTCATAACATTTACATTGACTTACATGCGTACTCATTGTCTTATCTGAATTGATCACTTAATATCATTTCGTACCAACAAAATAAAGAACGTTATGTCATTCAGATATAATCAAGTTTATTGGTGTTTATTGGTATAAAGTTTTGCATAGTGACAATTATGTTTTTCCAGATTTTTGGGGAGTATATACGTGATCAGAAATTTTATAAATATTATATATTGCGGAAATTATTAAACCTTTCTTAAATTTCAAGAATGTCATTGTCTGTCTTTTTTCATACTTCTGATTTTGCAGAAATCCTTATGCCTGTAAGGGCATCTTGTTCTGTTTTCATCTTACTGTCCAAACCTACGCATTTTTGTTTCTTAAATTTCATTGGTTCATAAAAAAGTCGTCTCAATCGTGATTGGTGCATAATGCCCGATTTCTACGAAAGGGTGCTAATATAGCCACCTTAACTTCAATAGCGACAGTTTATTGGCTGATTTTCGCCATGCCATGTGATCGTCCACAAAACGTTTTAAAAATGGCAGCGAAAGAACGTGTGTAGTTTGCTAAAAGTTTCTTTGATGGAAATATGGCTTTAAAAGAAGTTAATACAGCTTATAATTTTATGTAAAGAATTGCATTACTGTTGGGAACTTATCATGTTCACAAAATTAAATTACAGTGTGGTTATTCTGTTTTTTGAAAGAAGTTTTCTTGAAGTTTAAAATATGAAAACAGTGCCAATACATGGTGTGTGGAAGAAAAGGTATTTCTTGTTTTATTTTTGCTCCAAGCCTTTTTAAATATGAAAGACCTTCGTGTATTTTGTATGTGTATGCATGTTTGAAGTCAATTTTTAGAAGCTTTTGGATTTTTAAAGCTCAGCTTAGCTTCCTTTCAGCTCCTCCCCAACATCACCAACATATGCACTTTATACAGCTATTTATACTATTATTTAGTAGCAATTTTTGGATGTATTCTGGCTATATCAGCTTATCTCTTTTCTCCCTACGTATGTTGTATTTTTTTTAACTTTTAGATTAGATATGAGCTTTAATTTCTAAGTAATTATTATTGTGATATTTATATTTTTCATTCTGAGGAGATCAATATAGAAACTTTATATATTAGTTTGTGCTGCCCAAAGGATATGTTGGTTACCGCCAGTATACACAATCTTTTTATAGGATTCGTTATATTTAATGTGGTTAAATTAAAGTTTCGTATTGTGTCGATGCACTTTTTTGGAGTACGTGGGTGGCAAATATCCAGTAACAATCATTCAGGTTATTCGTACAAAAAAACAGATCTTCATAAATGATCTCCGCGATAGCATAAAGAAAAGCCCCTTTTTTATGTTATGGTAGGCTGACTTTCTTGACGAACATTGTCAGTCGTATCAATATTTTTGTTTATTTAATGCTGATGCTTCTCGAGCTGAATGATGTGACTGTCTTAGTTTTGCAGGACTAGTGTGCTAGTGTTGCATTTTTGTGGCATTTTCAGCAGCAAAGCTTGCAGAAATCCTTCTGCCCGGTAGGGCATCTTGTTATTAAATAAAATGAGCATGTTTCATGCATTTATTGATAAGACATTTCTGCTGTGATACTGAAAGTTTTTTCACAGCACAGCTTTGTTTATTATCAGACCTTCATCTTCTTTCTCATGATAATATTTCGATTGCAATAGTAGATAAAGACATGAAAGTCAATAAACAAGCAATCTGAAATCCGAACGGACTTTCCGAAAACGGCAAAAAAACTGTTACACAGATAGATAGATAGATAGATAGATAGATAGATAGATAGATAGATAGATAGATAGATAGATAGATAGATGGTGCGATATTAGGGAGATTCGTAAACTCAACGAGCCTGTTACACGAAAAAAATCAATTACTTGTGAGAATTTTTTTTAAAACTGTACTTCAGAGATTTAAAGCCTTTTGTTGTATCAAAAGAAACATCATTACTTTGCACGCTTATTTGAAGTGTTGATGTGAAGTTTTTAATGACTTTGTAGGGAAAAATTCACGAAAACTCTACTAAGCTGTATACAATTCCCTACAAATCTATAGAAAATAGTTTCGTGTGAACAAAACATGATTTTTCAGAATCCCGCTAATACAGAGTGAGGATATTCTTCAGACATAGTCGCTCAACATGGTTGGTTGGTTGGAAAATTTTAGGTTTTTGAAGCTCTTAAAACCACTCAAAGGCTTTCAAAAAATGCATTTTATTTGTTGATGAAGCACAATAATGTAACTAATGAAATTAAGAGTCACTGAAGATCTTTTTCAGTAAAAGTTCCGAACTCACTTCTACGCCTTTCTTGAACATTTAAAAACCTTTTGGCTACTTATATTAATCATGTTTTATCTACTATATCAGGGTGGGCATTTAAAATTGACAGCAAATTTGTTGGATTGAGTTGGATGCTTTCTTGTTTGCTTCGAAAAATGAATCAAACTGTTCATCTTTCCTCATGCTTTGTATTGTATTTACAATTTGTATTTAATTTTAAAGGAAATGATGCTATATGAAATTAACGCCAATTTTTAAAAACCGAGTTAATTAGATGGCGCATTAATTTCATGGAATAAGATAATACAATTTACTTATTCATTTGAGCATGGAGGTCATTGTAAAACCGGGTGAGTCAAAAAAAGGTATCGGTGTTTCACAAGAAATATCTTTTGATTAAATAATTATGAAATATAGTATTTTTTATTTCTACATAGAGGAACTCTTTACCTATATTTTGGTGTAACACTTTTCCAATTTGGTTGAGTAGAAAAAATGTTATGGACAAAAAACCGGAAGCGGTCCCTGTACATACCTTCAAAAAATGGACAAAAATGTCGAGCAAAATGTCTCAACATATATTTATGTGTATCACTTTTATGAGCAACGTCTTTTCAGGTTCTGCGAGTGAAATCGATGTTGGAGAGAGATTGCAATATCTTAAGCTGACCTGAAACAAAATTCAGGAAATGCAGATAAATGAGGATTATCCTTTTCCATGCTTTGCGTTTCTTTGAATGCAAAAGCAAATCTGGTCTGTTTTTGCCATGTTCAAGCGGCGAATAACTAAACAGGATAGGATTGTCAGGTCAGCCAAAATCTCCAAATTCCATTTGCACACGCGTTCATCGCTTTTTCCATGTTGGGTTTCTCAGTCCAGTATCATGGAATTCTATTTAATTACTGATATATTCAGTAGGTATTTTCATCTTTCTATCAATCAACTTAGGGTGGAAGCTCTTCCTCCCTAACAAATAAGACAAATATAATGGTAATCATATCAAAAGTATTTCGATGAGAAACGTTAACAACTGTCTTATTGCATCGTAAATATGCGTTTTATAGATATGAACTTAATAGGAAGGTATATTTTATGGTTGACATATGGTCTTGAGTGGTCAAGTTTTATGGTTGACATATGGTCTTGTGTGATCAAGTTTTATGGTTGACATATGGTCTTGAGTGATAACTTTTAATTTGGTCCTAGTTGTCACGTTATGCGACAACATAGTTTTGAGCCAGGTGAAAAATGAAATGGGTCAAATGGCAAAATGTTTTTTGCCATTCGAAAGACCATCAAAAAACAGATCAAAAAAGCTATTAGAACTCATATCTAAAGCAATTTGTTTTATCCGGTAGGGAAGTTTCTGGAAAGCATTAATAATATTGTAAAAAAAGCTCAATTTCAGAAGTAGTACTAAAAATTCTATTTTAGGCCACCCCAACTAAGTACCAAAACAACAATAAACATTTTTCCTAAAAATTTTTAATATCATTCGAAAGAAGCCATATCTGAGAGTGTCTAGTTCAGGCCCCAGCCTGATAGCAGCTTTTTCGCTGAAGGGGTTACCCTAGCTAAATATGTTTTAAATGAATAAATAGAAACAAATAAACTGGATATTGGGCAAAAAGGGACCAAAATTACGTCATCATTCGTCATCAATGATGAGAATTTTTAGACTTTTTCGTTAGTATGTACTTGTTCCCTAAAAAGTTCCATATCGGTTAAAAAATATTGTTCGAAGTTCGCTATATTTTAATTTTGAATGTCGTCACAGATAACGTGATTTTTAACCCAATTTTGCTCCGTAGGGGAGTAGGCAATTTCAGATATGAGTTCGAATACTTTTTTGCTCCATACTTGATGCTGTCTAGAATGGTAAAACTTGACCACCAAAGGACCAAATATCAATCATAAAATCATTGATGACAGTGGTCGCCAATATGTTATTGCCCCCGCAGTGAGCGTAAGCAAGCAAGGAGGCATAGTAGTGTCACGAAATAGGTGAAAGTCAGTTTTCGATTTTGTTCATCCTCCTCCACCTCATCCTCCTCATCATCATCATCTTCCAACTTTTCGTGTTGGTGTTAGACGGTGGTACACAATTATTAGCTGATCTTGCTTTTTCCCGTTTCAAAGCATGGTACTATAGGTGAGAGACATAATGGTTTTTCGTATCTTTTTCCTAATTTTTTATTATATTATACTATGTTATTTTGAAAGGTAGTGTACTAAAATTGTTTAGACATTTTTCATATTACTTTTGTGTTGTTTTAGTGAAGGGAACGACAAGGATTTTGAAGCACAGTTTGAAATCTGAAAATGTGCCACACGTCCGTTTAGTTTTGCGTGCAGGCGGAATGATATTATGAGCATGCGTCAGCGAAGTTATGAAAAACCAACATGGAAACTTCTGGTGAAGATCGTGGAGTGGTTTCATATACCCTCGTAAATTACGAAAATTTGTCATTATTATGATGACAAAATGCAACAGATACTTTTGTTTGAGTTAAGTAAGACCACAGAATACCCAGGCACAGCTATCACGTTCGATTTTTGATTTGAGAATTGAACAGATAGCTTTTCTCTAATTTACTGGAGAGACGTACTCTCAAGCATAGCTTTATCAGAACGAAGAAAAACATGTATCAAACCATTTTTTAAGTCACAAAACATAATTGAATTCGAAACATCTATCCTTTATCCTGTTTTCCTGAAAATTCCAGCTTGGTGTCAGTTTTTTTAAGAAAGTTGTTAAAAATATTGTCAGTGATCTCAATATGGCTACCCTCCCTTGAAATACATTCCAGAAACGTGGAGAAACTTTGCAGATCATGTGGAAACAACTTAGTAAATAGGTCCTTCAAAATTATACGTTTGCTAGACAGAATTAAGAAAGCATTCTCAGTTGATTGGTCCGAGGATAAACCCGGCATCCAACCAAAAAACATTTGCTTAAAATGTTATTCCAGATTGCGGACGCACAGAGAATTATACTTTTACTGAGTGATATGAACACTCCTCCAACTGTGTTACTTGCAATCCCCTGAAAACACATGCGAAAGGTAGACCACAGAAAAAAAGACATAAAGGGGGGAGACCAAAGAAAAACATTTGGTATAAATCTGAAATCTTCAGATTGCATGAAAATAATCCTCCCTTGGTCATTACTGATTACATGAACCCCACACTTTCAGAAAACCCACATTTAGAAATTAATGACATTTTTGATATTAACAATTCAATGGCAATTCCTCGGAACATAGAAGACGGTGTGTTACATGTCATCAAGCAGAAAACTTCTGGAAGTAATTCCAATGTCATATCATTTAAATCTGGTGGACCAAGGGTAGGCTAGACACTTTCAAATTCAGTATGTATGTACACACAACAATGAAAACCAATTCATATAATTTTTTCTTTTCCAGCCAATTTTTTTTGTCAACGACACCAAAGGCATATGTCGAAAGTAGTTCAGCCAGTAAAAGAACAGTTCGATGCCGCAACCAGAACCTAAAAGAAAATCTTTAGGTTATTTCAGGGAAAGAGGTTCAATCACATGTCACTCAAACAACCTCTCTTATAAAAGCACTAGAAGAAAAGGACCGCTTGAAAATCCTAACAGCTGCAGATATACCATCAGTAGAAATTTCATCTGAAAAACTGGTGGCACTAAAATCTGATTTAGGTATTCCCTGGAATAAACTTAAAGAAATTGCGAGGTAGCATAAAATCAAACCTGTGATGTAGATAATGATAATTTATTAAAAACATGTTTTTAGATCAAAACCTTTAATGGACAGGAATGGAATTCACGTAAAAATCGGAGGCGATAATGGCGGTGACTCATTCAAAATGAGCTATCAGATATGCAATGTAGCAAAGCCAAATAGCAAAAAAAATACCGTAGTTTTCTCATTGTTTGAAGCGAAAGACACCCGTGTCAATCTTAACATTGGGTTACAACAGTTGCAAACCTTGAAACGATATCATCTTGCATTTCAATAAGCTGGTGGGTATTTGAAAGATGTTATTTAACAATGTGGTCCACTCTCCATACTTCAACATCCCTATAAACCAGGTGTAATATATCATAGCTTAAATTAAACAGATAATCAATTAATCAAAAACAGTCTAATAAAGTAGCTATTTACAACAGGTTGCACCTCCAGTTTTACACATATCACTGGGGACTTATTTGAATTTTTTTTAACCTTTTGGAGATAGCCATTTGATAGATTTGAAGATAGCAGGAGCAAAGCAGCTTTTCAGATGATGCCATAGCAAGAAATATCATGCTAAAGCCAGAGGAGAAGGACATAATCAGAAGTACTTATGAGCCTAGACTCGAATATACCAGGAACAAAATGCAGTTCACAGTAAATTATTATATATTTCCCCATAGGGCGAAATATATGTTAAAACCGGCAGTTTCCTTCTCCTTCATCATCTTCTCCGTTCACTTTTATAGCCGCGGTTCAGAATGCAATTTTCGCCTAGCCGCCAAAGTAGATAAGAATAGAGGCTAGTCTACAGTCAAGTAGTACGCCATGTTTTTTCAGTCAGTGCGGATGGGCTGTAGAAGATTTTTGACTTTTCCACTAGCTTTTAAAATGATTCAAGGGAATTCAACTTTAAATGATGGAAATAAATCATTTTAGTTCAGTATTGTCTTAAAAGGTTTCGTAAAAGCTTTTGAAGAAACGTGTAAAAACAGAAAAATGTTGTTTTGTTTTTGTTAAGATGACAACAAATCATTGAAGCTGTGATTTTAGTGCAAAGGCGAAAATTCATTATCAATACAGGCAGAAGATTTATTTTCATTTTACGTCCTGATATATATAATGTGAACTATGATTTACACGCACCGTGCTATAAAAGGAAGTCTTTTTTATGTGGAGAACAACCAGTTCAACCAGTGTTAATTCAAAAAGTACATTACAAAAACAGCAAGTAAAAATGTGATGTCGTATATGCAATAAGAACGTCAGAAAATCAATTATGTGTAATAACAGACAAGATTGAGAGACTATCTGCTCGGAAAATGTGCTTCCCTGGATATTCATTTAATATGACAACAGAAACATAAATTTACTATGGATTAATTTCATGATCACCTATACTATACCAGAACACGAAACGTCTACTTTCAGCTTTTTAGTGATTCGGTTATGGATATGTAGTCTATTTTCACTACAGAAATCTGTTTTTTTTTTTCATTTAGGATTTACAATGGTCATTTTTATCAAATAATAAATAATGGGTGTGCACATATTTTTTTGAACAGAGATGTTTATTCTGAACACTTGAATTTAATTTTATAAATTGTCACTTTAAGCCCATCTCTTTTTTGAAAATAACTCTTCGGTCAAAATTTTTTGATTGCTTTTTGATAGTGTTATTTGCTTATATATTGAAGATATTCTTCAGGGCGTAAAGCTTTAGTAAAAAGAGAATAACGAAAAGTTTCATTTTGATTTATAATTTAATTCAAATTTTGTCCTGCATGATGATGTTCTGTGGATGTAGGACGAAATATTGAATTAAGTTATAAATCAAAATGAAACTTGTGTTGGTATGATTCGCCATTAAACGTAGATAAAGAAAATAAAAAACAACAAATTTAAAATTAAGCAAAAGCTTATTGGTATAAAACCATCATCAGTGCATGTTGTTTTTTATTTTCTTTATCAAAATGAAACTTCTTGTTATTCTCTTTTTGCTTATCTGCCTCATAGTATTTTTAATACTTATACTGTAGTACTAAAATTAAGTTTGACAATTTTCTTTTCTTCTTTTGTAAATTTGATTGTATAATTTTGAAAGACAGTTTTATCTGAGTTACAAAAAGCAAGTGCAAGTGTCTTCCGTTACATTACATTGTTTTGTTGTGATTTTATGGTATAAAGGATGTCAAGCTTCTGCAACAATAAAGATCATGTTTATTATGCTAAAATCGCCTTACACATTGGTGCGGTTGTTGATATTTAGTTGTTTAAAATTTATAAAAGAAACCTCATTTGACCATGGACATCTGCATTTCTTAATAAATTCAAAATAAGTCGTTTTGTGGTATCAAATTCAATTCTACCCTGTTTAAGGACAACATTTTTATCTGAGAGTATGACATTGATGGTAGTTATACCATTCATTGTAGTTATTTGATGATGTATATTTTTCTTATGGTATTTAATGATGTATATTTTTCTTAACAATGTATAATATATAATGATGTATAATTAAGTTTCGCAACTTTGGGGAAATATATAGTCGCATTTTTGCGAATCTTGTTATGATTTAGAATAGAAGACGATATTGTGTACAAAATTAACTTTTTTTAATACTATTTCGCATGTGTACCTTTTTTCAGGAAAAAGAACTTGACAGCCTCATCAAAAAAAGTCTAACAGAAAATGAAACTGGGCCTTATGTGAAGAAACTTGACGAAACGCTAATAGAACTAAATGGCAAGAGTCGAGCGTACCATGGAAAGAGTTTTGTGGGAAACAATGTACACAAGATGTTGAAGGTGAGATATTATAAATTTACCAATTTTTAATTATTGTTCAGAATAATAAAAGCTTTACTACATCTACATAAATTTCATTTTAGAATGATAACATAATTAAACTGTGTAATTATTACCAATACTGGTCGTTCGCTTTGGTTTTGGAGGAACAGAATTGCACAATGACACAGTGATATATAATCAGCAGTTTAAGGGGCTATTTAATCGCAATCACAACCTAATGAATTCGTGCGAAGACTTTGATGATGAAAAAATGATCATTAATTCAACAACATACATCCTGAATTCAACAACTTAAAATCAGTGTATGGAAGGATACCTAGTGGACAAAAAAGATTGTCTTCAATGATGAAGGAGCAATATCTTAGAGTGAAATCCTGTAGTTCCAAAAATGGCACCACAACACACAAAAAGGAACATGAAGATTAAAGAAACATTAAACATTGTATATAGCTTGTTAGTTGTTCGAACAGTGTTACCTTCAAGTTCTTTCTTTAAATAAAGCGTTCCTGACTGAAGGTTTTCGGTGCTTCATCTAAGTCTCTCTTTGAACCAAAACAAATACCCACAAAAACTGACACCACATCAAATTATGGACCATCTGCTTCATATATCTTAATATTAATAATAAATAGTCAAAAAACTTCTTTTCTTTCTAAAACGTTATACGCATCCATGGTTGCAGATCACACATTTCTTTTGTATTTACACTTTTTAAAAGGTATATTAGGATAGCGTGACTTAGGCCTAAGAGATAACAAAAAGTAAAAATAAGGTTTTACGCAGATTTTCAGCTGCGTAAGTAGATGAAAATATCCTGTCTAAAGGTTTGATGGAGAAAAATGTTTAGACCAAAAACCTCAAGAGTTTGATTAGCAGTCGTACTTTCACCAAATTTAAAGCTTGTCCGAAATGCGTTCCATCGAAACTATAAACTCCATAAGTAAGATTGAAATTTTCAAATATAGTCACATTGTAAGGTTTCAGGCGGTTTTTTATAGCATAATTGAATCGTAACGCCCTTGCGCTACCTTGGAGTAAAGTAAATTGCACTGGTTTTATCGGTCCGTTTGGATTTCCGCTCGACCAAATGATGAATGGTTTGTGTGTCTTGCGATAAGAATATATTAGATTGATGAGTGGTAGAAGATATTGGTTCCAAACTAACTCTTCTTGAAAGTCATTATGACCACCGATCCCTATGACAAATAACGAAAGTTTTTCATTTGCAGGAAATAACATCATCTTGTTGACAGCGTTCACAGCTAAGGACAACTGACTCGCTGAATATGTCTGTTCAAAATGGAACTGCACATTAGATGTTGTATTTTTGCAAAACTTTGGGTTTGCCTTGATTTCAGTCATGTTTTTTGCCAAACGAGCTCTACACAAACGCTCGAAAAACTGATACTCATATGCACATTCTTTTTTTTCTTGTTTTTTCAACAAATATTTCAAAGCACCATACTCCGGATCATCTGTTAGGTGAATGAGAAGGGCAGCGAACAGATGACGTACAAGGGAATCTCCTAAAAATGTTACTGTTGAAAACTTCGCTTCTAAATATGTGCAGCTGCTTTTCATATCGAAGTTTCTTATTGGTTCATATTGTTCCACCCAATCATAAATTTCCGGTTGTATAATGTTCTTGTAGTCTGTGCAATGTGGTCTGCAGTCACAAAAGCCAGTGCTATTACCACATCTTCCAATCTGCTCGTTACAACATGGATTCTCCGAAGAAGCATTGCATTGTGCTTGCAGCCTAGAAAGAACAAGAAAGTAATTTTAACAAACAGATATAATGTCATTTCTAATCTGATTTCCTAGTCATATAAATTAATTAATCCTCCTATTTAACGAACCATAACAAAATGTCAAGTTTTCAAATATGCGAAGGAAGCAGGAAATTTAAAGTTTCTTATTTCAGCTGGCAGAGTGAGTGTGACGAAGTTTCATTCATGTTAGTTTTAACCAGGATGATGTTTGACCCTAACCCAACCCTCACCCACACACAGCGATTGAAACAGTTTGTCTAAGATTGGACCTTCAGTGAAATAACATGTTATGTTCCAGAACACTGATGTCCAGATATCGAAATAATTCCTAATTCCGTAAAGTAATACTGAAAATTAAACAACAGTAAGTAAGTGACTCTTAATTTGCCAAAATTAAATTTCGTAACAACACAACACAAGGATTATTGCGAGTACATTTGTTTTTTCATGTTTTTCATAACAATTCAGCCGTGTTACATATTTCATTATTTAGGATGTGATTGTTTACAATATATTTATCTTATATTTATCAGAAATGTCTGTTTAAGCTCCGTCATACTAATAAAAAACATCAAGTGCTCATATCTGTACTGTAAGGCCCTTGATAAACGCAGTTGGCACACCATTTTTGTTGTTATTTACTCTTCTCATGCAAAATACGTTGGAGAATGAGAGCACGTTTCGTTCCAATGCATTCCTCGCGACAGGGATGATATTTACCTTGAATTCGATGTCGACAGGGTCCAATATGATTTTTATAACCTGTTAGTTGTAATAAAGACAAAAAACCTACCCTCCACTCAAAACATGTCGTACGCCACAAAGACCATCATTTCTAACTAAAGACGTTTGCCACAAACCCATCTGTTTCCTAATTCTCATGTTAGCATTGTCGACGTATCTTTTCAACTCTTGCGAAATATTTGTTCGTTTAATCCATGCACCATCAAAGACTTTCGACGAAAGCGGACTGTTGACTTCGGTGATATTCCATTCCACCATGTATTTTGGATAAGTTCTGTAGTTATCAGTTTTTAGTAGGAACATAAATATGGTTACACTCACAAGAATTATCGAACAACTTAAAATCTTCAACATCTCATATCTCAGACAAGTTTTCATTTTCAGATTTCTCAATAACGATAACAGCTTGGATATTCTTATTTACTAGAAAAAGATAACTAGTAACAAAGGCATTGCTAGAGCTCAGTCGAAATTTGTGAAGGAGAGTTTAATCATTTAAAGCAGAAACTAGAAGCCATTAGGCTTCCAATAATTTCTGCATCAGCCCTTGAGAAAACTGCTTTAGGCTAAGTTTTAAGATATCTGAGTGACTTTATCAATTCTTTTCTTGTTGGAAATGCTTATGTTATGAGAATAGCTCTGTGACAATTACCAAAATGTGACTCATTGAATAAAATGATATTTGGTAGAAAAAAGAAGCTGTATGGATTGATGACTTTCACAATTGCATTGGCCTCAGCACTATTATTACATCTATTACAAACCAATGATTTTAAATAGTTTGACAACTTTTATAATAATTGAAGACTTAGTCTATTCATGATCAAATCTGAAAGTGACTGTCACATTCAACATCAACACGTTGTTCTTTGTGCAAACCTTCCAAATTTGGACCAAATGTGAATATGGTAACATGTTTAAGTAAACATTGTATGAAATTGTTCATAACATTGATTAGTAGGAGGACGAGGAGAACCTTGGATATTTCAAACATGGAAATTTCAAATGTTTTTAATTATAATTGTATATATGTTACGGGGATTGTGATAAATTCGGGGATTATGCATATTAACCAGTTATTTTAAATAATTCTCGATAGAGTTAGGGTTAGGGTCATTATGCATAATAACCGAGGAATATGCATAATTCCCAATTTAACATAGTAAAAACAAAATTATTAAAATTTTAAAATTGTAAAAAGCTTTTCGGCTTACGCCATCATCAGTTACATTAAAATGATGGGCGTAAGCCGAAAAGCTTTTTACAACTTTAATAATTTTGTTTTTACTTGGTTTGAGAAATGGCGAGCGTTTATAACACAAAATCCAATTTAACATATTCTGTAATATTGCCTAGATAAATCTTCTATCAATGTGTTGTGAATCCGTCTTACATAAACATTAGCCAACCAAAATCTCACTGTTCTCATCATCATCCAAAGTCTTTATCCTAAACTAAATCATTGTGCTTCCATCAAGTGGTTCGTAGTGAAAAAATCTTGATAATTTTAAACAATGCCATCTTTTCCAATAAGAATATAACTATAATCTGTCCCACACAGTGATAACTTGACCGAGCATTGCGAAGGGGTGTATAGCTCACTTGGTAAGACGATGTGCTTATGATACAAGGATGATAGCTGTTAGTGGTTCAAATCTCGGCACTGTTGTTATGCCAAAGTTGACGCTAGTTGACGGGGGGGAGTACTACTACTACTGTTGACGTCAACCTTCACAATTTTCAGAACCTTGATTTTTCTAATTAAGTAAAAGTTTTTTATGAAAATGTGAATGAATGTTTACTTTGATGTGGTCCGTAGTGGCGTGGGAAAGTCCTTCCATATTGCTTTTGTTGGCTTCGTTCCGTTCCACCGTTTTTCGCTCACGTGGAGATTGATCAGAGAATTACACGAAGATCATTGCAAATATTTTTACGTCTAATTAAAAATGCGTAAGAAACCAAGATACAAAAGGACCAGTGGGGTGAAGGGTGTTGTGCTTTTTTTGGAGGAGGGGGGGGGGGGGGGGGGGGGGGGGGGTGTGTGGGGGTCTCTTCTCAAACGATGACGTCAACTGAGGGGGAGGGGGGCAACGCAAAGTTAACGCAGGTTGACAGAGGGGGGAGGGGGGGTCAAAAAGTTTGAAAAATTGGTTGACGTCATTTGTGAACAATCCCTAAACAATAAAGGCAAAATCATTGTGTTGATTTGATTACATAAAATGAATCATTAAAATTTTTAAATAATACTGTATCTAATAAATAAACAAACCATTGGGTAAAACCAGGACTAAATAAACAAAGCATTGGATAAAACCAGGACTTTCTGTAAATTGTAACTTGTGTCACGTTGTTATATTTTGGTTATTTGTTTAATTTGTTTTCCATAAAATTCACACTGTTGAGTTTTTTTGCTGCAATCTCTTTCTATCTGCTTCAGGCCTAATCTACGGGCATCTATTTCAATCTCGTACACACGAGAGCCCTATAATTGAATTAATTTTCATGATTCAGTAGACTGGTGGTGAAGATTTCTGTGTCAAGAGCTGTTAAAATTATATCGCAACATTATCACGTTCATAAGAAAATAGAACTTCAAATCAAATCATCTCTTCAAGCATTTTATCATGAAAGTCTAAAATTTTCCCCGACCAAATTTTCCCCCGACTTTTCTGCACCCGAACAAAAAATTTTCCCCCACTTATTTTTCCCCGATAAGGTATACAATAACTCAGACGTTATTGTAATATCGGATTATTTTCTTCTTATATTCAAAATAATTATTCAGGGAAAAGTGACTAATTTCAAAAATTGGTCGGTGACTAAAATTTCCTTAGCTCACTAAAAATTTCCCAGCCTAAAAATTTCCCCAAATAAATTTTTTACCGCCTTTTTTCCCTGATAAGGTACCATCTTTGTTTCTAACTTCAAGCAACTGTTCTCTCCAAAAGCAATAACTTGCCAGTCATCTATAAATTTACTTTCTCCACAGTAGAAAGTATATTTTCTTGATAATACAGGTTATTGTGATCATCAGGATTATAAAGGGTTCCTTAGCAGAGGGGAACGCAAATAGAATGATAAATACTTTTTCTTTTTTGACTTAAGTAAATGCGAGTATTATGCTAGTTTAGTTGCTAGCAATAACAACGGACATCAAAACAACTTTTATATATATGACTTACCAAGTGACGTAATGTTTATATAAACATTAACATTTATTATTTGATAACCTCTGTTCAGGGGGTTTACACGTAAAGATTTTTGAACAATTTTTGTTTTAACCAGGTGTTTTCAGGCTTAAGAAATGAATTGTAAATGAACTCATTAATTATTCATGCAAAAAATTGGTGGAAAATCAAATAGTTTTTTTGAAGAAAGCGTGCGTCAAACAAAAGCTTAAAAGAATATTTTTCAAGAATCTTTACGTGTAAACCCCACTTATAACAAGTTTCATTATAGAATACTAATAATCAAGTCATTTCCTTGTGATCATGCACACACACGTTCCCAGGAAATAAAATACTCTTTATATTATACATTACAAACTGTTTTATCTGTTATATCTGTTTATTGGTTCTTTACAATCATAGAAATACGAAAAGAGATAGAATAACATCAAACCTTAGCTCTATTCAAATTTCTATTCAATTTTCAAACAATGAGAATCCATGCGTGTTGCCTCGCCTCATTCTCTTTTATGCAATGTTTATTATTTTTTAACTGCTCAGTAAAATTTGAAGTAGAAACCGAAAATTTTAAATCAAAAACGAGTATACTTAACAAGTTCATTCGTAAAAGCAAACATGCTATCCTTATTAGGGCTTCTAAAAGCTAAATTCGTTTTTTTGTTATAATGAAAAAAACATATTTTCGATTTTTCATTTCACATACTCGGACGTTTGTTTCATTATCTTACGAACTAAAAGCGTTTTCAAGTTGTTACGTCCAGACGTAATCTACGTCTGAAGAAAAGTTTCGTCCGTTAGTGTAAAACCGGTTTTTTAAAAAATTTTGTCCTAACTTTCATCCGTCTACTTTTGCTTAACTTTCATCCGTCTCAGACGTAAGTTTCGTCTTCCAGACAGAAGAAAGTTTTAAAAACATCGTCCAGTATAAAAACGTAAAATGTAAAAAACATCGTCTGCTCAAAAAAACCGAATTTATACTGACGAAAGAAATCTAATAGGACGAAAGGTACGTGAAATATTTAACAGTATAAAATCGGTGTAAAAGTTCATGACGGACGAAAAAATAACAAAAATTTGTAAATTTTGTCTACTTATAACTTTCGTCGAAACGATGCAAGTTAGAGCTTAGTCGAATGAAAGTGATCATACTTTCAGAAATTTTTAAAGTGTGACACGAGCTTTCTTAAGTGTAGATCAGACTTAGCAATGAAATCGAACGTTTTTTCTAAACAACACTTTAACGTAACATATAATATAACAGTATATAACATGACTGAAAACTGCAATGGTGAGATCGTGATGTCTTCGAAAAAAAAAGGTATTGCAAGAAGTTGGACTAAAGAAGAGATAGAAAAGTTTGCAGAAGTGTTGGCATCAAACGAGTATGCGCTGTCTCTAGAAAGGTTGGCGCTTAAAGACAATATGCTCGTGAATGGTATTCAAAATAAAATAAGTTTCCCGATTTAGTCTCATTTCAGATTTAAAATCTGCATCACTGTATATGTGATATACCTGACTCCACCAAAGCTTTTCTATTTCTCTCGATTTATCAGGCCCTCGATCTTTTCGTTCAACTATATTTCCAGTGACACTTGTTGTAGCAGCAACAGCAGCCTGTATATAGGTATCAGTAACGTTCGTTCTACCTGTACCTCTAACACTTTTTGTAAAATTCATTTTCTTCCTCGTCAAGTCTTCTTCGCTTATTTTTAAGCATGAAAAAAAAGTCCTCTGATGCCGCAACATCCATCTTGACAATAAAAAAGATGCAAGTTTGTTTAATAGTCAGGAAGCTGAGAGCCAAAAATCAAAAAAAATTTGCCGGACAAATTGAAACTTTCAGAGTGTGTTCTCACACATAAGAAGGTGCAAAAAATGTTTGCTGGACATTCTGGATTTTCTTGTGGGTCTTTCACAGCAGCAAAATATGTTTTGATGACGTCACAACAGTAAATTACTATTTAAATCTTTTTTGTTGTTGATCAGAACATAAAATTGTAAAAATTAATGAATAGTACTAACAAAAATACATCGAACAAGTATTTAGGTGTCATTATAATATTAACTGAATCGGGAAATATTGAATATTCGTTGTTTATGACGTCATAGGCGTTATTCAAGTAAGTCACCTTCCCTATAGTCCGTAGTTTGAATTTTTGTCGCTAAAAGCGAATAAATTTAATGTGGCAAATTCTCCGTGATGATTATCTTCATAACCATTTTCGTCGTCATCATTATCATCATCATCATTCTAACAATCTTTACAAACTGCACATGTCGGAGCACTTGATGCCATGATAATAACATAAACACCGGTTTGATTCGCATTTGGAGTTTTGACACATGCAATAAATGAAATCGACAAGGTCATCCGGCAAGGTTTTACACACAATCTACTTGATATTTAGTTCACCGTCGACCAGAGTCCACACATCCATCATTGGGATACTTAAGAAAACCCCTTTGGATGACTACTGTGGCATATGAAATTCGTTTTAGGTGGTACAGTAAAATATCTCTTGTCGGCGGTAGTTGTTGCGGGTCCGGTTATTTTTAATGAGACAAAAACCTCTTATAACGATTAGTATCAACATTGTCACAATTTTTGATACCGTAAAGACGAGATACGAAGATTTCAAATATACGGAAAAGAGTTGCGTCAAATTCCAATGTATCCCCAAGTTTTACAAAAGCATTTTTGAAAGAGATGGCCCTTTCTTCTTTCTTATTCCATGGAAAGAGTTGTAATCATTTCCTGTAAAGCAATGGAGCGCTGGCAATGAAGTCTCTTCAGCACCAAGTTGATTTCGTTTAAGTGAGGTATCCAAGATTCTTCGTTAGTCGCTGACACTAATTTCAGTAAGTACTCTACAATTCGATCAGCGTGGAGAGCAATTATCCGCATTGACTATCGATATGTAAATTCAGCATACGCCAAGGTAGTTGCTGCAGTAGTTTGCATAAAGAAGAATCAGCTTCTTCTTGTTCGTTTCGTAAAGCCGGTACCTTTGATTTGTTGATGACACCATTTTCCATAGAAATTTTGAAAAAAATTCTGCCCGCACTAACCAAAAATCTACCAACTCTTTCTTGTTCTGATCCACTGACATGAACTTTGGCCATTGGTTGGGACATTTCTGTTCCGCACTCTTAATTTTGATGCGCAGTTCTCCTGATGACTTCCGTCGTTTTCGTTCATTCGATTTCATTGATTCTATGATTTTGTTCAGTTCTCAAATGGAATTCATCTGTTGCTAATAGGCATAGGCCTTGGCGTATTTATGTACAATCAAAATTAAAAAACAAAATATGTGTTACATTAGTTCCAGACTCCTCAGCATGTAGATTCACAACGTGTAAATACTTTTGTTAGTTGAAAATATATATCGTTAAGACAGAAGGTCATAGTGTGGAAGTTCTTTAAAGGCCGACCTCCACTTGTGCGTACGTACATACGAACGTCCGCTCGGCGCCGTGAGGCCAATTAAATTGAATCTCCAGTTAATAAAGAAACTCCAAGCGCACAAAATCTAGTCGTCGACGACTAACAAAGTTGAGCAATAGTTGTCACTGAGCATGCGCAAAACTGGCCGCGTACGTACGTACGGGCAAAATCGCACAAGTGGAGGTCGGCCTTAATACTTCTCAATAATTTAATTTGCTACACTACTTTGCCTTTAAAGCCCGGTTCAGACCTGGCCATTATGACGGTTAAAATTCAGTGTGATCGTCTAATGTGGACACTTTTGCAATCGTCAGAATTGCCGTAAATGCCTGGCGATTGCGAAGATTACTTTATGTTTTAATCGTCGTAATCGCCAGGTCTGAACCAGACTTAACTCTTTATCTATTGCATGGTGGAGTGTGAATTTTGGTAATACCGTCTCGCCCTTATAATAGTTACTAAAGTGTTCAAACATTTTTCCTCTGCCATTGATAAATATATCAACAACAACAAAAAAAACATTAGGTCATGTAAATGTTTAAGAAGGCTTTAAAATTATGTTCATTTCAACATCTAACATCAACTTTCGTTTATCACCAACATTTTTTTTTCATTTTCCCGCTCATTCGAATATTTACATTTTCACACGCGAAAGAGCTAAATGATTCGATGTCAATAACGGGGGTATCAACAAAATGGCTTTTTGTAATTTTGACTCAAAAAGGTTGTTTAAAATATGTTTTCTTTATTCGTTAAATTTGTTATACATATTATTTTAATCTTCATCTCTATTTGAGAGACATTTTATGACTATTTGTTCTGCTTTAGAGGAGTATTTAAAATTACTTACCCACTAAAAAGATGGAGCAAACATTACATCATGCTTTGCTTTGGCTTCTGAACAGACAAAATGATGGCTGTCAAGTTACAAATTTTTCAAACGTTTTAGTCGGTCACTTAACTCTTAATAACTTGATCCACAAGAAAAATTAGAGTTCCCAGCAAAGATAATTTGTTTCCTACTACTTCAAAGGTACTTCCTGTGTAGTTTTTATTTTGTCCCAAAAAAATGCCACTTTTGACTTTTCATTTGGCTCTCAGCTTCCTGACTATAATTCAGACGAAAGTTTCTTCTAACTTTCGTCTGGAAGTCAAAACTTTTGTCTGAAAAATGTATCCATTCGTCTGAACAAAACTTTCATCCGTCTACCGATTTTACACTGACGCTTAAAAAAAAACTCGTCGACTGAGTATTTTCTTTCGTCTGCCCGATTTTATACTGTCGAAGGATTTTTTCAGACGAATTATACGTCTTGACGTAATTTACGTCTCAGTATAAAAACGGCTATTGTCGGCGAATAATTATCACGCCGAAAAAATAAATCTACCAATCAAAATCTCTGGTATAGAATAATAGCGCACGTGCACAGCTATATTATTTCAAGTTTGTAAAAACAATCATTTTATACTTATAGTATACATAAATATATTTTTAATGCCATTTATATATGTCAAGGCAACTCTTTTAAGAATCTTTTGATATTTACGACAAAGCAGTGATGTTATTCAATGAAGTGATGATCTCTGTTTCATTAGAAAGCTGGCAGGGAGAACATTGTTCATAGTAAGAACAATTTATAACAACTTATAACAAAATTGTTCATGTTCGTTCAAACAGAAATCATAAGGAATTTCCACTTCAAAACATACATGTTCATTACGAGAATCAAGTGTACTTTCGTCAATGTTATTTTGTCTTCATTTGTATCAACATCAATCTCAAAATCTTTAATATGGTTTTACCAGAGATAGGTAAAAATCTCTGATTTTACATATTTGATTAGCTGATCACAAGCAAGCAATGAATACGAATATTATTCTCGTCAAATCATAAAACGCAAACTTATTTTTCGTTTTGCTATCATCTGAATAATTCTAATAATTTTGATAATTATGCAGAATTGATAAAAAGACATTACCTGAAGTCCCACATTTTGAAAAATTAACAATAGATCTCGAGATCTGAATTACGACTTTTATTACGGGGAACAATAGACTTCCATATGTAGCGCGAAATTTTAAATTTTTAAACTTCAACTTTGTATACAACACGGATGGTACAAAGGAAATTTCATCGATGTTATTCTATCTCTTTTCGTATTTCTATGCTACAATAAATACTGACATTAAAATAAACTATTCTAGTCAGTAAAAGACTCGATGAGGGCAATCCCTACATAAAACTGGGCACTCTCCCGAATCCCAGAAGAGAGGGCTCTACCCTTTCTTTTATAGATACATACTAAACAATGACTGATGATCCATACGAGAATTTGGCGGAGAACGTATGTAATGAATTAGGACTACGTATTGCACACCTGAACGTAAATGGATTGAAGGCGAAACTTTCCGAAAACTCTACTCTGCTACACACAGTTAATTTCAATACTCTTGCATTGAGTGAATCCCATCTATCACCAAGTATATCAGATGCTGAAATCGATATTGAAGGCTACTGTACGAAACAAAATGACAGAAACGACAGACGAAAAGGAGGTGGTACTATGATGTACTATAAAGAACACTTAAATGTACTTAAACCAAATATTTCAACTGACCTTGAATCTACCTGGCTTAATGTCTTATATAAAAACCAACAACTACTAATCGGTTGCATATGCAGACCACCGAATTGCAATCAAATTCGAAAAGACAGTCGCAAATATTGGTATGATAAGGAAAAATGTTATGCTAATTGGAGGTTTTAATATTAATATGCACGATTCCAATTCAGCCCAAACAATTAAAAGACATAATATTCTCTCAAAATTTGAAAAATATAATTAACGGTCCAACTAGAGTGGCTATGTCAACTTCAACAACCATCGATTTAATAATAACATCAACAAACGTTTTAACGTCTTATCCTCTGTGCCTACGATCCAGGGATTTCTGATCATCACTTGATTTACGCTGTAAGCAACACCAAAAAATAAAAACAACCTCCAAAAATTATCACTTTCAATAAAATTGAAGACATTGACCAACAAAAGCGTGATTTTGAGCTGGTCCCATGACATTTTCTAGAGAATTTTGAAGATGTGGGCGATGAAATCTACATTAAACAATGTCTTTATGCACATTTGGTACACTAACGCTGACACACTAATCCAAGATAAATTGAAAGAATTAAAGATGGAAATAGAATCCGAACACCACCAGATATTGTTGCAATAACCGAACTAAAACCGAAGTACTACAGCCAGCTGACGGAAGTTGACTACATTTTGAATACGTACTCTGTAGAACCAAGATATGACAAGAGGGATTGCACTTTATGTCAGGAAATCGATATCGTACAAGAAAATAGAGAAATCATGCATTCTGACAAAACAACAAAGACCGAAAGAATTGCTACTGACAGAGATTCGTCTCCAAAACAACGAAATCATGCTGCTTCATGTTGTGTACCGTAGCCTAAGGGCACTGAAGAAAACGTAGCATTGAATAGTAGCACTGAAGAAAACGACCAGTTTTTTCGACCAATTCCCGGTATGAAAAAATACGACCACATAGTTATCGTCGGTGACTTTACTCGAAGCGATATTAATTGGGAGACACTAACATCTACCAGCAACCAAGACCATGACTTTATTGATGCAGTTAAAGACACAACATGTGAATCAACCAACAAGAGGAAGAGGATCGCACTACCCTTCACTATTAGACCTTGTATTTACGACTGGTGATCAATATGTGAAAGACAAACACGCTTCACCACTTGGCAAATCCGATCACGAACTGCTTAAATTGAACTACTAACATCAACCGGAAAAGCTCCCATCTAAAATTGTTTCTGATTTTAACAAAGCCGACTTTGAAAGAATGAAAAAATTTCTTGCATCGATTGGACAGAACATTTTAAAGACTGCGGAGATGATATTGACAAGCTATAGATCAAATTTGAGCCAACGTATAAGGACGCCGAAGTAACATGCATACCAACAAGAACAGTAAAGACTGGGAAAAGAGCGTTCAAGTATCCACTCAAGAAAAAGACGATGGCTAAAAAGAAAAAGAAATACCGTCTATGGAAGGATGCGGACGCGTATCTCGCTTATTGTAAATATAGAAATCAAGTACGTAAGTTGACACGCAAAGCGAAAAGAGATTATGAGAAAAAAATTGCTAGATCTAAAAAGACAAACAGTAAAACCTTTTGAGCATAGAACTAGCGACCGTGATTGCTGAACCGACTTCACATGATATTCGAACAATCTTACACCATGGGGAAAGTCCCATCCGCTTGGAAGAGAGCTAACATCGCAGCCATCTGTAAAAAAAAAGGTGCCAAAAATTCTGCTGGAAATTACAGATCAATTAGCCTGACTAGCATTGCATCAAAAATTTTCCAATCGATAATGCGTATTCTTTGCTATCATATCTCAAACCCAATAAACTTTTGTCAAATCGCCAATTCGGTTTTCTTGGTCAACTACTCTGCAACTGCTCCAAGTTAGATAAATGGACAGAAATTCTCGAAAATGGAGGTGTGATTGATATCATATATTGTGATTTTAAAAAAGCGTTTGACACTGTTCCCCGCTGTCGACTAATTGAAGTCTTGCGTCACTAAGGACTACAAGGTGCAGTTCTCTCATGGATCCGATCGATATCAACAAGTTTGTGCAAATCAAAACAAATCCGATGTATTTCCCGTAATGTCAGGCGTGCCCCAAGGATCGGTCCTAGGTCCATTGCTTTTTGTTATCTTCATAAACACTCTAGCTGAAATTGCTGATGAGTCAGAACTTTTCCTGTATGTCGATGACTAAAAACGATCTAAACAAATCATTGCATTAGACAGATACCTTCTTATTGAAATTCCATCCGGAAAAATGTGAGCACAATGAAGATAAAATCTCCTGACGCAACACAGTATGCATTGGATGGCACTGTCCATATGCAAAAATCAGATGTGAATGACCTAGACATAAACTTCGATGAGTATCTTTCATTTGAAAGACACATTAACGAAAAGGTGAAAAAAGCTAATGCTCTTGTTGGTATGTTACGGCGAACGTTTGCCTACTTAGATAAGGATTGTTTCAAGCTACTATTCACAAGTATTGTACGCCCCACCTCGAATATGGTGCTCCAGTGTGGAACCCTCACCTGCAACGACAGATCTCCCTTCTCGAAAATGTACAACGTCGCGCAACAAAATTGATACCCGGAATGAAAAACCTCAGCTACAAGGAAAGATTGAAGATCATGAACCTTCCATCTCTGCAGTATCGTCGATATAGGGGCGACATGATCGCGATGTATAAGATCACCCATGACTATTATGACAAAGAAGCTATTGGAAA
Organism: Turritopsis dohrnii; assembly: GCA_027922465.2. NCBI lineage: Eukaryota > Metazoa > Cnidaria > Hydrozoa > Anthoathecata > Oceaniidae > Turritopsis > Turritopsis dohrnii. Next base: position 84,521 of record BQMF02000133.1, on the reverse strand, counting down.
TTTTCTTCGCTTTCGATTGTAAGATAGACAAAAACACAACCTACGTCGTCACGAATTCAAGATTACCCGACAGAAGTGTCTTAAAGACGTTAAAAGGTTATCATTTAGAAATAACAATGGAATAACCTGCCACCGGACGTTGTGCAAGCACCATCACTTTATACCTTCAAAAGTCCACTCGACAATTTATGGAAAAGTGCTGGTATCATGTTCGATATCAATCTGAATCTCCTCGTAACAACAGCCTCCCGACAAACGCGATTTCGACAAGTCGTCAAAGATTGAACCTGGTGTTAAAGGCACCATGTGCCTACTTCCAGAAATTCGTATAATATAATATAATACGTATAATATGCTAAATTAATAAATTATATAAACATAACTGAAATATAAGGTCAAACTATCAAAGCAGCAACAGCCAAGTAGATGTGTGGTAAGACAAAGAAGAATGTAATCCAAATAAATGATTGCTTACTAAAGAAACTTTACTAAATGCAAGATCACAACTGCTCTGCTTAAAGTCTATAAGCAACTGAACTTTTAACCAAACTTAACCGAAGCTATTTATGGTAAAGTTTAAACAAACAGTCCGACATGTGAACGGACTTTCCGAAAACGGTGAAAAACTGTTACAGAGACAGAGAAGATAGATAGAACGTGTAAACCAAACAATTTCCTACGCTTAAAAGCGCAGAAATAAGATAATAAACAATCATAAGGCCAGCGGTTTTCCAATGAGATGATACTTTGTTAATGATAAACATCTGCTCGTTCTCAAACTATTTTCTGTTCTATTTCCACTGACAACAGCATAGTGCAACCTTCAGCTCTACATATAACAGTTCATTATCTTTAACTGAAAATAAATATCGCAATGTTGGACTCTTCTACATATTTGACTGACACCCTAAACACGCCTATGAGTAATAATAGACAGAGGAGATTGAAAGCAGATTGAAATCGAAATTAAAGATGGTTGTTATGTTTATTAAACAACAAAAGAAATACATTTATTATTTATGAGTAGATGTCTTATGTACAAAAAACAGAAGATTTTGTCTTATTCAATTTCCGCGCGCTATGCGTAGGAAATTGTTTGGTTTAGACATTCTATCTATCTAACTATCTGACTGTCTATGTAACAGTTTTTTGCCGTTTTCGGAAAGTCCGTTCGGATTTCGAATTGTTTGTTTATTCAGAATAGTTAATGAAAGACCCAAAACTCTATGCAAAATGTAATACTAAAAGGCCACTTTCAATATCAATTCATAAAAATGTTAACTTTTTAATACTTTTGGAATACTTTTAGAAGTTATTTTAGCCGTTTTATGTTGAAAACTTCCCAATTCAATTATCCTTTAAAACTTCTTTAAAAAGTCAGTAAAATATGCACACCGAGCACGTGAAACGTTTTCGAACCGATTTAGTTTATGTTTTGAGGAAGTTGTATTTAGATTATTTAGAAGAAACTTTGAAGAAGAATTTTAAGACTTTATCTACTATTGCAATCGAAATATAATCATGACAACGTTCCTTACGGAGGAAATATTGATATTTAGCTGACTCTGGAAAAAAATTCTTGAAAAAGAAGGTGAATGTTTGATAGTAAACGAAACTTTGCTGTGAAAAAAACTTTAAAATCACAGCAGAAATGTATCTAGTATCAAAATTACTGGTGAATACGTCATACGTCCTATCAATAAATGCATGAAATATGTTCATTTCATTTAATAAATATAACACCGAAAGTTGAAGATATTGAAAAAAAAAAACAAAAACAAATGACATTGTCATAGATAGCAGCACAAATCACTTGTGCATACATACTGCAAGTATAAACATGTGCAAGATATTGGTGAACAATATGTCTTATAAAACTGGTTTTTTGGCTCTGAAACATCATAGTGAATTGAAAAGCAGTAATAAATTAAAGAAGGGAGTAGCTAATTTGGGGAATTCCAGACAGTATCAAATTATTCCTCACTGTACAATGGTCGGTCAATTTATCACTGTGTGGAACCGATTAGCTTTAAATTCACATTAAAAGATTTTAAGATTACATTGTTCAAAATAATCCTGCAAACCATTCAATGGAGGCACAATGATTTAGTTTGGATATATGTCAGGAAAACAAACTTTGGATGATGATTCAAATCCAACCAATTATATACATACAATGAGATTTACTAAAGCCTTGTGAAAATTTGGAGTGTAATATGTTCTAGGACACAATACCTTAAGGGGATTTTTTTTGCGTGGATTAAGTTTTGCGACTTTTGCGAATTTTAGTCAAATTCGCAAAAATAAATTGACGCAAATGAACGATTCGTGAAAATAAATGCACGCAAAATTTCATGATTTTATTTGCTCATTTTTTGGCTCTGTGTACCTACGGAACTAACTTGTTGTTCGTATATAAAAATTCGTAACTAAAACTTTCATCACTTTCATCACTTTCATAATTTCAGACATGTTTCTTTTTCTTGTATAACATACGCTACATTTATTTTGAACTTTTGTACGTCATTATAAATTCTCGGCTCCAGATCCCAAACTTTTCAGCGATCTTGAAAAAAACCGGCTTTATGCAGAAATATAAAGAGCTCGTTCATGTAGAATAAAAGTTCTTTCGCTTATAAAATTATGATTTTTTTAAGTTATATTAACAGAAGGTTAAGTAGAAAAAGATTTTTTGAAAAATTAAATTTTCAAGTTTAGTTCTCCTTTTAGGTATATTATAAAGTACACGCATTGCACTTTGTGCCCATTCGCAAATATAAATCCAAACATTTTCCTTTAGAAGCTCCGACTCAAAAAGTTAATCCACGCAAAACGCTCTCAAACCTTGGCTCGCAAAAGTTAGTCCACGCAAAAAAATCCCTTTAAGGTATATCATGTTTGAAAAGAACATTTTCATACAGATCCTAACAAAGTTTCATTGTGTCATTTGTCTTTTCGTGCACATTGGTGTTATTTATAAACTCTATGGAAGTGGTAATATGGAGACAGTGGTGGATCTAGAGTGTAGTTGCAACTTGTGGAGAAGCGCATTGACATAATTTGTGACTTCAGTTCATATTATCAATGGGATTATTTGAACCTTTTTCTTTTATGTGTGAATTGCTAACACTCTCCTACACAAGTTGCGGCTTACCACTGGATCCGCGACTGGTTGGTTTAGTAGAAATAGATTTTCAAATGGTACCTTAAGGGAAGAAATTTTCGCGGGAAGAAATTTTCGCGGCAGAAATTTTCGCGGAATTTAATTTCGCGATTTTGGCGCCAAACCGCGAAATTAAATTCCGCGAAGCACGTCAAAATTGCTCAATCGCGAAATTAAATTCCGCGAAAATTCAATTTTAGTTTTATATGTTAAATAATAAAAGAAAAAACGATTCACAACGCAAAAAAGGAGGCATTTTTTCTGTTAAGTATTTTTTTGAAAATCGAAAACCGCGAAATTTAATTCCGCAAAACATGTTAAAATTGGTCAATCGCGAAATTAAATTCCGCGAAAATCGGCCATTTTTACCATTTCAACCGCGAAATTAAATTCCGCGAAAATTTCTTCCCGCGAAAATTTCTTCCCTTAAGGTATGTTATGTTGATTTAAGTTATGTATAAGCAATGTAATTTTTATTTTCTTGTAATCCTGTTAAATGTCATGGATTAAAATCTTTGAAATGCCCAAGTTTCTCCTGCTCTTATTAATGCAGTTGTGAACAATTTCATGTAATGTTTACTTAAATATATCTCCAAATTCACATTTCTGGCAAAATTTGGAAGGTGTGCACGAATAACAATTGTAAGGTCCTGATATCAAAGTCGGCAGTTACTTGCAGATCATAAATAGCCGAGGTCTTCAGTTTTTAAACGAGTTTGCTTGTATAACTTTAATAGTGTTTTGAAAGTCTTCAATCCCATGCAGCCTTTTTTTCAAATGATTTTGGTTCACTTCTATCGAATATCATTTTATTTTCCATGTGAACCGTAACTCATATTTTGGGAATTGTGATAGACCTGTTCTCACATAAGCAGCAAGAAAAGATTGGATAGTCATTCAGATATCTTGAAAGTTAGCCTAAAGCAATTTCCTCTAGGCCTCCTGATGCGGAAATTGTTCAAGCCATGAGGCTTCTTGTTTAACCTTAGATTAAATAAATAAAAGAAGAAAAGTGCGTAAAATATTCTACTTTTTATAATTTTAAGAAGGGTATGCAAAGAAGAAGGAGAAATAAATATAAGAAGAGAATGTGGTAACAAAAGTTTTTCAAGAAAGAAAACAAAAAGAGGAATACAATTGGATAATTGACAATTTGCATGCACGTATTGAAAGAATTGAATACCATTGGGAAACTGTTGAAACAGCTAAATAAAGCGACGTAGGCGGCGCCAGAGAAAATTTTAAATTCAAAGCTACTCATCAACCATCCAAATACTAACAAATAACAACTCCTTTTTCTGGGATTATTTGTCACTTTCTTTTGTAATTCCGAGTTCATTATCAAAAGCGACACTTTATTATTCAATTTCTTGTTGTTTGTTTGAAATACGATAACAGGTAGAAAAAAAAACTTCAGCTCTATTCAAATGTCTATTCAATTTTCAAACAATGCGGATCCATGCGTGTTGCCTCGCCTCATTCTCCTTTATTCAATAATCATTATTTTTTGAATACTCGGTAAAACGTGAAGTGAAAACCGAAAATTTCAAATCAAAAACGTATATTTAACAAGTCTATTCGTAAACACAAGCAGGCTATCCTTATTAGGGCTTCTAAAAGCTACTTCAGCAATATCTTGCACATGATGTTTATAATTCCAGTTTATATCAGTATCTAGGCACAGTTTGAGTTAATGTGATTTGATTTGTGTTATGATGACAGTTACAGTTGCTTACTTTTTTATTCAAATTTCAGTGTAACAATTCATTCAAATAAAATGAGTACGTTTCATGCATTTATTGGCAAGATGCATTCACCAGTAATCTCTCGATACTACATTTCTGTGCCTGTGATCTGATGTTGAAAAATTTGAAGCATGGTGAGAAAATCTGTAGGTCCAGGTGGAGAGAGACATTGAAAACTCTTTTACGAGGCAAATATATTCTTTGGAAATCTGATAATTACGCAGCTACTATAATCATTAAAGCTGTTAGTAACAAACCTCATCTACAAGACATCGCTGAAAATATTTCCAAAATTTGTTTTGTATTCCATTGAAATCAAAATATCTTGGATACCTTGGGAGAAAAATCGTTTGACAGATAAAATAGGTAAATATTTTGATCATGGTGATTGGCAAACCACTGAAGAATATTTCGATATCCTCAACAGACTATGGGGCACACCAACAATTGACAGATTTGCTCACCAAGAAAATGCGAAGACATCAAATTTCATTTCCCGATTTTGGATACCAAAATCGGGAATAGCGACTTCCTTCCTTAAACTACTTGTAATTCAAACTTTATTTTATCTCCGCATTTAATCATTCAACATATTATATTATCAAAATGCCCAAGTGAAAACACTTTTTTATGAAAAGAAATGAAACTGCTGAGTCAGCATTTTTGCTCAGTGAATTTACTTATGTGGAAAAGATCAGAAATCAAATTCTGACCAAAATTGAGGAGTAACATGTCACAAATAGTCGAAAATTAGCGAATTAAATTTATTTGCAAGATTTTTTCTAGTCCTTTTCTATGACGTCATCAAAATTTTTAAGGACCTAAAAAACCTCAGGACTAAATTTTCAGGCATATGTTTTTATACAATTTTTGTTCCATTTTAAAAGATCTTTCGATTGATGTATAATAATATGACTTTTGAGAAGATAAAATTTTTATTGACCGTAATTTATGACGTAATCAATCACGTGACATACAGGCATTTCCAAAAAAGTCATCTGACAGATTTTGGTAGTCTGAGGTCTCCTCTACCAAATTCCATTGAGAAAATAAACTACATTACCCAGAATGTCAGATTGTTAGGCTATGTGTCCTGTCTACTAGCACCTCGTTATCATTTAAATCAAGTTTGTCAGTAAAATCTTTATGAAAATTTAGCAATGAAAGCGCAGTAAAACGCATGCTTTTCATCGTCGATCGCAACCGTGTTTTCAGTCTCTGTGCCGTTGAAAACGATCTTTCGGGTGTTCACGATGTGGCAGGATTAATCAACAGCAACTTTATGGACGATGCTTGGCATGAGATCTCGGGTAGCGACGGAGCATCCTTTTACAGCTTTGTAAATGTCATTGAATTGAAACATGCAGCTTTCTCGTCACCAAGAATAATTCGCAAAATGTTCGCTTCTATTCTAAGCATATCCATGTCGACTTCATCCTTGTATTTCTCCAAAATACTTTTTGTCTCGTCGGTTGCCGTGAGGTTGATAGCTTCCAGCAAAAGGTTTTCTGAAGCTAGGTAAACTTCGATACTCAGTTGATTGAAGCGATCTTTTATGGAAATAATTGCAACGCCCAATATTTCAAAGTAAATTTCTTGGTAGTGCTCTTGAACGGTACTTGGATGGTAAGGTAACAACAACACCACACTGCTTTCATTTTTTCAAATGTCAAAATGAAAATATCACGACAAATCATACGCACTACATTTTGAGGATTCTCGAAAAGAGATTACAACTCACAATTGCGCATGAAAAAACGAAGAAAGTAAAAAAAATTATTTTTTCTTAGGAAAAAAAGTGCCCCCTGGATTCGCCGGTCCTGGAGCAATGGGAGTATTAATGGTCCCTCTCTGGAAATCTGCGATGTTTTGGTCGTTTCTAACAAATCCAAGTTCGGAATTAGGCGTTTGTCAAGGACTTTCGCGTTTTCGAAAATCCTTTCGACTGTGTTAGATTGGGAAACAACCAAAATTCGCTTACGGATCTGCTAGTTTTAAAAGCCCGATAATTGCATTAAGAATGGATTTTTCATAGAAACTGTAGAGTGATTTCATCGTGTTAAATAAATTATATCTAACTACGGTTTCATAAGTGAAGTAGGTCAGCAGGATTGCAGACACCATGGCAACGTCAACAGAGACTCCTGTAGAGTGTGAGTTTGTATTCGGAGACAAGCAAGATTGCAAGTCTTTAAAGTTGATTGAGAGCTTCAACTTGTTTCAAAGAGGAAGGTAGCAGGATTGCAGATGTCTACTGGAAGATTTTATATTTAGAGCAATAACGACAACAAAGGAATAGTAGGAAAACGAACAAACCTCTTTCGCACACCAGAGCAAGGGAGATTTTCATAGGTGTGGTTAAGGACGTAGGTTTACGCCCAGAAAACTTTGGCTTACATAGTCTTCGATCAGGTGGTGCATCGGCAGCGACCAATGGTGGAGTTAGTGATCGTTTGTTTAACCGCCATGGGCATTGCTGATCAGAACAGGCAAAGGACGGGTATATTGAGGATAACGTAGGTGCTTTACTGTCCGTGTCAGAAACGTTAGGTCTTTAAAATTTCCCCTACCTTTATGCACAAGAAACCGAAGATGACTCAACTACGCACAAAATTTTGTTTTGTTGATTAGCGTCCCATGTCTTGAAACGACATTACGAAGAAAATAAGGGTCTTATTCTCGTTTGAACAATGTGAATTAGAAAATAAGTGACATTCTTGAAACTTGAATAATTTGAAATGGTTGAATGTTTGCATAAAGTGCTGATTTCGAATTTCACAGTCATTTTGTCAACTTTGACAAAACTTGGGCAACTCGCGAATGGATGTTAAGAATTTTCATAGCGGGAATCTTCGACTTCCCAGTCGTCTTGTTTGACATTGCGCAAAAAATAGGAAATTTTTAGGAAAGGCAAAAAATAATTAAAATAATTGGCTGAATAAAAAATTCTTGTCTAAAAGCTTAATGTAAAAAATATGTCTAGATCAAATATCTTAAGAGTTTGATTAGCAGCCGTACTTTCACCAAATTTAAAGCTTGTCCGAAATGCGATCCATCGAAACTATAAACTCCATAAGTAAGATTGAAATTTTCAAAGATAGTGACATTGTAAGGTTTTAGGCGGCTTTTTATAGCATAATTGAATTGTAACGCCCTTGCGCTACCTTGGCGTAAAGTATACTGCACTGGTTTTATCGGTCCGTTTGGATTTCCGCTCGACCAAATGATGAATGGTTTGTGTGTCTTGCGATAAGAATATATTAGATTGATGAGTGGTAGAAGATATTGGTTCCAAACTAACTCTTCTTGAAAATCATTATGACCACCGATCCCTATGACAAATAACGAAAGTTTTTCATTTGCAGGAAATAACATCATCTTGTTGACAGCGTTCACAGCTAAGGACAACTGACTCGCTGAATATGTCTGTTCAAAATGGAACTGCACATTAGATGTTGTATATTTGCAAAACTTTGGGTTTGCCTTGATGTCAGTCATGTTTCTTGCCAAACGAGTTCTACACAAACGCTCGAAAAACTGCTCCTCATATCCGCATTCTTTTTTTTCTTGTTCTTTCAACATATGTTTCAAAGCACCATACTCAGGATCATCTGTTAGGTGATTGAGAAGGGCAGCGAACAGATGACGTACAAGTGAATCTCCTAAAAATGTTACTGTTGAAAACTTCGCTTCTAAATATGTGCAGCTGCTTTTCATATCGAAGTTTCTTATTGGTTCATATTGTTCCACCCAATCATAAAATTCCGGTTGTATAATGTTCTTGTAGTCTGTGCAATGTGGTCTGCAGTCACAAAAGCCAGTGCTATTACCACATCTTCCAATCTGCTCGTTACAACATGGATTCTCCGAAGAAGCATTGCATTGTGCTTGCAGCCTAGAAAGAATATGAAAAGTGATTTTAACAGACAGATATAATGTCAAGGCCGATTTTGTTTTCCTACTTGTATAAATTAGTCTCCGATCTTCCAACTTAACGAACAATAAATTGTCAGGTTTACAAATATGCAAAGGGAGTAGGAAACATTTCATTTGTATTAGTTTCCTTTTTTATTTGAAGAAACATGGCGAAGATACTTCTGCTTTTACTGTTGTTATCTTCGAAATTTGCCGCTTATGATTGCAGAGATATTTCAAGTGGAAAATTGCTGTCAACATGCGATCTCCGTGCTCCACCATCAATCAACAGAAAAAAATGGTCGGCTCCAGTTTTAAGATACAGCAATCACTGCTCAACAATCCGATTGTTAAACTCAGGGGACATTGAACCAAACCCTGTTCCAACAAACTGCAATATCTGTGAAAAGACTGTTCGAAAAGACTGATGGAAATTAAAGCTAAACAGAAAGGAAACTCATATCTTCTTGGTATCTGCTATCAGCCAAGTTCTGTCAACGCAGACAAAGTTAACTGGATTGAAAAAAATCGATACACTACTGTCGCATGTTACAACAAACTGGAATGCACCCCTCATTCTAGCTAGGGTTGCAAACATTGATCTTTGTGCTGAATCAGATACTTCTAAAAAATATATTGAAGTTCTGGAACACCACGGGTTGAAACAACATATTGAAAAACCTACGAGGAAAGGAAAGACGCTGATTGATCGTATATCGTCAAAGCACAAACAAGTCGTTGCTACGGATCAGAAATGAATATAACCTAAATATCAAAGCTTTCCTGGCTGATGTTGCAGCTCTTCCATTTCCTGCAGTCTATGCTATCGATACTCCAGATGAAATGCTTGATATTTTGAGCTCTTTGTCACTTGTTTGAATGAGCATTCACCGTTAGTGCGTCAGAAAATTAGCAGACCTCCATCTCCCTGGCTCAAGGATTTTAACATTAAAGACAAATTGTTGAAGAAAAACTTTCTCCGTACTACAGCTCAGAGAACCGGCTCCAAAATAGATTTAAACAATTATCGTACTTGACGAAATGAGGTAAAAGAAAACTCATCAAATCGGCGAAATGTAACTTTTATTGAACAGGACTTTCATCCAAACCACTGAAAGATGTGTGGAACACCATACATCGTATTCCCAAACCAAGCCCTGTAAAGATAAACGCAAACCCTAACGAGACCAAAGGAGAAAGTACATTATCAGTCATGGCAGATTACTCGAAAGCTTTTGATACGGTCGATTTTGAGACTCTCATACGAAAGCTTCATAGAGTTGGGTTATCTAAAGATGCAAAACACCTACTTTGCAGCTACCTTTCCAACTGGCAACGGTATGTGCAGATAGGTTGTAACATCTCTAACCGTCTTAAAGTCACAAATGGGGTCCCTCAAGGAAGCATCCTGGGTCCCATACTATTCAATATATATGTTCATGATAAAAATTAGAGCACTACAGGGTCATGTATGCAGTATGTTGATGACACTAACACTATGAAGATCTGAACAAACTGATTGATTGGTCTAGTGACAGCAACCTCGTCTTTAACGCTGCCAAGACAAAAAGTGTCTTATTTGGCACATGACAACTGCTGAAATCTCGAAACCTGGACGATCGAAATCTCTATAAAGTTGAATCAAATGGGATAGAGATTGAGAAGAAAACCAATTACAAGATTCTTGGCATCATATTCGATCACGAATTATCATGAAACCTCCACATCAGCCAAGCCTTGTCGACGTCACATGCAGCTGGCGAGAATAAAACGTTCTACACCTTTTAATGTTAAAAAACAACTTAATTCTCAGTCGCGGTGACTATGGTAATGCGGTGTTTCACAGTGCTCCATCCTACATGCAAAAATGTCTCCAGAAACTGGTCAATGCCAGTGCTTGTTACATATGTGGAAGGCACATGAATACCGTTGATGCTGTGAACCTGAGTTGGCTTCCTGCTGTTGAACGCTCCTCATTTTCAATTGAAAAACTGGCATGGAAATCGATTAACTGCCCAGACTGTCCTAAATTCCTACCTATGGAACAAGGAAACTCGTACAAGAAGAGGCCAAATATGATCAAGTGCTCAACAAATGTTCAAAGACGTTCGAATACACAGCAGCCAAAATAATCAATGATTTGCCAACTCAATGTCGATCTTGTCTTAGTTATGGAATGTTCTGCAAACTAACCAAAGAATATTTGTTTAGATAAAGCACTGATGTCTTTCTGTATCTTAGCTGCATTTCATTTTGTTTTCGTTTTAAATAGGGTTTTTAAATAGGGTTTTTAAATAGGGTTTTTATTGTTCCACAATTTAACAGACCTCGGTTGCGCTATCACATTTCAACATTTGAGCCTAAATTTTGGGTTATATTTACAATATTCACAATATCCTATAACTTATCGGACAAAACTTTAGTCGCACAAAATTTTAGTCGGACGAAAATATTAGTCGGACAAAATTTTAGTCACCTCCAAATATTTTAGTCACTTTTGTCCGACTAATAATATTGCCCAACTAAAATTTTGGTCCTTTTCTAAAATTTCAAAACTTACTTAAATTTTCGATAAGGATTATCGAAAAGCGTGCGGAAGTGCGCCAATTACTCTAAGTTCTAGATATGTATAGGAAAACGAGGGGAAAGGCATATTTAATAAAAACAGTTTTATCAACGTGAAAAACATATGTCTAACAAAATCATCGTGGACGGCACAATTTTGCCGTCGGAAAAAGATCCTAATTAAATTAGGTTGTAGTATAATTTTATTATTCAATTTCATATTTCATATGTCATATTCCTGATCAGTATAAAAATATATTTTGGTTCCTGCATTGGCTTCAGGCGTTTCTTCTATTATGAATTACCTCGCTATCACTTTTATCGGAAGTTTCTGTTATTACCAGTGCTTTTCTCTTTTCCTGTGAATTCCTTCCTGGAATAAGTGGGGCTATTAAAAACGTCCAATCTATTTACAGAAGGGTTGAGTATCCCTTTAGAGCGTAAAGAATAAACAATGAACATCATGAAAACGAGCGTTAATATTATTTATTAAGACACTTTAGAAATTTTTTATTTATGACTAAGGTATGTAAAAATATTGCATTCATTGGTGAGCAAAAAGAAAAATCATAAAGAAATTATAAATACTAGCCGCCAAGGCGGCGTTGCTCGCCGCCCATGTTCAGCCTGGGTTGACTTCACGAAAAATAAAATTAAGGAATTGGCAACCGAAAGTGTTCCCATGTTGTAGAGCTCGAAAAACTGATCAAAAAAACCGTTACAGAGATATCATCGTTCAAAGATTTCGATGACGTCACAGACCCGTCCCCCCAAAAAAATTAGACCCAAATGTTTCTTCACCCCATTGCCTGTATCGCGGACCCCAAAAAACGTCAGTTATCCCTATTGGTTATCGAGATAATTTTCCCGAAACGTCGCATTCGATTAGGGTCTCACACTGACGTTGCGCACAAGAAGAGAAATAATTCATGTTTGATCTTACATTGCTGACTCCCCGATTTCTTTCGCAGTTCACATCTACCATTTTGCGTGACTTACAAACAAACAAACAGACAAACGGAGAATCGGCTATTAATATATAGATTTAAAATTTTGTAATTAAACTGATAAGAAGAAGAATTCTGAAAAAAATGATTTGGACCAAATATTTAGTCGGACATAATAATTAGTCGGACAAAATTTTAGTCGGACAAACATATTAGTCGGACAAAATTTTAGTCACTTTCAAAAAATTTAGTCTCTTTTGTCCGACTAAGTTTTGTCCGATAAGGTAGTCAACTCACTTTTTTTCTGGTTTATGAGTATAATGCCTCTCAATATATTTAGTGCGGTTCTGTTAAACGACTCTGGTTACAGTGCATAGTGACTATATGAATTCTCAGCATTTTTCAAGTTTACGTCATAGCCTGTCTTCATTTTTCATTTTTGACCCTTGTTTTTTCAACCTTCTTGTCTTGTTTCTGAAGTATATGTTTATCAGCAAATTTTCTAATATTTAATTTATGATCGTGCATATACACTAGTCTTTCGCTATTCCAGGAAAATTACCCAAATGTAAATCTCTGGAACTGAAATATAATCCGTTATTATTATTGTTGTTGTTGTTGTTATTATTAATTATTTCTTTTAAGATGCTGAAATAATCCCTGAATCTTTCAAAATGCTTTACATCTTAAGATGATTTCGTCACAATGGAATGTGAGAGGGCTCTACAGTCAAGCGATGATTCCCAGACTAGAAATGGTGATCATCACAGCCGAAACTATTTTATTGGGGTAACGAGAACATTCTCACGTGTTTCACACGTTGGCTATAGCTGGATAAAAACACAGTTCAACATTGAATTGGGGGCAGGGGACTCACCAATGTCATTATTTTGCTTGCACGTGTATTTTTAAATAGCTGCCAAGAATTGTCTCAAACAAGGACGAAAAGTGGAGAACTGTAAACTAAAGAAAACCGAGAAGGGCCTAAAAAACTCCAAGAACTGTCTGAAAAAACCCAAGAACTGTCTGAAAATACCCGATCTGCGACACCTCGGGCCATCGCACTAGTCAAACATAATAAACAGATTTGTCGAAAGATTTCGTCGTTGTTTTCCTTAAACTTTTCCTGACTTTTTACCTAATTAATGGCAAAAAAATGTTTATTTTCACCATGAATAATATGAAGATTAATATTTTTTGTTCTGAGAATCTCTTTGAAAACAGACATAACGCGGAACGAACGAATATGTACGAATATGATGTGTGATTTATTTATATAAAGTCGGTTGCATATATTTACGAAAATGAAAATAAAGAAGTTCTAGTTTTCTTATATGAAGAAGACTAATCGAACCGACTATACATTTTTTTTTGTTTTTCATTATACAAAACAAAAATCAACAAAAAATCAACAAAAAACTTTTTCCATTCTTTGCGGTATTTCAAGTTCTTAATTCCATTCTTAAAACTTTTTAAACTATCGCTGGATTTTAGATCGTATGGGAGATTATTCCATATTTTAAGACCGAAGACTATGTACTCCAAATGTTGTCGATTTAACTCTCGCTACGGTAAGATTATTCTTACGAGAAGCCCTTACTGGAAGACATACATAACGCGGAATAAACGAATATGAAAGGAAGACATACATAACGCGGAATAAACGAATATGTAGGGAAGACATACATAACGCGCGGAATGGACGAAATGTAGGGAAGACATACATAACGCAGAATAAACGAATATGTACGCGGAAATAATAACTTGCGAGTTAGTAACTTTTACGGGTGGATTAAACATCACAAAAAAGCAGGTGGTGACCTCAGCAAGTCAGAGGCATTTTTGTTAACCTTATGACTTGCACAATCTTCCCCGCATTTGAATAGTACTGACCAGAAAGAATCAAAAAACTAATAGACAGTCAGGACAACAACGACAACGACGACAATGGCGACGACGAAACCCTATTCCTATGGAATTTGGAGAAAAGCCAAAATAAAATTAACAATCTACTTATACTAATTCGCAATGTGTGTAACACATTTAACTTAGAGAGTGTTTTGTTTTTGTTTTTTTAATGGTCAAAATCTTCTTAATCGTGGTCATATAGCGGCAGTCCGGCCAGTGAAGAAACTCTTCCACTGCAATCCAACGATCATTTGTTTTGACACGTGATCGTCTTTTCGCCGTTTTCATTGGTTGCCGAAATCGTACAAACTATAGCGACAATGTTCGTTGATAAGAAATCCATTTTCATTAATCGTTTGACGAACGAACAGGTCTGTACGAAGGTATTATTATAAAACCTTTATTGCTTAACTTTTTGCTTTTCTTTTTTTGTTTTTCTATTTTAGATTAATAAAAGAACGTAAGTAAATGTATTGACGTATTATTTATGTATGTATTATGTAAAATCATACTGAAATGGTTTTTATGTGGAAAACGAAAACGAACAACAAAACAAGTATACATCCAGCATATGTTTCAACGTTTTACTTTGTTTTAGTTTTCGTTTACTTTGTTTTAGTTATCAGATGTCGCTATATAGAAGAAAGTGCAGTGAAGAAATGCAGAAAAAATCAATTTTCATTAATCGTTTGACGAACGAACAACAGGTCTGTACGTGAAGGTATTATTATAAAACGTTTATTGCTTAACTTTTACTGCTATTATTCTATTTTAGATTAATAAAAGAACAGGTAAGTTATGTATGTATTTAAATGTTTGTTTACGTTTTAGTTATGGCTATACAGAAGAAAGTGCAGTGAAGAAATGCAGAAAGAAATGATGTTCCTTTACACAGTAACGAATGGTTTTCATTTTAATTTAGTTTTGAAAGATTAATTAATTGAGTTTTGAATTATGAATAATGAGTTATTCTATCATTTAGTATGTATCTTCGCTGAATGAAAACTGGATGCTGGATGAAAAGGAACGCGGAACGAACGAAATTTGTTTTGGTAACGCGCGCTGTAATTTATTTATTTACAAATCAATTAAAAATGGTTCTCATGGCTGTGGAAATGGGGGGAACGTCAACCATGTCTGCCTTTTATTAGATTTTCCTGTACAATTTAAGATGCTTGGTACTTCGTCTATCTGCCTGTCTTCCAGCCAACTTTATGTCTTTTGTTTTTGTTTGCTTCATTATGGTTGCAATAAATGTGATTATTTTAGCTGTTCTTCAACTGAAATCTTTTCTTTTATTAAGTCAGAAAAAAGAAAAGTGTATAAACCATTAAAGAAATGAAGCACATGGTTAAATTATGAAGTTGAGAGGGTTCTGTACAATGAAACTGTCCTACAAAAAAGAAGCATTATTGGATGGATTTTTCTTCAGTTTATATTTTATCAAGTTTATGCATTATTTTGTGTTATGTATGGTGGTATATAATCGTTTACGTACTATATGCCTGGGTGTATAAGTTTGGCATTATGTTTTTATTTGTTACTTTTTATCTTCTGGGTAAATTTGTGTTTTTAGTTATTGTTTTTAGGATATGCGTACTTGAATTTCCTTTTTGTTTTTTGTTTCTTTTTGTTTTGTTTTTTATTTTCGATATTACAATTGAGATATTATTCTTTTAGGCAATAATAAAAAAGCATAAAGAAATGAAACTCATGGTTTAAATCATGATGATTTTGGGAAGAACAGACTATATATATATAATTTCAAAATTCATTAATGATTACAGTCCAGAAGTAACTTTGGAACAAAAGAAAAAGTTGGAAGGTATCAATTTGTTTTGAATTAACATTTTGTAATGTTTGGTTTTGTGGTAAACAGTTCTGTGTTATATATTGCCACTTTTTTTACATTAAAGTTACTTCTCTTCTGCGTATAAATATGTATTCTGAGCCATGTTGCTATTTGTTTCTGTTTTTAATCTTCTGAATGTAATAACGCATTAATGCCTGTAAAAAACTTTTACACAAGTGAAATTCTGCGACAGAACGCATACTGAACATGGGTGGCGAACGACGCCGCCTTGGCGGCTAGTCTATATATACTAATCCGCGTTGTGCATACCACTTTTATTTTAGAGAGTGTTTTGTTTTTTCTAAATTTACGGTCAAAATCTTCTTAATCGTGGTCATTTTTTCGTTAGACCATTGACAATTGACGATTAGTATATTAGCACGCGGCGTGACGTCAGTTATTTTTGTCGTATCACGGGGGGAGCCATTGCATTGCATCCCCAATGGAACGCGACGTTTTTGGGGAAATATCTCGAGAACCAATAGCGATAACTGACGTTTTTTGGGGTCGGCAACACGGGTGACGGGGTGACGCAACATTTGGACCTAAATTTTATTTGGTACTGCGGATATGACGTCATTAAAATCTTTGATCGACGATATCTCTGCAACAGTTGATCGTAGCGAAACGATCCCATATACTTTTTTGATCAGTTTTTCGAGCTCTACAACATGGGTACACTTTCCATTTCCAATTCCGTAATTAAAATTTTCGTCACGGGGTACACACACGGGAACGCGTCGTATTTCTGCAGATTCTTTTCGAAATTAAAGTCGTAAAAAACTTTTACGCGAGATACTAGTCTATATATACTAATTCGCTTTGTGCATCCCACTTTTATTTTAGAGAGTGATATATTTGTTTAATTTTTACGGTCATCGTCCTCTTATGTGCGCGTAAAACCACGTAGATGCGAGAGACACTTTTTTCATGATCATTCCAAAAGCACGTGGCATCATTTGACGTCAGTTTTTTTATGATCACGGGGAATCATTGCATTGCAGCCCCAATCGAACGCGACGTTTTTGGGGAAATATCTCGAGAACCAATAGGGATAACTGACGTTTTTTGGGGTCAGCGATACGGGTGATGGGGTGACGCATCATTTGGGCCTAAATTTTATTTGGTACTGCGGATATGACGTCATCGAAATCTTTGATCAGCGATATATCCGCAACGGTTGGTCGTAGCGAAACGATCCCATACACTTTTTTGATCAGCTTTTCGAGCTCTACAACATGGGTACACTTTTGAGTTGCGATTCTATGATTTATTTTTTCGTCACGGGGTACGTACACGGGAATGGTGGATTTGACCTAATGTTTTCGAAGTTAAGTTCGGTAAAAAGTTTTTACCCGGGATACTAGTCTACTTATACTAATTCGCAATCGTGTGCAACACATTTAACTTAGAGAGTGTTGTGTTTTTTCTAAATTTACGGTCAAAATCTTCTTAATCGTGGTCATTTTTTCGTTAGACTATTGATAATTGACGATTAGTATAATAGCACGCGGCGTGACGTCAATTTTTGTCGTATCACGCGGGATTCATTGCATTGCATCCCCAATTGAACGCGACGTTTTTGGGGAAATATCTCGAGAACCAATATAGATAACTGACGTTTTTTAGGATCGGTGACACGGGTGTTTTTGTTTTTTAATGGTCAAAATCTTCTTAATCGTGGTCATTTTTTCGTTAGGCCATTGATAATTGACGATTAGTATAATAGCACGCGGCGTGACGTCAGTTATTTTTATCGCATCACGGGGGAATCATTGCATTGCAACCCCAATCGAACGCGACGTTTTTGGGGAAATATCTCGAGAACCAATAGGTATAACTGACGTTTTTTGGGGTGCGCTATACGGGTGACGGGGTGGCACAACATTTGGGCCTAAATTTTATTTGGTACTGCGGATATGACGTCATTAAAATCTTTGATCTACGATATCTCTGCAACGGTTGATCGTAGCGAAATGATCCCATACATTTTTTTGATCAGCTTTTCGAGCTCTACAACATGGGAACACTTTCCAGTCACGATTTTGTGATTTAATTTTTCGTCACCTATTTTCGACACATCCCTTTCGAAATTATAGCCGTAAAAAACTTTTACGCGAGATACTAGAAATCTTATTATAATAATCCGCGATTGTGCATACCACTTTTATTTTAGAGAGTGATATATTTAACTAAATTTTACGTAGGATTTCCTATATTGGCCGCGTAAAGCCACGTAGATGCGAGAACGCTTTTTTCTCAGTAATGACGTCAGATTCTTTTGAATCATTGATTTGACGTCAGTTTTTTTATCAGTACATACAACAACGTTTATACGCTTCCACACGGGATTTGAATAAAAGGATCATTTTCGAAATAAAAGCCGGTAAGAAATGTTTTACCTCAAATGCATGTTGATCGTTGGCGGCGTGCGACGACGCCTTGGCGTCTAGTCTTACTATAATAATCCGCGATTGTGCATACCACTTTTATTTTAGAGAGTGACATATTTAACTAAATTTTACGTAGGATTTCCTATATTGGCCGCGTAAAGCCACGCAGCGGCGAGAACGTTTTTTTCTCTGTAATGACGTCAAATTCTACTGTATCGTTGATTTGACGTCAGTTTTTTTTATCAGTACATACAACCACTTTTATACGCTTACACGGGACACGGGTTCATTTTCGAAATAAAAACCGGTAAGAAATGTTTTGCCAAAAATGTATGTTGATTGCGGGCGTCGTGCGACACAACACAAGATGAACATGGTCGACGAGCGACGCCGCCTTGGCGGCTATACGCGTATGGTTTGTATGGTTTATACGCGTACACGGGATTTGAATAAGGGATCATTTTCGAAATAAAAACCGGTAAGAAATGTTTTGCCTGCATGTTGATCGTTGGCGAATCTATATTCTAATACGCGCTGTGCATCCGCTTTTTTTCACGCTTTCACTCTCTAAAATTTCGGGTCCTTTTGCGGTCACTTATTCATAAAAGTATGTCAGACCACGGTTAATATTTTTCTACGATTAGTATAAGGAAAAGATACCTCTACATTGCATTTTGATCGTTTCAAATGTTTTGATTATTCGCGAGATCAAGAAACAATAAACAACAACGAAAGTATTGCGCGAAGATTTATTAATGTTTTTAGGGTAAGTACGCTTTAGAACTTTTTTGTTTGTTTGTTTTGTTTTTCTTATGATATCAATAGGGTTTCTGCGTCATTACTTTTCAACTAAAGAAATGAATATTATGGTTTTTAATCATGACGCTCTGGGTTCGTACAGAGAAAGAAAGTTTTGAATTCACATTTTGACACTTTAACGACTTTCGTGTTTGGCTTTTATTTACATTGGGGTGTGGATTCCATGAACAGTTACAGCGATTTTGATCTTTTTGTTGTTTACCTGTACGCATAATTTTTTTACTACTGCATATATACTGCATATAAGATTTATTATGAATATTTTGATGTGTTTCAGATCTTCTGATTAAAAAGTTTTTCTGTTCATAACTACAGTGTTGAACTAAATATGCTTTAGCCGGAATACCTAGAGATTTTTAATCAAGAGAGTGAAGAGTGTTTTTTTTTTTTGTATTGACGTTAGATATTTTTAATCATGGGGAACCATTGCATTGCATCTTTTATTTTACAGAGAGTGAAAAATGTGAAAAGTGAAAAAAGTGGATGCACAGTGCGTATTTTTATTTTTGATGATTTAAAACCCGTGTTCTACACGCTGTTCTACACGGGATACTACATTCTAAACATTCTACAATCCAAACAATTGAGGAATTTTATCATACAGCACACTAAAATTAATTATACTAAACTATCCTCTCTGTTCAGCTCACATCGATTAAAACCTGTAAAAAATTTTTACACGGGTTACTAGTCTACTTATACTAATCCGCGTGTGTGCATACCACTTTTATTTTAGAAAGTGTTTTGTTTTTGCTTTTTTAATGGTCAAAATCTTCTTAATCGTGGTCATAGAGCGGCAGTTTGACCACACAAGACACATTCACGATTAGTATAATAGCACGTGGCATTTGACGTCAGATGTTTTTATGATCACGGGGAATCATTGCATTGCATCCCCAATCGAACGCGACGTTTTTGGGGAAATATCTCGAGAACCAATAGGGATAACTGACGTTTTTTGGGGTCCGCGATACAGGTGACGGGGTGACGCAACATTTGGGCCTAAATTTTATTTGGTACTGCGGATATGACGTCATTAAAATCTTTGATCGACGATATCTCTGCAACGGTTGATCGTAGGGAAACGATCGCATACACTTTTTTGATCAGTTTTTCGAGCTCTACAACATGGGTACACTTTCCATTTCCAATTCCGTAATTAAAATTTTCGTCACGGGTACACACACGGAAACGCGTCGTATTTCTGCAGATTCTTTTCGAAATTAAAGTCGTAAAAAACTTTTACGCGAGATACTAGTCTACTTATACTAATTCGCAATCGTGCATACCACTTTTATTTTAGAGAGTGATGTTTTTTTTCAAAATCTACTTATACTAATTCGTAATCGTGGTCATTTTTTCGTTAGACCATTGATAATTGACGATTAGTATAATAGCACGTGGCGTGACGTCAGTTATTTTTGTCGTATCACGGGGGAGCCATTGCATTGCATCCCCAATCGAACGCGACGTTATTGGGGAAATATCTCGAGAACCAATAGCGATAACTGACGTTTTTTAGGGTCAGCAACACGGGTGATGGGGTAACGCAACATTTGGGCCTAAATTTTACTTGGTACTGCGGCTATGACGTCATGAAAATCTTTGATTGATGATATCTCTTCAACGGTTGGTCGTAGCGAAACGATCCCGTACATTTTTTTGATCAGTTTTTCGAGCTCTACAACATGGGTACGGTCTCTTTTCGAGATTTGGTACTTTAATTTGTCGTCACCTATTTTCGTGACAACATTTTCGAAATTAAAGTCGTAAAAAACTTTTACGCGAGATACTATCTACTTATACTAATCCGCGTGCGTGTGTAACACATTTAACTTAGAGAGTGTTGGGTTTTTTCAAATTTACGGTCAAAATCTTCTTAATCGTGGTCATTTTTTCGTTAGACCATTGATAATCGAGGATTAGTATAATAGCACGCGGCGTGACGTCAGTTATTTTTACCTTATCACGGGGGAACCATTGCATTGCATCCCCAATCGAACGCGACGTTTTTGGGGAAATATCTCGAGAACCAATAGGGATAACTGACGTTTTTTAGGGTCCGCGATACGGGTGATTGAGTGACGCATCATTTGGGCCTAAATTTAATTTGGTACTGCGGATATGACGTCATTAAAATCTTTAATTCACGATATCTCTGCAACGGTTGATCGTAGCGAAACGATCCCACAAGCAAAATTCTCTCTTCACAGTTTCTCTGTTTTGAACTAAAAAAGGGTTTTACTGCCGTCCAAAAGCTTTTCTGACTATTGGTGATGTCTGCAAAGTGAGATTTTTTGGCTTGCAGGTTCATGTTCACTACTAAATTTCTTTGCTTCTTGTAACAAGCTATGTCCTCAGGATCTTTCGTTTTATTGGCTATGTTTTTCAATTTTGAGCGTTTCATGATAGCCTTCCTGAGATCTTTAGTCAGATGCTGCTTGTTATTTCCACTAGTCTACTTATACTAATTCGCAATCGTGCATACCACTTTTATTTTAGAGAGTGACTTATTTAGTTTAAATTTACGGTCATCGTCCTCTTATGTGCGCGTAAAACCACGTAGATGCGAGAGACATTTTTTTCACGATCATTCCAAAAGCACGTGGCATCATTTGACGTCAGTTTTTTATGATCACGGGGAATCATTGCATTGCATCCCCAATCGAACGCGTGGTCATATAGCGGCAGTTCGACCACGCAAGACACATTCACGATTAGTATAATAGCACGTGGCACTTGACGTCAGATGTTTTATGATCACGGGGAATCATTACATTGCATCCCCAATCGAACGCGACGTTTTTGGGGAAATATCTGGAGAACCAATAGGGATAACTGACGTTTTTTAGGGTCCGCGATACGGGTGGTGATAGGGTGACGCGTCATTTGGGCCTAAATTTAATTTGGTACTGCGGCTATGACGTCATCAAAACCTTTAATCCACGATATCTCTGCAACGGTTCATCGTAGCAAAACGATCCCATACATTTTTTTGATCAGTTTTTCAAGCTCTACAGGATGGGTACACTTTCCAGTCCCGATTCCGTAATTGAAATTTTCGTCACGGGGTACACACACGGGAACGTATGAGGGGGGTTTCGTGTCATAATGCCGTAGCAGGATCTCGTCGTCGCAGAGTACGGCGACCTTCGAGTGTCGCAGTCGCACGTTACGCCGACTCTCGAGTGTCGCAGTCGCATAAGATGTCGTTGCAGAAGTCACCGTTGTAGCCTCCCTTTGATTGCCTGGTCCTTATTTTACATGGCCGTCTCACGGTAGTTCGTCGTCGCACTTGTAGTTCGTCGTAGCTACTGTAGTTCGTCTTCGCACTTGTAGTTCGTCGTGGCTCTTGTAGTTCGTCGTAGCCTCGTATGTGGCAGACTCGATTTCAAAAAAGACTCCGATTTATTCCGATTTATTCTCTCTAGTACAGGTACCCCATGGAAAAGAGATGCAGGAGATTCAGAGCTCATAGTATACTTACTCTGCCTTGATTTGTTTTTTTAACTCGTTTGACTTGAGTTGGATCTCGTCAAGCAACCTTTCTCGCGACATCTTTGTGAAGAACTGACCATGTGCGCACTCTCTGCTGGAATAAATCGGAATAAATCGGAGTCTTTTTTGAAAACGAGTCTGCCACATACGAGGCTACGACGAACTACAAGAGCCACGACGAACTACAAGTGCGACGACGAACTACAAGTGCGACGACGAACTACCGTGAGAAGGTCATGTGAAATAAGGACCAGACAATCAAAGGGAGGCTACGACGGTGACTTCTGCAACGACATCTTATGCGACTGCGACACTCGAGAGTCGGCGTAACGTGCGACTGCGACACTCGAAGGTCGCCGTACTCTGCGACGACGACATCCTGCTACGGCATTATGACACGAAACCCCCCTCATAGGAACGCGTCGTATTTCTGCAGATTCTTTTCGAAATTAAAGTCATAAAAAACTTTTACGCGAGATGGGGTACGGGGTACGTACATGGGAATGGTGGATTTGACCTAATGTTTTCGAAGTTAAGTTCGGTAAAAAGGTTTTACCCGGGATACTAGTCTATATCCTAATACGCGCTGTGCATCCGCTTTTTTTCACGCTTTCACTCTCTAAAATTTCGGGTCGTTTTTGCGGTCACTTATTCATAATGGAGTGTCAGACCACGGCGGTTAATATTTTTCTACGATTAGTATAAGGGAAAACATTGCATTGCATTTAAACGTTTCAAATATCAAGAAACAATAGACAACAACGAAGTATTGCGCGAAAATTTATGTTTTTAGGGTAAGTACGCTTTAGAACTTTTTTGTTTGTTGGATTTCTGCGAAAGCAAGAAATACATTAAAACCGGCTCTGTTCTTTTTCTTCTTCTTCTTACTGTCCAAACCTAGCCGTTTTTTGTATATTTCGTGCGTGCGTTTACATGAAACTAAAACACCGTGCAATGCATGTCATGTCTCCCAGCGAAGAAACCCTTTTAGATTTACAAAAGTTTCTTTGATTAATATTAAATGGATTTTAAAAGAAGAAATACATATTTTAAGATGAAAAAAGAAAATCTGTAGAAGAAACTTCGAATTATCTTGAATTGTGATCATTCTGAAGTTCTCAACGTTTTGTAAACAGAAGGGTGAAAAAGGTATATATACATTTTTTTGTTTTTAAGTGAAAACACAAACATCTTCGTTTGTTTTGGTATATGGGTTGTTACTCTTTTTAAGCTTTGGATACTGAAGCTCAGCTCTTCAGCTCCAACATCAAAAATGTGTGTCTACTCTGCACCACTTACATACTTTTAATGTTTGATGTTAATGTTTTAATGTTTTTAATGTTTCAATGTTTGATCAATTTTTAAGTTATACCCTGTCAATGCCCCTTATTACAAATGGCTTTCCTAATCACAATAGCAAATTAAAACTTCTTCCAACTCTCTGTAAATTCAAAACACTGCACATCATGTAACAATACAAAACTGTCCTTTCAGCATATATATAAGTATATACTTTTAATGATCAAAATTATTTGTTTACTTTTTTTGTTTGCAATCTTGAGAATTTTGTTCGTAATTAAGAACATTTGCAGTAGTGTTTAAAAAATATGATTTACATACGTAATCACTGTGATATCTGAAAGGATCAATATAAGCTTAATATATATCATTTCTCACCCCCAAAATAAAGGATGTTTTATGTCATTCAGATCAATTAAGTTTATCGGTGTTGTATACATACATTATTGTTTCATATAGTGTCAATTGCACTTTTGCAATGTCCTGAGGTGCATACGAAATCAGAAATGCAATGTTATGTTTTAAAAATCATTCAACCGATTTTTCAAATTTCTTAAAGAATTTTTATAAACAGGATACGAATGTTAACTTAGATCAAGAACATTTGTAAATGCATGCCGTATTGCTAATCAAACTAAAACAGAAATTTCTGATTTCGGTTATATGTTGATTTTGGTGTATGTGGATGTGATTTGCATGACCAAAATTAGCTTGCTTTTTTGTGCTACTAGGAAAATTAACACATTATATAACATTAAGTATCAAATACAGAACTTTGAGAGTTTATGAGTCAATATATCCTTAATATTATTTCGTACTAACAAAATAAAGAATATTTTATTTCATTCAGATGTAATCCAGTTTATTGGCTGTGTATACATTATAAGGCTCACATACAGAGGCGTAGTTAGGGTCAGTCAAAAAAACCTGGAGGAGTTCAACATTATGATATTTCTTTTCAGTCTTAAGTGTCGATTAGGTTACTTGCACGCTTTCCTTTTCTATCCTAAATGACTTAACTCTCCTCCACAAATTTTGACTGACCTCTGGCTACGCCTCTGACATAGTTCCAATTATCTTTTGATAAATGTCCTGGAGAGTACATTAGAAATGTAATGTTTTATTTTGCAAATCATGTAACCTTTTTCAAATTTCAAGTATGTCATATGGTCTTTTATTTTTCATACTTCAGCGTATTTTGCAGAAATCCTTTTGCCTGTTAAGGCATCTTGTTGGATTTCTGCGTAAGCAAGAAATACTTTACGATCGTCTTTGTTTTTCTGTTTTTTCATCTCACTGTCCAAACCTACGCATTTTTGTTTCTTAAATTTCATTGGTTTATAAAAAAGCCGTCTCAATCGTGATTGGTGGATAATGCCCGATTTCTACGAAAGGGTGCTAATATAGCCACCTTAACTTCAATAGCGACAGTTTATTGGCTGATTTTCGCCATGCCATGTGATCGTCCACAAAACGTTTTAAAAATGGCAGCGAAAGAACGTGTGTAGTTTGCTAAAAGTTTCTTTGATGGAAATATGGCTTTAAAAGAAGTTAATACAGCTTATAATTTTTTATAAAGAATTGCATTACTGTTGGGAACTTATCATGTTCACAAAATTAAATTACAGTGTGGTTATTCTGTTTTTTGAAAGAAGTTTTCTTGAAGTTTAAAATATGAAAACAGTGCCAATGTGGAGGAAGAAAAGGTATTTCTTGTTTTATTTTTGCTCCAAGCCTTTTTAAATATGAAAGACCTTCGTGTATTTTGTATGTGTATGCATGTTTGAAGTCAATTTTTAGAAGCTTTTGGATTTTTAAAGCTCAGCTTAGCTTCCTTTCAGCTCCTCCCCAACATCACCAACATATGCACTTTATACAGCTATTTATACTATATTTAGTAGCATTTTTTGGATGTATTCTGGCTATATCAGCTTATCTCTTTTCTCCCTACGTATGTTGTATTTTTTTTAACTTTTAGATTAGATATGAGCTTTAATTTCTAAGTAATTACTATTGTGATATTTATATTTTTCATTCTGAGGAGATCAATATAGAAACTTTATATATTAGTTTGTGCTGCCCAAACGATATGTTGGTTACCGCCAGTATACACAATCTTTTTATAGGATTCGTTACATTTACTGTGGTTAAATTAAAGTTTCGTATTGTGTAGATGCACTTTTTTGGAGTACGTGGGTGGCAAATATCCAGTAACAATCATTCAGCTTATTCGTACAAAAAAACAGATCTTCATAAATGATCTCCGCGATAGCATTAAGAAAAGCCCCTTTTTTATGTTATGGTAGGCTGACTTTCTTGACGAACATTGTCAGTCGCATCAATATTTTTGTTTATTTAATGCTGATGCTTCTCGAGCTGAATGATGTAACTGTCTTAGTTTGGCAGGACTAGTGTGCTAGTGTTGCATTTTTGTGGCATTTTCAGCAGCAAAGCTTGCAGAAATCCTTCTGCCCGGTAGGGCATCTTGTTTGTTTTGTTTTTTGTTATAGTATTAATAGGGTTTCTCCGTCAGTATTTTTCAAATAATACGTGATTGAAGAAATGAATATCATGGTTTTTAATCATGACGGTGTCTGGGTTCGTAAAGAAAATCGCAATTGTTTTTAATTCATATTTCGACACTTTTACGACTTTCGCGTTTGGCTTTTATTTACATTGGGGTGTGGATTCTTTTTGTTGTTTACCTGGCACAATTTATTTTTACTTCTGGATATATCGTATCGTGAAAGATTTATTACGAATATTTTGATGTGTTTCAGATCTTCTGATTAAAAAGCTTTTCTGTTCATAACTCCAGTGTTGAACTAAATATGCTTTAGCCGGAATACCTAGAGATTTTTAATTAAAAGAGTGAAAAGTGCTTTTTTCTGTATTGACGTTAGATATTTTTAATCATGGGGAACCATTGTATTGCATCTTAAATTTATACAATTTATGTAAAAAGTGAAAAAAAGTGGATGCTGTTATACACGGGATACACGGGATACTACATTCTAAACATTCTACATTCCAAACAATTGAGGAACTTTATCATACTAAAATTCATTATACTTTCTCTCTGTTCAGCTCACATCGATTAAAACCTGTAAACAAATTTACACGGGTTACTAGTCGCGCTATACTAATCTGCGTGCGTTTGACACATTTAACTTAGAGAGTGTTTTGTTTTTGTTTTTTTAATGGTCAAAATCTTCTAAATCGTGGTCATAAAGCGACAGTTCGCCCACGCAAGACACATTCAAGATTAGTATAATTGCACGTGGCACTTGACGTTAGATCTTTTTATGATCACGGGTAACCATTGCATTGCATCCGTTTTTTGGATATGACGTCATCAAAATCTTTGATCGACGATATCTCTGCACAAGGGTTGATCGTGGCGAAACGATCCCATACATTCTTTTGATCAGTTTTTCGAGCTCTACAACATGGGTACACTTTCCGTTTCCAATTCCTAAATTTTATTTTTCGTGACCTATTTTCGCTACATCCTTTTCGAAATTAAAGCCGTAAAAACTTTTACGCGAGTTGCTAGTGTATAAAATAATACAAATCACATTGAAAGATGATAAACAACTTCCACCTCTAACAGTCAAGTTGTATAACCTCTGTCGAAAATGTCTTTCAAGATCAAGCTTGTTCACAAAAATATCAATCAAAATTGAACCACACAGCGGTTTTTTTATTGCCAGTGGATTTGATATTGCTTTTCCACACCTTAGAACAGCATGACTTTACCCATGATACTCATTTCACTGGATTTACGATTATCTGGTTTAGTTTACATCATGCTTATGTTAAGGAAAAGATTGCAAAGGATCTAGGGTAATATTCAGGCTAATAAGAAAATTTGTGTGGTGATGTGTGAACTGCACGGCCTACAATACATACAGCTAGCACACTATTTGTGTTCGTTGGAGAAAAAGAACGTGTAGTGTTGTGATCCAATTATCGCGTATCGTGGAAATCACACAAAAAAATAATCGTACAAATGGAATTGTTTAGAGTCATCGCATTTTGTGATCTCAAATCACTTCGATTGAAAGCGAGGACGCAGCTGGCCACTTATTATGATATAGGCCATGGATATGGGTGAGATTTACTTTGAAGTCGGTATCAACAGAATCCAATATGGTTTTTAACAACTTCGCTTATAATTAGTATAAGAAAACCTACCCTCCACTCATAACATATCGTAGGCCACAAAGACCATCATTTCTAACTAAAGACGTTTGCCACAAACCCATCACTTTCCGAATTCTCATGTTAGCATTATCAATGTATGTCTTCAACTCTTGTGAAATATTTGTTCGTTTAATCCATGTACCATCAAAGACTTTCGACGAAAGCGGACTGTTGACTTCGATGATGTTCCATCCCACCATGTATTTTGGATAAGTTCTGAAGTTATCAGTTTTTAGTAGAAACATGAATATGGTCACACTCACAAGAATTATCGAACAACTTAAAATCTTTGACATCCCATATCTCAGACAAGTTTTCATTTCTATGTTTCTAAATAAGAAAGCAAAAAAAAAAATAAATAAACTGAATTTATTACGGTAGCAGCGTAAGCGAATACCGTATTAAAACACCCTTGGACTCCTACTACTACTCCTACTACTACTACTACTACTACTACTCCGGCCGAAACGGCAGTTTTTAGCCTACGATTTAGAGTATGCGAATCCCCACTAAAAACTCAATATACATTCTAATGAACGAACGCAGCCTTTTGAATTTTCGAAGGTTTTCAATCACATACATTTAAAATACGTTTTCTTTGATATTTTATCACTTAATTGATGAAGGAATGGACATTAATCAAATAGGTCTACATAAAACTGGGACTTTTAGTTACTTTTATGGTACTGAATCAATGAACTTTGGCACTTGAAAATAGATATGCTTTTCGTGTCAGTAAAGCACAGATCAGACTTTCTTATTACTTTCTACGTTTGTTAGCTATCTGTTCTGTCTTTGAACATCAAGGTTTTCAAAAATCGAGTTAAAAAAAGGCAGTTATCTGTTTGAATTCATTTTCGGTTTCAAAAAATTATAATTCAAAACATACATTTTTTTTCGAAGAAACGTGTTTTTTTTTCTACATAAGCTCTTATAAAAAAAAACGTACGTTATAAACAGCTCATGCATGTATAATTCTTTTGTCTTCTAATAAATTAAATTGCTGGTGTGTTGCGATTAGACCCTATTTACACGAGTTAGTAATTTTAAACATTATAATATCGTTTATGCCTGTTTTCCACCAGTAAGATATCTCAAGGAATAACGTTTACAGAACGTTTAAGAACTTTAAGTAAAATTTCAAATTTAAAAGTATTCTTGTGGCAAGTACTTTTGCTGCTACCGTTTTGCGCCATCTGGCTCTTGTTTTTACTTTAAACAATTCTGTTTTGAAAACAAATTCGCCATGTTAAAATATGTATAAAATCAGATAAAATATATTTATTTGTTAAACGCTCTTCGGTATTACACCCTCTTCAGTTACATATGAAGTTACATATTTCATATGTACCTGAAGATGGTAGCTTCAGGCTAAGCTTTTTACTAATAAATATATTTCATACAAAATTCTGTTTTGATAACAAACAACAACATTTTTCTTATATAATTTGTTTACTCAGATATTTACAAATTAAATAAACAAACAAACAAACTATAAAGAAGACGGCAGAACTGAAAACAATCGAACGAGAACACGTGAAAATATGATGTTGCCATTATTAATATCAGCAGTATTTAGTGCCAACATCCTTCATCCTTTTTATTCGCATAAAACCATATTTTTTTCTTAGTTCCTGTCATTGCGACTTTCTGGTTTTCACAATTTTTTCAATATTTCACTTCAAAAGTTCTTCAACTATTATTTCGATCCCATGGGTCTTTCAAAATTTTTTTGCAAATACTAAAGCTGGATTCAGACCTGGAGATGACGATTAAATTTCTGTGTACCTTCCGTGTATTCGAACTCTATGTTTACGAGTATCAGCCTGCTTGAAAGTGTACGTATTTGGAAGAAAATCTGTGTTTTTATTTCTCCCTTCTTTCATTTCCCATCATTCTGTGTGTAATTATCTTTAACGTCCGTTCTTTGTTGGCCTCCTAAGGGCCTCTTGTTCTTTATTTATCTCGTCTATGTTTTCTTTTAAGAGCAACAAGATCTGTAGTCAGTTTTCGTTTCTTTACGTTCATCTTTCTTCTCACATGTGAGTTTTGAAGATTAGTATTTTGAAATACTTCAGAGTTTTCACACCTGGCGATTGCAACGATTTGTCTTAAATCGCGGTAGCCATCGTAATCGCTAAGTCTGAACCATGCTTAAAAGGAACGGCTGTTTTGAATTCAAAGGCATTTTTCATTTTCTGTATTAATACTTCGGTTTACTTCGGGACAACCACGTGCAAAGATCAAAAGGGCAGATGGAGTGGTTAGTGGTCTTCGTGATTTGCTTACATTTACTATTAAGGATCTAGGTCCAATTAAGTCCACGTATTCTTCGCGGCTATCCGTAAGTCAAAAAGGCAAGAGACCCTGGGTTCGAAGTTGATCAAATCACAAAACAAAAACAATATGGACATTCCCATTAGAAATATGGACATTCCCATTAGAAAAGTTTTGTATCAGTTAGAACGCAGTGAATCCACCAGACGAAAACATAATGGAAATAGATCAGGTTATGCAGTGAAGGTTATCCAAGGAGAGCGTGGAAAGCTGTTATCTTATTTGTTGGGTAATCAATTATTCAATTTCCGCGCTTTTAAGTGTAGGAAATTGTTTGGTTTACACATTCTATCTACTCTTCTGTGCTTAATTGTAGGGGGGGGGGGGGGGGGGGGGGGGGGGGGGGGGGGGGGTCATTTTCCACTTTTTCGATTTTTTCACCCCCGAAATCATTTTATAATGACCCCCCCATTTTATGAAATTTAGTCAGTTAAACCACCCCACACTTTTAATAACCCCCCCATATTATGCTTTTTTGGCTCCAGAACACAAAAATTTGATTAAAATTTTAAATTCAAAACACAACTTTTTCTTTTTTCTTATATACAGGGTTAAAAATATAAAGTACTAGGTACCATATCTGAACAAAATAACATGAAAATATACTTCTAAGTACTTTTAAGAAAGTGACAGTTCCAAAACAAAATACCAAGTAAGCAAATTGAAAATTGAACCCATCCCCCCCCCCCACTTTATTTCCCCCCCACCCCCCCCCCCCATTTTGTGTAAAATATCTGAATCCCCCCTTGGTTCATTTTATTTTGACCCCCCCCCATTTTATGGATATTTTTCCGCAACACCCGCCCCCCCCTGCCTTAATAGACCCCCCCCCCCTACAATTAAGCACAGAAGAGTATGTATCTATCTGTGTCACAGTTTTTTAGTGTTTTCGGAAAGTGCGTTCGGATTTCGGATTGTTTGTTTATTCAGAATAGTTAATGACTGACCTATGCTAGGAACTTAGGACAGGTTTGACTAAAATTGGGCAATTTAGACAAGGTGCTGATTTAGAAGTTGACGGTCATTTTGTCAGACTTGACTAAAATTGGACAAATTGGGCCAAATTTGGACCAAATTTCGAAAGTTCTTCAATTGGTGAACTGTTTTTCTGACCCGAAACATCATAGTGAATTGCAAAGCTGTCAAGATTAAGTTAATAAAGAAGGGAGTAATTTGATGAATTCCAGACTGTGACTGCGGAAATTGTTCAAGCCTTATGGCTTCTAGTTTTGTTTTGATATTGCTCGTATGTTAAACGTTTCTGTGAGAACTGCGAAAAGAGCAAAGAGCAACGTGGGATTTTCTCAAAGTTCTGCTGATATTGCTGATGAAACACGAGATACCGCTTGTAACTATCTTCACGTGTACATTTTCGTAATGGCAGAGAAAAATGCTACTGCCCAGTTAACACACGACGTCAACACAACGTTGTTTTATGGTTGTTCTAGCGTCGTAACCAAAAACGACCATTAACCGACGTCAAAAAAACGTCGGGGTTGGTCACAAATAATTGCGAAATGAAAAAAAATCATTTCAACATCCTACAATGGTTGAAAGCTTATGTCGTGACTAGAGTGGTGTATACTGTAATTTTATGCTATTAAAATCATTTATTTACTTACAGTCAATTCTGACGTTCTTTCGACGTCAAAAGAACGTTGCATTTTATATTCCGGCATCCTGTATGCAATTTAGTTACCATACAATTTACAATTTAGTTCATCATTACATTAAAAATGTGTCTTCTTTTATCTATTCATTTGGATCAAAGGATAGAGGAATGCCTGAAGGAATAAATATAATCCAAGATTAAGAAAGAAACGTAAAACGATGGTTTGTGAACTGTACACTGCAAACAGTTTAAAGCGATGTTTTGAAAGCAAGCAAAAGTTATATTGCATTTTTTATTTAATTTCGTCATTTCGTTCTTTTCCATCTTAACCTACTCGAAATTAAGTTGGCGATTTTGATAATAGTCAAATACACTATCACATTTAAGGCGTAGTAGTGTAGTGGTTATCACTCTCTGAATTCATGCAAGAGGTCGGGGTTCGATTCCCGCTGGTGACTTTTCATTTGTTGTCATTACCCTTCGTCGTTAATTTGACCATGCTACAACGTCAATCCAACGTTGTCTTCGGTCATTTGACCGTTGCACAATATCCGTAGAACGTCATTTTTGGCTATTTTGAATCGTCGTTTCGACGTCAAAATCCGACGTTGTTTTGCTGTTTCCATTTCCACCATTAAACGACCGTCAAGCGACGACGGAATACGACGTCGAAACAACGTCGAAACAACGTCTTTGAGCTTACTGGGTATAGACAGGGGCGGATTTAGGCTGGTGTACTGGTGTACTTACACCAGTGAAATTCGGTCATCATTTAGTTGGAGCATTAAATCTGAAGTAAGGAATTATTATTCCTTCAAAATTAATGCAGTTTTCAGTCTGACACTTTCTTTTTTTCCTTCCTAACTTTGAAAGATTTTTTTCGACTTACGCCGCTGTGATATTTTCGCCTTCACAATGGAACGGAGCTTTTTTAGCAAGATCAAATATTGGAGAAAATACTAACAGAGGAATGCACTTTCGGTTGCCGTAAATCGATGAAAACTACTACAGGGTCATACAAAAAGTGCGATTTGGCTCACTTAATCAGAATTACCGAGTAGAATTCAGTCAGATAACACCTTGAATGCTCGAGCAAAAAAATTTTCAAAGCATGGCTTTTAGGCAAATTTTCCCGTATCGACGGTACATGGACTGCTTACCAAAATGCAAAGTTGTTGTTTTTAGTTAGAGTTAAGTAGACATTTTTCCCTTCCCCGGGAATGCACTTTCAACTTGGAAACCAATACCTTCACGATATTAATGTAAGCTGTAGATGGGACCATAGTTACTCGGAATAAACCCTGGCTGGGAAACTCGCGCCCTTATCGTTCAATGTTTTGATCCGCATTATTTATGATCACGGTGCACACAGGAAAGAAAATGGTTCCCATACACACTTAACATACCAGCAGGAGTGAATTGTTCTGTATTTGGTTGTGGGAGCCGCAGAAGAACAAAAGGAATTGGTATTTTTAAACTAGCATGTAGCTTTAGGTAAAAATGACCCTGACCCTCGCTTATTTTAACCCATTTTTATCATTGAATGATGAACATTTTGAATGATGAACGTTTTGAATGGTTATGTAATGTTTTACTTAATTATCTTTATACTTATCTTATATTGATAACCGTTCTGGTGATTTCACATTGAATGATCGAAAAGATGTTCGTATCATGGCAAACCTTTGAAAGTTTCAAAATTACAACACATGCAATCATTGAAGTGATAAAATTCATGTTGAGTGATGGTGTGGAATTTGTCCTCACTGAGAGATTTTGCCAGGATCCAGTTGAGGAGTATTTTGGTAATCAGCGACAAATAGGACGATGTTCAGATAATCCAGACTTTGGATATAATGATAACTCAACTCGCATACAAAAAAAGTATTTCGTGCAGCAGTGGTAATACAAGAGGAAGTTCTCGAAATCCTTGTGCTTTAGCAACAATGTTTGAATAGCAAAAGCTATAAAAGCTTTCTGCATCTTTGTTTTTTGATAATTTTTCATACAGTTTTTGCAATGCAGACCACAAGTCTGATGCTATTAACCACATATCATCTCCCTCAATTTCCGTTTCTTTAAGTTTCGTACAAAAATCAGTATTATAGCAGCTGTTATTTTCGACTTCCACCTTTTCTTCAGATAATATATTAAAAATATGTTCTTTTGCTAAACATTGTACGACTCCTTTCATTTTTCATTATGTCGAGTAAGCCATCCTTTGCTTTTACATACTTTTTCACAAATATTAGACACAAACTTTCCATCTTCAATCTAAAACAAAGTCAGAAGAATAATAATATAAAAGAATACAGTAGATAATTTTTGAGCCAGTTTTAGGTTGAGTTCCATCATCTCAGGTACAACTATAATCACTTACATTGTTTGCTGTATTTAAAAATTCCTCTTGTAAATCTACATCCTCCTCTAATGCGTTCACAACTGCCTCTAAGGGGCTGGTTATATGGAAGAAATTATCCCGCTTAGCCGGGACAAAAATTCTTTATGGGTGTTCTTTGTCCCGAGGTTACATGAAGAAAAACCATCCCGGCAAAGCGGGACAGAATTTTATCCACCATAAGCTTGCTTTGAAATTTGTGGAAATCACATGTGTTATGTTATATATAGCCTTTTTTCAAATTTCAAAAATATTGTATGATCTGTCATTTTCCATACTTCAGCTGATTTTGGCGAAATCCTTTTGCCTGTAAAGGGGATCCTTACTTTTTCCTAATTTTTGTTTGCCTGTTGTCGCCACAGTGTAAACTTCTGTAAATTTCTAGGGTGCTTCAGGGTTAGGGTCAGGCTTTTGTTTCGTACTTTCAAATTCCTTTGAAGTTTGGTGATCAGAATCACACTTTGCATTAGCTGGCAAAGCAGAAATCCTTTTGCCCATTAGGGCATCTTGTTTTTCATATAACCCAAATCTGATAAAACAAAAGAAATGAATGCAATAACGAGATCTCGTTAATACCTCCCATCACTGCTAAGCGGGACAATTTCTTCCATGTAACCAGCCTCTAAGTCATCACCAAAAAGATAATCATTCACCACAGATACACCAGCCACGTTAGAAAATTTTTAAGTGCACCATCAATGTCACGTGATCACAACAAAATAAGATCAAAACATATTTTGCCGAACAGGACCAAAGCCACAGGAGTTTCCTAACCAAGGTTTATTCCGAGTAACTATGATGGGACTATTGTTTGTTGACCTTTTTTTACAATCTTATATATGTGTGTCACACTTTTATTTTAGACAGTGATAAATTTTTTTGAATTTTTCGTCACGGGATTTGGACACATCCTTTTCGAAGTTAAACTCGATCAGATCAAGGTTTCTAAACCTTTATAACCTAATTATTTGCTGACTGAGCTTAAAATGTGCTTAACAGCTGTGTTGTTTTGGGATAAAAGAAAGGCCTGTAGGTCCATACGTCGTTCTTATCCATTCCTTTTGCTAGTACGTTTCAGCCATGTTTATTACCATTGTAGCTACTAATATGTCTGTTGTTGTGTATTGAAGTTTAACTCATTTTCTTCATTTAAAAGTTCATCTAATTCTTCTTCAATATCATCCTCAGAATCTAAGTCCATATCTGAATCAAAATCACCTTCTAAAACCTCATAATTTTCTTCAACATTTCTCCTTCGAAGTACATACTTTCCTTTCTGAACAGTCCCCATCTTGTTGTTTTCTAACTGATGAAATTTTTATTTTTGTATTTAATTAGACTGTAAAATTAACTATTTTGTGAATAAATTGTATGTGAAAAATACTGTCCAATCATCTAAGAGTATTCTGGAATAATTAAAAACTAAACCAATCAGTTTCCTGTCCTGTAAATACCGTGGGTTAAAAGATAATTAATTATCCCGTCTATGGACGGGATTCGTCTTTTTTAACTATAACGCTATCCCGTCTATAGACGGGATCCGCACCACGAGGGTTAACGTTTTCAAAAATCACTTATTTAGTTTGGGTTTAGTTTTAAGGAATTAAATTCTATTTTGCCTCGGGCAGCGCTTTTATTACACTATCGCTTCTTTGGCTTTTCACGCATTTTATGTTTTTTTTTGTGATCAAATTCCTAAGAAAAGAGCGACGTCATATCGACGTTTTAATGACCGTTGTTTGAACGTAAACGTGACGTCATCTATTCATTTACCATTATTGAAGTAGGAAACATTTTTGTGCAATTATAAGAGAACGAAATGTAGATACAGCGGTTGCTTTTCGTTCATTATTATGATTTTTACATCTTCGTCATATGATCGTCAGATATGGTATAAAGAATAAGTTATTCACACTGAGAGCGTAGTAACATAAAAGATACCAATTACCTGTGGAATTAAGAATACCTTCAAAAAGATGAAATGTACGTCGTCACACTCAAACATCTTTCAATGCAGGATATCTTAAAAATTTCCCATATATCTGTATATATTTCT
Organism: Turritopsis dohrnii; assembly: GCA_027922465.2. Lineage (NCBI taxonomy): Eukaryota > Metazoa > Cnidaria > Hydrozoa > Anthoathecata > Oceaniidae > Turritopsis > Turritopsis dohrnii. The sequence goes on along the minus strand of BQMF02000133.1, from coordinate 47,808 downwards.
TTTGTTTTACTTTCATATTACTTTACCATTTTTTGTTATTGTATCTACCATTTTTAATTTAACTAGTTCCCAGACTCTTTTATGTATATATCGGCGAGCACGTGTCTGTTCGCTCTCTTCTTCCTTGGACTGGGACTTCGGTTATCATCGTTGAACTTCATTGGATTGTATTTGCATACTGCCTCTTTATAAAAACGTCGAAATGTTCAAATGTGGCAATGTTGAAGCAGCTTAAGTACCTCTTGATCTGTTATTAGCCAGTTTAAACAAAGAAGCGTTATCAAGAAGAGGTGGTGATAAGAAAACAATTGATTTCTTCAATTTCTTCATGATTTCTTCAGTCCTAACCGACTCGTAGTTTGTGGGAAGGAAGTAAACCCTTGTATGTGTAACGTCAATTGAATTCAGGATACCTTCAAACGAACACTTCTTATGTTTTGTTAGCAGTGCTGAAGATGTACCTTAAGGGAATTAATTTTCCCGGTTTTTGCGATTTTTCATCATTTCCGCGAAAAGTTTGATTTACCTCTATCCGCGAAAATAAATTCCCGCGAAAGTTCTTGTTTCCTAGTCAATAATTACAGTAGTGTCCATCAGCGTCGAATTTGTTATTAGTTCGTGATAAATATAGCTGTCGAATGTCCCTGTATAGGTCCCTATTCTTTGGAATTGCTTTTATGTGAAGTGTTTTTTGTTTTCTGGTGATCTGTTCCTCTTTTTTTGGTACACCTGTACCGAAAGTGTGAATTTTCTGCTTGTACATCCATCACCGTGTAACATCCGATTATGACAATTCACAATACCCGTATCTCCTTTTCGTATCTTATCTATTGTTTGTTTTTTTTTTGTTTGTTTTTTTTGTGTCGTTTTTTTTGTTTTTTGTTGTTGTAACAAGACACACATTGATAGCAGTTATCATAACTGAAGTGTACTTACCCTGTATAAATATTTTGGAATAATAATAATAATGAACAAGAGCCAGATGGCGCAAAACGGTAGCAGCAATTGTACTTAAAGTTATGAAAAGTTACTACCACAAAGTTCTTTGAGGCTTGTGTATTTTATATCTCACTGGTGGAAAACAGGCATATTTCAAAATTATTAGTTAGTGTAAAAAGCGTCTAATCATAAACCACCAGAAATTAATTTATTAAAGACAAAAGAATTATACATGCGTGAGCTGTATATGATTTTTTATAAGAAAATTTTTTGTAAGGCCATGTGTAGAAAAAACCACGCGTTTCGAAAAAAAAATATAATGTTTTTAATTATAATTTCATGAAACCAAAAATGAATTCAAACAAATAACTGCCTTTTCGAACTAGATCTTTGAAAGTCTTAATACAGAAACAGTGTATAGTGGCTAACAAATGAGGTAATAAGAAATTTTGAACTGATAAGCTTTACTAACAAGAAAAGCAACATATCAAGTATTTTCAGTTAGCGTAATGAACTAAAAGTCCCATTTCTATGTAGACCTATTTGATAAGAATTCATTCTTTCATGGATTAAGCTACAAAATATCAGATTATGTACTTTTAAAACAAAACGCAATCCACTTTTAAATGTTTGATATAGAAAAGCTTCCAAAATTCGAAGTCTGCGTTCCTTTATTAGAACTTACATTGCGTTATTAGTAGAGTCTCGCAGACTCTAAATCGCAGACTAATTGCCATTTCGGCCGGAGTAGTAGTAGTAGGAGGAGTAGGAGTCCACGGGTGTTTTAATACGGTATTCGCTTTCGCTGCTACCGTAATAATCTATTGACCATTTTCTTATACATATTCCGTATTTTAGAAGGTGACATTGACGATGATAAGCTAGTTCTTAGTTAGTATACTCATTTTTGTAATTAAGTTTATTGTTTTTTGGTAACTTTCACTTTCTTCACATTTTTTGCAACATTTTGCTTAATATGAACAAATTCTGTTTAAAAAATAATCAATCTGCGAAAACTAATTCCCGCAAAAATCTTCATTTCCCTTTGAACGTGAAAATAAGTTCTCGCGAAATCTCCATTGAAAACAAAACCGCGAAATTTCTAAAAAAAAAAAAATCCGCGAAAATTAATTCCCTTAATGAATTTTACCACAAACTTAACTTGTAGTGATTCTACCTAAATGTTTTTACTGAGGATGCGCGTACTTGGGTTCTATTGACCACTTGATAGCACCTGGGATATTATATGATGAAAACCTTTATGCGTTTCGTCTAAGTGTAGCCGGAGTTTTTTCTGCGCATGCGCGATTTTGAGTTTTATTATATGGCGACCTGATAGCGGTAAAGACCTTGATGCATTTTGCCTAATTATGGCTCATTTACCGCATATTACCATATTTATACTGCGCATGCGCGATTTCAGGTTTTATTTCATGGCTACTTGACAGCCCTTACGAAGTTAATTGATGAAGACGTTCATGTGTTTCGCCTAATTATAACCCATTTTCTTGTGTGAATTCCAGGCTTATTACACAGCCACCTGATAGCACTTGAAAAGTTATCTAGTAAAGACCTTCCTGTGATTGGCCTAAATATGACTCATTTCAATCTTCAAGACGTTTACTACATTTGTCGGATTTACTACATTTGTCGTTGATTTTTACTACATTTGTCGTAGAAAATTTACTACATTCGTCGGAGTTCCTACATTTGTCGGTGTAACAGGCATTTCGAGCCAGATATGGTTATAAAGAAATACTATCAGGAAGCATTGATTCAAAGATTCATTCAAATGTCATTCATTCATTCATTCATTCATTCATTCAGTTGTCATTCATTTGAAAGGAACATGTGACCCATATTGAATTTTATCCATTGATATTTAAAGTTGCAGCATAAAACTGAATGTTGATCATTATCTTTCGGTTAATTTACCTAAACATTTTTGGAAGATGCCTGTTATGTATTTCTTGTTGGTTGGACTTCCTAGTGCTTCTTTATGGTTTTGAAAACCTTTAATTTAGCCTATTTTTACAAATGTGAGTGTCAGAAATTTTTGGTTCTGTACTGATACACAAAATAACTGAAACTTATTAATTCATAAGAAAGCCTATTGTTACTCCTTATCTTTCCTTTCTCACATTCACAAAATCAAATCCTTGAATATGCATCTTCAGTGTATCAAACCCATAGCGTTTTGATTCTTTATGCGATATACTAGTTACTTGATAATAAGTTTTTCATTGTAATCGGCCAATTTGTGATCACTTTCAATAAATTAGCTACCACATCAAAACGAGGCAGAGAAGCACGGTTTGGTAAAATTTCGACATTTGCAAAATTATCGGAAATGGTCTTTTGAATCGCAATTATAAGTAACTAAGTAATTGAGTATTGTATTGCTAATGACAGGATTCGTTAATTGCATTAGTTCTTCAAGGAAACTAACAAAAATAATATTATTTCCGTTTCATATAGATGCACATTACACGCTCGTCGGAATTTGTCAAATGAAAATCCAGCATGCACGCATTCTATCGAACGGGTGATTACACGCACCTATTCCGTACGCCTTTGATTTCCATAAACACGTGGTTGCGTAGAACGTATCACGTGTGGCGCGCATAAAGATTTGTGGGTCATTTCAAACACACGGTGACCGAAAGTATTGAACTTTGTTGTTCTCCTTTCAAAGCATGATTTTATCTTGCAACCGGTGTAAAGATGCGGAGTTCTAGGGGAGGTTTTGTGGTGCGTCTGACTGGTGTAAGCTCGACTGGTGTAAATGGACAAATGCACAGCATGGCGATCAAGATAAGATTGTATACCCTCTAGCATTTGAGCGTTACAGAACCTATTTTACTTCTGAATAAATACAGAATATACATTGTGCAAAAAACGGTATGTGAACTAATAAATGGACACAATCATTTTGTCCATTACGTGTGCAATACATTTAGATATTCTGCAGTCACCAGGATAAAAACTAACGATTACCATAAGGACTCAACTCCTACTTTCTTAGAAACAGACACTTGGAAAAAGGAAGGGAGAACTGTTTGCTTGAATTGTGACGAAAAGATAAAATGAATTGAAAGAACAAAAATGATAAAATGACTATAAATACTTAAAAATATAAACTGTTATGAAGGTTGTGAGAAACATAAGTAGGAAATTTGTTTTTGTTCTGCTAACATCAACCCCGAGTTTTGTTCACAAAAATTTATTATCTATTATGTAAGTTACACAAAAAGGATCTCTGCAGCCCCAAAATCACCAATGTACTGTGTCCACTCCTACGTTGAGCATTTTTGGTTTTAAAAATCACCACGCCACAAAAGTATTATATACTAAAGCTGATCGTTTTAAAGCTTAAAACGCAGCGATCTTAAGCCTAAAATACATTTTTCTATTTTGTAGTGAAAACAAACTTAAAACAATCATTGATTATAGGGCTTAAAACAGTGATTTAACCAATAAAATAGATATCAAAAATCATTGATCTAAACTGATGGAATACAGATATCAAAAACATCATAATAAAAATGGTGGTCCTCAGCAAAGCAGCAAAAAGCTTTGACAATTTCAGTAGCAGTTCTGTATGACGATAATTACAAGAAGAGGAACGCAACAAAGAAAAGAAAAGCGAAAAGATTCTGGGTGAGAAAGTTGAATCAAGAAAGAAAGGGTTCAGGATTTTTTTTACGTACTGACAGAGAAACTAGAACTGTTCAACCGTGAATACTTTTTTCGCTTAATGAGAATGTCGCCAGACCTGTACGAACATCTTTTATGCATTGTTGGGCCTAAGTTACAGCGTCAGAAAATTTCGCGAACGAATAGCACCATATTTTCATTATTCAAATGTTTTTGACTCCTAGGAATAATTGACCTAACTCATTCAAACAATTAAAATGTTTTAAGCGTTAAGACAAAAATATCAAACAATTTTGATATTTTGTTTTAAGGTTCATTTTATGTTCTCACATGAGCAACGGTGTCAGGACAATCCCCCCCCCCCCCCCTTGAAAATTGCCCCCCAGATGATTCTCCCCCCCCCCCCCCCCCCCCCTGGAAAATTGCCCCCATCCAATTTAGGGTTAGGGTAAGGGTTAGGGCTACTTATGTGGGGGGTAATTTTCCGGGGGCTTATCCTCCGGGGGGGGGGGGGGGATTTTCCAGGGGGTAATCATCCGGGGGGCAATTTTCCAGGGGGGGGGGGGGGGATTGTCCTAGAACCATGAGCAACAAATATCTTAACAGTAAAGTGTTTGATATTTGTTATAAGCCTTAAAACTGTTTTAAGGCTTATGACCGCTGCTTTGTCAAAATTTAATTAATAATCAATAATGGCCGCATCCCGCATTTTCATACGAAGTCTAGAAACTACGTCAAACAAATTATTAATTAGAGACAGCCTTACAGTTCATATTAATGCACAAAGGGCTCTGGACTATTTGGGTGGTTCCAAACGCCTCCAATACGACTAAGTCAGTTAAGTGGACATTGACACCAGTCAAAAAAATTCCTAAATCCGCAGACGCAGATAAATTTATCAATATTTCGGAAAGAAGAATGCTTGTGGAACGAAGCTTGAAGAGCCTACAAAGATATACGATAGAAATCTAGTTCTACAGACAGGAAGATTTCCGCGTCGGCCCTATTAGACAGGGCGTTACGACCAAGAAAATATGGAAAACTATGCAAATTGGGGGACATTTCAAAAAACACATAGATCCCTTCCTTATGATAAAGAGTCAGAAAAGCTTTACTGGCCTTCTTGAAATTACTTGCCTAGTTAGACGCGATAATACTAACAAAATATTCCGAAAACTCACCGTTCAACAATTCGCCAATGTTTCTTTATAAACATGTCCATAGAATGATGTTTCGTAATCTGTCTGTATTTCATTCGGGGGTTAAAATTAAACACAAAAAAATGAAGTTGAAAAAATACAGCATGTTCTGATAAACTCATTTTCAATAATATAACAATTTTCTTTTTATACGTAATTATATAAATCCTTATTCAAGTATTTATTCAAAACCTCTTACTCATGCATGGAATAACCCCCGTATCAGTTAGTTGTGGAAAGATATTTTATTTTTTTATTTTTCACAACTTCGTCTATTTAAATGCCTTTTATTGTTAGCTTTTCTGAATGGGTTTTAAACGTATTAAATTTTCTGACGTCATTGGGGAGCTGATCTCACATTTGTATGAACTGTCTGGAAGAAATCTGAAGCAAAAGAAAACGATCAAACTGTAAGATAAGGCAGTTACCATCTCTGCTGAGAGAAGTATGTTCGGAAGACTGTTGGTTATTGCTAAGAGTAGGGAAGGTCTCACTCTTCAACAGATATTGTGCCATTCGCTTAGTCCTGTTTCATGGGCGTTAGGTTTACCTGATGGTGGTCTGGTAAAAACGAACAAGATGAACCTACTCCGTAAGTTAAACTTGGTAATTTAGTTTTTTAAATCACGGTTTTCGTGAAAGTCTGCGCGAAATCATTTCAATTTAGAAAATTTGATTCGATGATCATACAATATTTTACCGCAAGTAATTGTTGGGAAGTAGTCTGTATTGCGCACTGAAAAAGAGTCATCACAATTATGTTTCAGGTACAATCGAATCATCTGTTTGAACCAGAATCTTCTCCTGCCAATGCAGCACATATCTTTGATGGAATGATGATCCTTCATACAGCTTGATACATTCAGCGACGTTTCGGAGTTTATTCTTAAACGTATCCTTAAAAGTTAAATCGTGTACTTCGTAACAGACCAGAAAAAGAAGGATCGATACGAGCGGTCGCGTAGAAGTCACGCAGGAAACATCAAGTTTAAATTCAAACAAGGGAGCAGAAAAGGTCAAAACAATGGTCAAAGTACTTGCGGGACACGAGCAACAAAACCGATCTTGTATCGTTTCTGTTGAAAGATTGGTCACATCCTCAAAAGTTTCGCACTGAACACACAGGGTGTACACTGTTTGTAAACAGTTCTTTGAAATTCTTAAAATTAATGTGCGAGTCGGGCGAAGAGGTAGAATGATTTTTTACTGTGCTACAGAGGACTTCTTATTTGTAGGATTTTAAATGTTTGGTTTTCATGTGTTTCATTTAGGTCAGTTGCGCGGAAGTTGATTCACATTGGACGAATCAAGAGGAAGCTGAAGGTTTTCTTGTGCTCCACCCAAACTGAATCTCTCGGACTGATTTCGGTGTGCATACACACAGTCGATAGCGACATCGCCATCTATGCCTTGTACTTCCAATGGAAATTGCAAGTGAAGATGTTTGTCACGGAGAATCTTAGACATGACGTCCATTTCCGAGGAGCTTGGTGTTAGTTGCTGTGTGGCTCTCCCAGATATTCACGGGTTCACCGGAAATGATTACACGAGTGCCTTTTACGGTATCGGAAAGGCGAAAGCGTTTAAGTTGCTGACACACTGTGATCAGTTCCTAGCAACTTTTAAAAGACTTGGGGATCCTTTTATTTTCGATTTTCGATTGTTTGTCGACTTTATGGGCTTAAATGTAACAATGTCAATGAAGCTAGATATATGAAGTTTTGTTGCAAATGAAAAATCCCTTGATCCACAAAAACGTCCGCCGACCCGAGACGCTCTTCTGTGTCACGTGAAACGGGTATCTTATGTTACCGCTATCATTAAAAGAGCTTTCGAATCCAACCCCCAACATCCCTAGCCCATTTGGACACGGTTGGATAGAAGAAGATGGGTTGGTTTCGATCGAATGGATTCCAGCAGCCCCTCTCGATGTATTACAGTTGATAGCATGTAGCTGTAAGAAAAAAGCTGCGATACAAATGCTTGCGCCTGCAAGGCACACGGCGTAAAGTGCACTGACTTGCAGTTGTGCAGTTGTTATCAAGTTCGGACGAATCTGATGATGATCTTGAAGAAATATTATCTTTTCCCTTGACCTCGACCCGAGGGAGTTTCCATCCTTCAAGAACTACTTTCATATTTTATATTCTATTGGAGTTCTAAGTAAACTTATAATCATCACGCTGATAAAAAAGAAACTAGATTTGTTCGTCAAAAAAATATTCATCTTTTCGAAAGATGTGAAAGATTTTAATCCGTACGTGCGGAAAGAAGGTTGGACGTCTTACGGCTAGCTGTGACGTTATTAAATATATTTGAAAGCTAATAAATTTTTATGCTTTCATTATTTCATACTGGTCCTAGAGTATCTTTATTTCAGAACAAAGAGATCTATCGTTTCATATATATATTTTTAAAATTTGTCGACTTTTAATTTTTTTAATTCCTTTGTGACGTCATTAGGACCAAATTTTTTTTATTTTTTTATTTTTTTATTTTTTCATTTTTTACGGTAGCAACGATAGCGAATACCGTATTAAAACACCCGCGGACTCCTCCTCCTCCTCCTCCTACTACTACTACTACTCCGGCCGAAATGGCAATTAGTCTGTGATTTAGAGTATGCGAGACTCTATGCAATGTAAGTTCTAATGAAGGAACGCAGCCTTCGAATTTTGGAAGCTTTAACAAACATTCAAAAGTAGATTGCGTTTTGTTTCAAAAGTACATAATCTGATATTTTGTAGCTTAATCCATGAAAGATTGAATTCTTATCAAATAGGCCTACATAAAAATGGGACTTTTAGTTCATTACGCTAACTGAAAATACTTGATATGTTGCTTTTCTTGACGGTAAAGCTTATCAGTTCAAAATTTCTTATTACCTTAGTTGTTAGCTAACTATACACTATGTTTCTGCAAATTTATCGTTTATGCCTGTTTTCCACCAGTGAGATATAAAAAAAAACACAAGCCTCAAAGAACTTTGTAGTAACTTTTCATAACTTTAAGTACAATTGCTGCTACCGTTTTGCGCCATCTGGCTCTTGTTACGGTAGCAGCGTAAGCGAATACCGTATTAAAACACCCTTGGACTCTTACTACTACTACTACTACTCCGGCCGAAACGGCAGTTTTTAGCCTACGATTTAGAGTATACGAGTCCCCACTAAAAACTCAATATATATTCTAATGAACGAACGCAGCCTTTTGAATTTTCGAAGGTTTTCAATCACATACATTTAAAATACGTTTTCTTTGATATTTTATCACTTAATTGATGAAGGAATGGATATTAATCAAATAGGTCTACATAAAACTGGGACTTTTAGTTACTTTTATGGTACTGAATCAATGAACTTTGGCACTTGAAAATAGATATGTTTTTCGTGTCAGTAAAGCGCAGATCAGACTTTCTTATTACTTTCTACGTTTGTTAGCTATCGTTTCTGTCTTTGAACATCAAGGTTTTCAAAAATCGAGTTAAAAAAAGGCAGTTATCTGTTTGAATTCATTTTCGGTTTCAAAAAATTATAATTCAAAACATACATTTTTTTTTCTACATAAGCTCTTAAAAAAACGTACGTTATAAACAGCTCATGCATGTATAATTCTTTTGTCTTCTAAAGGCCCCATTACACGAAAGAATAATCGTGAAGAATAAGACGATATTTTGTTATTTCTTTCTTATTCTTTCAAAATCTACACGTAGGAATTTAATAAGAATAACACGTTTGAGAAATTCAGTGTTGATTATTCTTTTATAATTCTTGAAAAAAATACACGAGAGAATTTCAAAGAATATTAAAAAAATCAAATCAAATATCAAAACAAAAAGAGCGCGCAGTACGTTATGTGTTTAGAAGAGTTGAGTTTGCAATGATGTATGAAGAAGAAGAAGAAGAAAAAGTAATAATTGCCACTTGTGCTACTATTACTTTGGCTTAACACTTAGTGATGAGTTGGATAATCGCGTTGGAACAACTTTTCTTGCTCAATTGTTGCCCCGTTGTTGCTTGCCATGAATCCATTTTTTAAATAAAACCATGAGTCTGCCTAAAATTTCTCCTCAGCAGTCACATAAATCACTACTTTTTCTTCGTTTGTCGTTTACATCTCTTTAAATTCCCTTTAAATTTCAAAACACAATTAACTCACATGCTTTTCTATTGTTTCAATATTCTTCTCGTGGTGAATTCATTTGAACCAGTTCAAATGAATTCACGATGTGAAGAATATTGAAACAAAGAAAGTGGAAACCCCCAAGTTTTATTCGTATATAAAAATACACGAAAGAATTTTAAAAAATCTTTTAAAAATAACAGGTGCGCTCAAAATATCGCCTTATTCTTCGTGATTATTCTTTCGTGTAATGGGGCCTTAATAAATTAAATTGCTAGTGTGTTGCGATTAGACCCTATTTACACAAGTTAGTAATTTTAAACATTATAATATCGTTTATGCCTGTTTTCCACCAGTAAGATATCTCAAGAAATAACGTTTACAGAACTTTAAGTAAAATTTCAAATTTAAAAGTATTCTTGTGGCAAGTACTTTTGCTGCTACCGTTTTGCGCCATCTGGCTCTTGTTTATTTTAATTCGGTTTACAGTAAGACATATTAAAAAAAAATAATAGTCTATTTACACCGAATATTTAGAGTAATAACAACAATAACACGTGCGTATAAACATGTCTATTTACACCGAATATATAGGAACAACAGTAACACGTTGGTGTGTATAACATGACATTAAATAAACCCTAATTTTGTAATGAATCTTCTGCAGAGTCTATAGGGGCATTTTGTTGATTTCCACAATTTTATTACTCTCTTAAAATTTTTTAAGGTTTTTTCCATTTTCATATGGTCGGGGATTATATTCCAGATTTGAGGACCCAAATATCTAATTGACTGTTTACCTTTTAATTCACTTTGTACTTTTACAAGTTTAAAATAAGATTGTGCACGAAAATTATAATTACCCCTAACTCAACCCTGAAGTAATTTCATGATGGCGAGTAAAACGTTTCTCAAGCAGTACATCAATATTGATCGATTCAAACAGGCTTCATAATGTCCTTCTCATTTCCAAAAAAAAATCGGCCGTAGCGCCCTGACTATATTTCCAGACACTATTCTTTTTCTTGTGACTATGCTTTACTGAGTAATAAAAAATTATTAAGAGTTCATGTTTGAGGAGAAGAACATGAGAAATACTTACGGTTTTGTAATGTCAGCCATTTTCAACACTTTTTATTGCGCGTGACTTTCTCACTTCGTTTTGTCTACATTTTCAATTTAACATACAATTGTACTTTCACTTTTCACTGCAAAAATATTCTCCATTAAAATATACAACAAAAGCCAGGCATAACCAATAAATATGTTAAAATGATTATTTAGTGTAAAAAAAGGACTATTAATAAAACATCAGATATTAATTTATTAAAGACAAAAGTATTATACAAGCGTGAGCCGTAATGCAGAAGAATTAAATGAATATACCGAATTTCAAAATAATTTTTACATCAATGGAAAGCCATTTTCAATTTCTTTCCGCTATTATATTTTTGTGAAAAACGAAACATTATGAAACACACTGTATTAAGATATTTGCTTTAAAAAATAATCTTTAAAATGTGTGAATTTCAACAGGAACATATTCAAAAGCAACCTCGTGGCTGATGTTCAATAGATGCTGTCAACTACACACGTATCAAATTGTAATCCTGCTTATACTCTGAAGTACCGAATAATTGCCATACCTTCGTTAATTTTTTCTCTCCTCTCATTACAATTCCACTGTTTATTCAATCTGTAATATATTTAACAACAAACAACGCCATCACTGACATGCCAACATTTTGAAAAGCGAAAGAGGGAGATTTCATTTGTGGTTTAAGGCGGATTCACACGGGGCGAATTCGCCAGCGAAGTCGCCGCGAAGTAGATTTGAGCATGCGAATTCGCCGGCAAATTTACATACGAAAACATATTAGCTGACGAATCAAAACAAATTAAAATAAAAAAAAACGCCATCTTGAACGCAAAATGTGTTTTGCAATTTTTGCACACACAACAATTTTTGCAATTTTTGCACACACAGCATAAATAGTTTATCTCTGATTGGGTAATTATTTATGACGAGTTATTTCGCCGAGAAAAAGTAGAAACGGCTTCTACTTCTTCGCAGCGAAAGAATTCGCCTCAACTTTTCCAAACAAACAAATATGCGCATGCTCAAATCCACTTCGCGGCGACTTCACTGGCGAATTCGTCCCGTGTGAATCCGCCTTTATTGTGATGATGCCCACCACATGAAATCAGGGTGGTATGAGCATATGCAGACCTGCACATAAACTTGACACAGTAAAATGAGGTGACAACAAACAACAAGAAAAGTGGAATTAAAAAGAATCTTTCACGGTTCATGGTTTCGAAAATCAGGAGAAAAGTAGGATATTTTCGTAATCGTGCGGAAGGTTTTTTTAACATTCATAATCGTTCATATTGTTTTAGTAATTAAGTAGCTGCTCGTTCCCAGACCATTTTCCAACTGTTCTATTTCTGCTGACCTCAGCTCTCTATAAAACAGTTCATTTGGAACAGAATTATGTTTGATGATGTAACTTTTATTTTGTTCCTATTAAATAAATCGGATTCCTTAAGTCAGTCACTATGTGGTCAAGAAGACATTGCGATTACTGTTACGTTGTTGCGCCCTTTTTCTTTGCAAAAGGCCCATTTCCGCCCACTTAGAAGCGGTAACGGTAACGGTAAATCGCCCGTTTTTGTGCCGGTATTTTGGTATTTATGTACAAAAAATACGGTATTTCGGTATGGGGGATAGTTTGTCATATACACGTGATCATGATAAAATGTCGATATTTGTAATAGTGCATGAGTTATCAACATTGTTGAGGCGTAATATTTCGAATATTTTTATTCTACTTTTTGTTGTCGCATCAAAAAGAACTTTTTTTGTCTTAATACCTTATCGGGGAAAAAAAAGTCGACAAAAAATTTAGTCGGGGAAAAGACCAACTTTTGAAATTAGTCACTTTTCCCCAACTAAATTTTGAAATTTATCACTTTTCCCTGACTAAATAGTTTTAATGTAAGACGAAAATAATCAAGATATTACAATAACGTCTGAGTTAAAAAAAAGCCATTGGAGTTATCAAGTAAGGTAATTTTTTTCAATGGTTCAATGACACTCAAATCAAAGTCCGCAGATATTAAAGAAGAAAAGTAACCTATTAGCATCATCGGAATTGCTTTGGGATCGTTTCCGACTTTTCTTAGCATTTTGCGTTTTTCACAACAATTCACTCTCAGTAAAATGAAAATTTCTAGTGAAAATTATTCTCAGTAATCGATTAAGAGGCCATTCTAGAGACTCTGGAAACCAAAATTTTCTAGGCAAATTATTTTTTTAGGCCCCTAATCCCCCCACCCACTTTGAAATCCATGGCGGGGGACCTGCTTTTAAAATCAGATTAGAATTCATTGGAAATTAATAACTATCATCAAATCATACGACGATAGTCTTTTTGCAGTGTGCATCGCTAATGTTTGTTTATAGTAACAGTTTCATAGCTTTTGATTAACCATTTAATGGTAGATATTGATTTTCAAGAATTATTTGTTGACTTTAGGACACCCGTGGTGGAGTAAAGTATTTAAAATACCCGTGGTTTCTCCTCCTCCTCCTCCTCCTCCTCATCCTCCTCCTACTACTACTATTACTACTCCAAGTTATGAGCGTTTTCGTGCAGCGTTTACATGACATCGTTGCCGAATTCGCTAATTTGGTCAAATTCGGACTTCCAGTTGACCAATTTTCATGAAAATTTGCACAGAGCACAATTAAAAAGTGTTGATTTCAAATTTGACAATGATATTGCCAGGTTTGAATAAAATTGGGCCATTTAGGCCAAATTTGGACCAAATTTTCAAAATTCTTCTATTTTCATGAAATTTTGCATGTATTACATTTGATAGGTGCTGATTTCAAGTTTGACAGTCATTATTTTGTCAGATTAGTGTAAAAAGGGACAATTTGAGCCAAATTTGGACCAAATTTAGAAAGTTCCTCAAATTTCACAAATTTTGCACAGATCACATTTGAAAAGTGCTGATTTCGAATTTGACAGTCATTTTGTCAGATTTGACCAGAAATGGGTCATTCGGGCCAAATTTGGACTTAGAAAGTTCTGCAATATTCATAAAAATTTGTACAACGCACAATTAGAAGTTGTTGAGTTTGAATTTGCCAGTCATTTTTGTTAGATTTGAACATAATTTGGCAATTCGGCAATGTTGTATTTTTGAGACTAGATATGCATCGTTGTGTTACGTCCTGAAGTCTTCCAGCCAAACGGCTTCTTGTTTGTGTTTTGTATACATGTGGAATAAATTATTGTTAGGATGTTGATTACTTCTCAGCGAATTTTACAAGAACGCAGTATAACGAAGCAAAATTACGTTTTCAGGCTTTTGTTCTTTAATGTTTTAATTGGAATATTAAGTGGTTTCGCAACCCTCCGAACCATTAAAGAATCTCTAGCCAAAGTTTTAAAAGAAAATCCTACCAAATGGCCTGACGTTATCGACGGCATTCTCTTCTCGCACCGCGTTAGCACTCATTCTTCAACAAAGTATTCGCCATTTCAGTTGATGTTTAGTCGCCTACCAACACTTCCAATTGATGTAAAGTATGATCTTACCCGTAGTATTAATGAAGATATTCCGTATGACTATGAAACCTTTAGAGATGTTTTTGCTTCAACAGTAAAGCTCCGTGAACTTACACATATACAAGTTGGTGAAAACATTAAAAAAGCGCAAGAAAAACAACGGAAAGACTATGACAAACGTCATGGAAAACCAGAAACAACTGTACCCATCGTCTCAAAAGTTCTTCTTCAAAATTTAAAACGCCAAGACCGAAAAGGCGGACGATTTAGCTACAAAAGGATTGGCCCGTACACATTAGAATCAATTTCAACAAAAGGTTTGTGTGAACTTAAAAACTCAAAGGAAGTAATTTTGAAAACAAAATACAATGTTTCTCTCATAAAACCATTTCATGAAGACAAGTCCAGCCAAGAAGCCAACCCGTCGTTTGCTCCAACCGATCAAATCGAATCGCAAACACCTCCAACCGATCAGCTCGAATCGCAAACTGTTCCAACCGATCAGCTCGAATTAAGATCAAAAATAAATTACTTCGACCGTCTTAGTCATGGATGATTTTAAATCTAGTAATTACAAATGATAACATATCCTACAAATCCGTACTCAACAGGTGTTCTAAATTTCGAGATTTCGTTTATCCACTGAAAAACGAAATTTTACCTTCAGTGTATCTTGACTTTTACGACAACGAACTTGCCTCCCTCTCAGCGTTTGGAAACAAAGTTAAAGTTAGCGTAAATAAGCTTTCACGTCATTTTGGTCCTAGCAGTGGTGCAGTTGATGCTGTGAAAAATTCCATTGCACACAAGAATTGGAAGTCATCCTGGCTCATTCTCGAAAAACAGAGATTCAATGGTTCTATATCGACAGAATCTTCTGGAGGAAGAAATCAAACGCGACCATTTCTGAGCCTCAATTGAAATCAAATGAATGGCTACATAACCGCTTGTACATCTTAAGCCATGAAGATAAGAACATTTAACTTTCAAAGGATGAATGGCTGAATGATAACTTGTTGGACGCTGCTCAAAAATTAATTTGCGAAGAGATAGGAACATCCTCAACCTTCCAAACTGTCCTCAATTCATCAAAGAGAGAAATCGAGCCGTTTCGAGCAGTCAATGAAGAACACGTACAACGATAACAAACAACTATACCAAATTTATTATGATTGAAGTATTCCTTAAAAAGTTTAGAGGTAAAATAAGAAATAGTGCACACTTATCGTGAACAGACTTTACATTATTATTTCTTTACTGTTTATAGAAGCATATTCTTACATTTTTTTAGATTCCTGAAACTGTTTTGCAGCAAATCTTTGGGGCTAATTTTTACGTCAATTTTTAGTGGTCGCCAATTAATCATTCGGTTTTTGTGAGGATTGATTCAAACAAACGAGTATTATAGAAACTTTTGATTTGAGCAAGAGTTTTAATTTCTTTTAGTCTTTTTCGTATGAAATTTAATTTGATTCTCTTCTTCATAATCCATCTTTTGAGGTCCTGTCGTTAAAAAGAACTACTATTTTTTTTAAATACAGTTGTCTTTTTTTTCCTGAGGGGGTACAAATTTGCACTGTGACACTCACGACTCTTTTTAAAAAAAGATTTGTATTAAGGGGGGGGGGGGGGGGGGGGGGGGGGGGGGGGGGGGGGTTACACTTAAAGATTTTTGAAACATTTTTCCCTTAAGCAGGTGTTTAAATGCTTTAAATTTAAATTGTACACTAAAAAGTCAAGTTTCAGCGTCTCAACTCATAATTCAAAAACTCTTTATTTATTATTCATGACCGCATTGACTTTTTGATGTAATTGGTTCATTTGCGGTGTCATATTTTTCCAGCATCTATCTAGCTACGGCGATATTTTCATGATCAATTTTTATTCTAATTGGAAAACGGAATTGTCGCGAGCTTGATAGAAATAAATCTAAAATGGTAGAAGCTTTGTTGTTTGTAGAACACTTTAACAAAGCAATAGCTCTGCATCAATATAGCCATGATTGACCGGTCTCCTCCACTTGATAAGTTTATGGCAACCATCCGTATGCCTATAATTTTATAAAATACAAACATAACCTTCGACATGTTTCTTCTCGAGTTTTTGAATTATAAAGTGGGGTTTGCACGTAAAGATTCTTTTTTTTCCTTTTAAGCAGGTGTTTTAATGCATTAAATTTAAATTGTGCATCAAAAAGTCAACGCATCATGGATAATTAATGAGTTGAGGCGCTGAAACTTGACTTGCACAGCATGCACAGTCATAAAAACAAAACTTGAGCCTCAATGTGAAGTAACCAGATAAGAAATAAATCGCATAACTAAGGAAAGAATACAGTATTGGGGTATGGAACACTGTTCCTTTTGACCATCAGGGCATTTTGAGAGTTTTTTGTTGTCTATTGCTAAGTATTACTAACAGATTATTATGAAACTAGTGACCGTTTCCAGGAAAGCAATCTTTAATTTTTAAAATATTTACTTTGAAAAATAAGCAACTTCCCCCAGTCTTGGTGCCACCGATATACCGTTTTAAGTTCCCATAATCCGTTGGAAGTAAGATTTTCAAGTTTCTCTTTTCAAATAGACAATCCGATTTAAATCTAGTCTGATGGCCATATTACGAAGGTCTTTATGTTCTGGGACATATTTTTTATGTGAAAAGTAGGCCTCCTCTGACACGTGAGCAGGTTCATATAAAGGGTTTTCTCAGTCAAAATGATTCACAAGTCTATTAGCTCTGTTGCCGCCCCCAGAATCCACCCATCCCGCCCTTAAAATATGCTCATTGGTGATGTTGAGTTGTGTAGAGGTATCTAAATTAAGACGAATCCACTGGCTACCAAAATGTTGCCCATTCTTTATGAATCTGTCCTACCCGAGTTTTTCATAGAAAAAATAAATGAAGTTATGTTCGGTTAAGTGCAACGAAATCGAAAATAATGCTTGTTACATTTTCAAGTTTCTTCGTCGTCTATGGCTTATGGTTGGCCCTGAAGAAAGAGGATTCTAACGAGGATTCTAGAATTTCTAGGCTTGGTGGTTTATAAATTGAATTCCGTTTCCTGTTAATTTTGACTGGAAACTTCGGCAGTTCTTCTCTTCGATGTGACGACGAGACGAGAAAAACACCATCGACATAACTTACACAATCTCTTGTATGCTGGGATCTGCCTAGATACATACGGGGCACAAAAATACATCTAAAAACACATTCATTTTCCTCTCTTTAAAGAAATTGCTAAAACAAGATTATCGTGTTTATATCATTCCACAATCTTCCAAAGTTCATGTTAAGAGTGTTTTCATCTGATAAATTGAGTTCATCAAGCTTTTGGCTTTTAAAGGTATTTGATTGGCTGAAGTGGCTTTTAAAGGTATTTGATTGAACGAGAACTTCTGTTCATCAGTATAGATGTTTTCACCATAAAGTTTTCATAAACTGAAGTTATCAGCTTAACTGTTTAGAAGCTCTAGAAATCATTTTATCAGCTGAAAAAGAAGATAGGAAATAAGGGATCTGGTGTCTAATTATATAAGAAAGGGAAGCATTTTCAAACAAGCCATTCCAAAATAAGCAACCTTATAAACGATGTGAATCGAGAAATAAACGATGTGAATCGAGAAATAAATGATGTGAATCGAGAAATAAACGATCCACTCTCGAAAGAAACCCGCCTGTCTCGAATTTCTGTAAAAATGCTTGTATCAACACGGTTCCAAGCATGACGCTGTAGTATTTCTTCTAACACTATCAACAATGGTTAAGATATTCAAAATGATTCGAAACAGAATTTCGAGAGGTATTCACCATGTCGTCGTTGTCTCCCCTCTATCAAAGTTAAAAGTTTATTTAAGAGAACAAACAAAAAAGCGAACGGGCATTTTCATTGCACAGATAGAAGCGTGTAATTGTCACTTCCGATCAGAAAGGATATATCCTTAGAAACTAACATTTGAAATTATAAAATTATAAAACAATATACAAATAATTAATGGATTGTACAAAAGTATATATAAAAAAAAACTTTTCCAATTTCCTGGTTGAAGGGTAAGCTGGAACGAGATTAAATACTGGCCCTTTATAAATATCGAAATTACGGAGGTTGGTTTTTTTTTCAGGTATTGAAGAATAAGGCTTTCAGGAAACTCGGATCAAAAAAAAAAAAATTTTACTTTTAGAAAAATATTACCTTTGAAACTAAAAAAACTAAGCATAAAAAAATAAATTATCGAATTTCATATTTGCTGGTTCGTCAAAGATTGGCTTCCATTGTGAAATATTGTGAAATGAGTTTTGAGAATGACTGCAAGATTTGTTCATACCCTAGGGCAATGTACACGGTATGACTTGCATATACGGCTAAAGTGTTTTGCTTCTGTATACATAATACTACAAGTTGTAATGTTTAATGAAAGATCGGATCATCAACATGGAAGATGATGTGGGATACTCGCTCTTATAGCAATCATTGCAGCAACTATAGCATTCCAAAGACTTCAAGGAAAAAACCTTCCAATGTGTTTACTCATTACACAGCATACTACTTAATCTTTCCAAACAACAAATAAAAGTGCTTGCAGTGCTTCTCAAAAATTTTATTTCACCTTATTTCACATTGGAAAGCAACCTTAACTGTGCATTGTATTTCAAAAGAACTTTTAAGGAGTTCAAATATATTCGTATTGCCCCTTCAAATTAGAACTGGATTTAGCGACATATCGTCAACGAAAGTCGTCATTTAAATAGCTTGCTCGTCACGAGGTACCTGGTATATGCTGCCTTCTTCGTTGGTGTCGTGAGGAACTTTCATGTACCCATCTAAATCTTCTCCCGTTCTGTGGTATTCGCCAGGAATGATGTCGCCAACAGTGTTGTATCCCACCGGCTGCGACGACGGGGTGTCGTATACGGGTTGTTCGACAGCGTCGTTGTTTTCTTGAATACTCGTATTGCGTCTGAGCTTCAAAATGACATTCCCTCCTCCAGTAGACGTCATTAATTTCCTGCTTTCCCGACTAGTCGGTGACACCACCGGTACAACGGGCGCTGGTCGGCTGGGTTTGAGCGGTATTTTTCGAGGAGAAGACGATGGGGCTTCCCGTTGGTTCGAGGGAAGCTTATTATATAGAGAATCGGCCTGTGGAGCAACAGGTTCATTCATCTGATCGTGGTTCAAATGACTATAGTGTGGCACATCGATCACGTTGTTGTTATGCCGGAATAACTTGTCGTATTCATCTTTCGAGTGCTTCTCACTGAGCGCTCTGCTAGTGGGCGAGGCAACAGGACAATCGTAAGTATTTTCCTCGATAGATGGTGATGAGTTGACTTTCCTCAAAGGCTCCTTAACCGGCGAACCTGTAGTGGTGGTTGGTTTATTTCTGGGCGGCGGATTAGGGCGTTTGTGCTCGGAGGAAGGGGTGCTCTTAGTGACGTCACCTGCCATGTCAACATACACCTCCTTGTCTTCAGGGAAAGGAGAGATTTTCGTGTTGGCCGTGATCTTTTTGCTATTCTCAAATAGCGGCAAGTGATTGGGCGGCACAACTGGTTCCGACCTTCTCTTGTTGATCAGACGAGAGTTGGAAAATAACTTGTCATAGTCGGATTCTTGTTTGACAGATGTTGCATGCTGACCTGCCAGTGAGTGAATGTGACTGTACTCGGACTGCGTTTCAACTGGTAAAGGCGTCGACACTGGCATGGCGGGTTCAATCGCAGTGCGATGCTTGGGTGACGCACTGGGTGGCGAAACAGGCTTACGGGTCGATACATCGAAGGTAGCTACTGGAATATTCTTTGTTTGGCTTTTATCTTCTATGGCGCGCGCTTTCGTTCTGTCCTTCACCGCTTTATCCAACACATCGAACAATTCCAGCGGATTTTCCGTATCAAATCGGAACTCCCCTTCCCCGGTCATCGCTTTTCTACCGACTTCCATGACGAACGCGCCATTGTGCGATTTGTAGCGTCGTATGATGGAGAATTTCCATGTTATCACGCACGCCATGAAGTTGCGAAGTAAAACAGCTGATTCAGTGATTTGTAACTGACACATTCCTCGTATCTCCTTCACATATTGATGAGCAGCGGGAGGAGATCCGATTAACGTCACGTTAAAAGACTTGATAATCAAATTGTCGTTAAGAACGTCGATCCATTTCTGACGACCGGCGTCGGATGCGGCATATAACTCGTACGTCTTATCAGCTGTGGTCAACTCGAACATATATTTTTTCTTGACGTTGTTAAAAACATTGACGCTATACCCGAGGTACAAATTTATAACGCCCTTCGCCTCTTGTTTGCGCCAGTTGTTGTCTTTATAGAACTCCAAGGTTTTACTGCCAGTGTTTGTGTGTTTCTTGAACACGAAATAACCCTTTTTCCATTCTTTTTTCGTGTCTGTCACATGAATACATCGTTCCAGCAAACCTTCGTGAACGACTTCCATCACGAAGTTCCACTCAAAAGATGAAGCGCAGCTGAAATCAAAATCATGAAAATGACGTCACAACCTTTATCTCACGCATATCAGTCATCAGGAAAAAACTTGCTATTTATTGAACTACCTTCATGGGTGTTTCAAACGATGACCATACGCTGTTAATTATTAATTAATTAGTTTCATCTAAATATAAAACAAGAGACTATTTTCATAAATTTCAAGACAAAGTTGAGGGAGGGCGCTAGGGAGGGCGCTATGGAACTGAATATAATAAACTCTCTTCTACGGTGCACGGATGGACTCCATATCAGTCATTCGGGTGTGAAAGAACAATTATTTCACCACGAGCTCGAAACGCACTTCCTAAGAAAGCTGGCGCATTCCTAACGCCCTTCCTAAAAACGTTAGAGCATTCCTAGATCTATCATTGAGGCGCAAACAAGAGACTGCAATGCAGAGAAAAGCATTCGTATTTATTTTAATTCTAGAAAATACAGCGAACAAAAATATAACAAGCAGAAACTAAAAAAAAATCAAGATAGACGGTAGATTGACGGATAGATGACGCGTCAGTCCACGTCTTCAGACGCCACTTCCATGCCGGTATTGAGATCATTAGTTGGGCCGTCGGAAAAAATTGAATCCATGAAATCCCCTACAAAACGAAAAGATGTCAATTTATAATACAACAAGCAGTGCTCAATAATCCTTCTTGCACTTCACTTGATGTCTTACCGATTACTCCTTGAAGACCCGACCTTTCCTTCTTCGGGGGTGGCAAGCCGAAAAACAGCTGACCAATTTTATCTAAATACTGGAAAAACAGATACTTGATTATCAAGTCAATCTCCCGGTATAGACACCAGCATGTAATCATGTGATCCAAGTTGATACGGTACACTCACAACATAACGCATCGCGTGAAACAATCGGGAATCAAGTCAGATAAAAGACAGAATCACTGTGATACACGAAATAAGAAGAAAGGAACAGAAAAATATATCAAACTGAAAAATCAAACAAGAATGTAAATTCTTACTACGGAATATGTGGGGTCGCGTTTTATGGAGGGCTGGTACTGCTCTATGAGAATAGTGTACTGCTCCAGATTCCCGCTGCTCATACAGTAAAAAAAATAAATTAAGAAAAAATTAGAAAAACACAAGCGTTCAGAAAAACCGTACACAGAAAAGTTATAGAAATCAGTTTTGAAAATCTGACAGGTGTAAAGCATAGCGAATCACCTTTCGACTGTCAGTAACAGAAAAGCGATGAAGTTTAACAACGGTTGCTTGTACGGCTGATTCTTCCTTCGGATGCCGGGGTGTCTTGATGTATAACCAAAAAACGTGGAAGTAGCAGAGATGGTATTTTGTAAACAAAGGTATCTTAACAAAATAAATATAGCAAATCAATTGTCGATCATACGAACCGCTGTGGCACTAAAATATACATTGATGAAACGTACTGTAGCACTGCTTGTGTGATGAACAGGTCAAGTTCACCAGGAAAACCGGCCACCACGTGATACTCGATAAGAAAAGAAGAACAAAGCGAGCCATCAGTAGAATATATAAAATGCTGTCGCGCGCTTTGATATTCTTTATCTAGAAAAGAAAGCCATGACAAATACACTGACTGTGATGACCACCATGTCAATAAACCAACACACAAGATTTTAGTTAAAACCCACGGTTACCTTGCCAATATTGTACAGCGGCTGTCTGGTGAACTGAAGGGTGGCCGTATTTATAATCTATGGTCGTCCAACTGCATGAGAGAACAGGGAAGTCGTATAAAAGATACTTGTTGCAACAAATGATAAATAGGCACCGAATGTTATAACTATTCTTCATTATACATAACACATTAATTGTGATTGGCTGTATAGTGCACAGGACAAGCTTTGATAACACTTACAAGCTTCTAGATCAATCTTTAAATCTCTTATAAATAGAGATCCAAATATCTTTCGTTTAACATGAGCAGCTACATGTCAATTTCAGAGCAAACCAAAGGAGATAAGAAACACCACTTCTCAAAAACATCCCTTGTATCTGTGTGAAAACTATTGCGACGTTGAGATTGATCTTACAAATACAAACTTATCCACTGTGAACAGATCTTTAGTTTGAAATGAAATCAGAAGAAAAAAACGAAATATAAACCACTGCTATGTATAATAGCCTTCTGATTTAATTATAACTTTTTCTCAAAAAGAACAAACAAAAATAAAAACAAACAAAATTGAAAACAAACAAATAACAAGGAATTTTGAACCTAACAATTCTTCACATCAGTGTCAGGTGCAAAATAGCCATACGGTACAAACCTAACTCACAATATACTAACTAAACACATCTGAACTCATTCGACTGAAATTCCTCGTTAAACTTTGTTACCTTTTGTGATCTCCTAGTGTTCTTTCATTGCAAGTTATGCTATTTTCAAAGAGACTTTCGCAAACTTAAAGCATAGGCATTATTATACATTATTATACATTTGCTGTGCTTAGCTATCAATGTACAGATAACATTCTAATTATCTCAGAGCAGGTAAGGGAACAGCCGTCAACTATAACAATGCCTTATGAAAGCAATGATTAACATCATTTTATTATCGCACAAGTGAAAATAAAAGCTAACCATTTAGCAAAAGAATTATAGCAGATTTATATCATCAGGATGTAAACAATGTCTTGATAAAAAAATATATTGAAAATACATTCCAAGAATTATCCGAAATATAATACCGATAGTTGTTAGGAGTGATCAAACCATAATATTAATTGAATATCGATTGAATAATAGAAAAACTTATCACATGTTTTAGAATCAAAACTGAAATTTAAAGTACTACAATTTTTTTGACTAAAAATATCAGAAGTTGATAGGAAGTATTGCCAAACAATTGTGCATATGAGTTGTATGTATCATCAACATTTTGTTCATGATACTTCAGTTTGATTTTAACCTGCAGACATTCACTTTAACCATCTGGATAGACTTGTTACAAAACATCATAATGTTAACAAAAAAAGTAATCAATCATTCATTTGCTTCACTGTCATCAGATCCAATAAAATTCACTGATGTGTGAGAATATAGACAAGGTTACAAGATTATGAAATCCAACTTACTTTAGAGCCTCCTGAATAAAGTCCTTTCTCGTAGCTTGCGCATCTTTTGCACTCAGCTTTATTATTGTGTTAATTTTTTCTAAATTGTTTAAAAACAGAAAATAATTTACTCATTATATTAATGTAAAAAAAACAACAACAAAAAACACTCTACATATATGGATGCATGATTCAAGTGTATTACATTTTCACTTTAAAAACATAACAAAAGTGACTCATAAAAACATAAACATGAATAAGATAAGGAAACAAGAAAAAATACATACCAATCGGCGAGGCTGTAATCGTCTGATTGGATTCTTTATATAAGACAATCAGTAGTTTTGCTAATTCCAATGCGCTTTCATGCTGGAGAGAACAAAAATATTCTCCATGTTAGGAAATTTTCTTCAATGCTTTGCTTGCTAAAACTATCATGGTTTCTCATGAAACCTACTACTGAATTCAATATTCATTCTCGACTGTTCACAAAGACTTGACCAAAACAAGTTATCTTGACCAAAACAAGTCACCTATTTGCTTTTGTGGGAAAATATATTATATATATAATATTATATATTGAACCAAAAAAACACACAGAGATACAACACATGTTTGACTGACTTTTTTTTTTTAATATAATATTATATATATATATATATATATAAATATATAATGGCGAATAAATGAATCAATGAATTGGAATATGATGGATAAAATTCTTCAACATTTTGAAAGGTGAATTGATTAATGTAGAAGTTTCAATGCCATGTTGACAAATAATGTTCTTACCAGCTTTTGTAGTCGTGATACGTCATGATGGGGAATATTGATGGGTATAGTATATTATACAACAAAACATACCTGTTCATGCTGAAGCAATAGCAGCACACTATCATATATAATGTTTTCGGCCAATTCATATTGTTTCATAGACTTGTACCTATAATATACAATCTCTTGAATAATATGCAATAATTTTAAAAAATTGAATAATTTTATTATGGAAGCAAAAGATTGAAAGTCAATGTAAAAAGGAATATTTACAAGTTTTTGATTCCCTTTATAAACTGTATATCAAACAGTTATGCAAATTAGTAACAATTTGATCATTTTTGACCATTAAAAACTCAACATAACAATTTAATATCTATTCAAGATCAACCATTAAATGTTTCTTATGGATGTGAAAAAATTAGAATAGAGTAAACAAATTTCCGGTCATGAGCGTGGAAATGACTGCACATCACGCTAGAGACAATTTTTGTATAACAAAATAGAGATCTTATATATAATAGTGAGTGTGTGTCACACTTTAATTTTAGAGAGTGATAAATTTTGTTGAATTTCACGTTCAAAATCTTCTTAATCATGGTCATATTTTTCGTTAGGCCATGCGGTTTTTTACGATTATTATATAGTAGCACGTGCCGTGACGTCAGGATTTCTTTATGATCGTGGGGGAATCATTGCATTGCATCCCAATCCAACGCAAAATTTTTCGGGAAATATCTCGAGAACCGATAGGGATAACTGACGTTTTTTGGCGTCGGCGATACGGGTGATGGGGTGACACAACATTTGGGCCAAAATTTTATTTGGCACTGCGTCTATGACGTCATCAAAATCATAGATCGACGATATCTCAGTAACAGTAGTTGATGAATGGAATAATTGGACCAACCAGCTACTATACTAATTGTGAAAAATCACATCCCGCCTCTGCATGGTGTTGATCCCCCAACAACATAAAGTTCCTCTACCATTTCATACATGTAAGGGGAATTTCTTGTTATGAAATTGTTTTTGTGAAATTTTCTTCACAAAGTTGGATTGTCTTCTAATTTTCTCAGAAAAATCCTGAACAGACAATGAATTTCTTTCCCAATCACTAAATTATTGAAAAAGACTTCAATAACTGTATATGAATTATGAAGGGTTCCATAAAGTAATTTTATCATTTTCGGTGTAAAATTGGGTGCAAGAATCCAGTACACAGAGTGTTTATAACAAGGCTTCTTCGGCAAATTTGAAACAAACATTTGAAAAATTTTTATATGATTTGCATTTGCAAGGAGGATAACCGCGAAGAAAAATATATGGCTGGGAAACTTTATTATCTTGTGCATGGGTTGCAAAAAACCATTTCACGCTCTTCCACACTTTGCTGTCAAACATACTAGGATGCTCGATATTTACAGGTGGCAATTTCAGTAAGCTCTCTCTTAAGTTTGGTTCCCACTACAGCAAAAATGAGACAGAAATGAGATTTAGAAAATGAGACAGAAATGAGATATATGGCTTTTTGTAAACAATGGAAGATTTTACCGAGGCCAGTTTTTAGTTGAAATGTGCAGACACAAGTTCCCTTAGGGATCGCCTCCAAAATATCGATTAAAATTCGCTTAATTTTATCGCTTATGATTTTTTTGTTTAGCGATTGTAAACGAATATAATGTGAATCAAATCGTTAGAATATAAGCGATTAAATTTAACCAATTTTCCTATAAGCAATGTTAATCGATCAGCGTAAGCGATTTTAAGCGAATTGATGAGTTTGAAAAATACTTTGTTTGGAAATATTTTGTTTACATGCATGTATTTCTCTTGTTTCTCTTATTTTTCAGATGTTTCAGATTCAACCGGCAAAAAGATATAGCTTCTTTGAATTTGCCTAATATTTTGTTTTCATTTTACCGACGTATTACAACAAGGTTTTTCCGCTTTTTGAAAATCTTATCATGATTGGGTCTATCAGTGGACAAGAAAGCTAAATTATGACATCACCCAAGCCAATGTTTTCACCACTCAAACACGAAAGAAAGGTTTCAGATTTTGTTCGCGATGCTCAGGCTCACTGAAAATATTTTTCGAAAAGAAAATGTAAATAAAAACTAAAAACCGTTGCTATCGCTGTAATAAGATTATTTGTTTACATCATAGATTCCATGTTTCATTATGTGACCATCCAAGGGATTTTGATGACAAACTAAAATAAAGTAACGGTTCAGGGTTTGAATTAACGACTCGTGATTCGTGATTCACGAGTCAAATTTAATGTTTCACGAACGAACAATTTTCTAAGAACTAAAAAATCACGAATCGTTATTTTCTAGCGAGCTAAATATATTACAAAAGTTTCTAAAGTTTTTTTGTTATTAAACTCGCTGATTTATAAACATACACATGTTAGGCATTCAAAATTGCGAAGACTATAATCCGTCTGCATGCATGGCGCCTGGTGCTAAATTGACAACAAATTACTTAGGCATATTTAGTGATTCTTCGCTGTTGCTAGGGAGAACAACCACCGTTGCTAAGGTAATTTTGAAATTTCCTTCGTCATACGAATTCATTTGTTCACCTAACGAAAGAATATGAAAACATAAGTGGTACCAGTAGGACTCGTTTTCGTGTTATTCAATGAAATTAAAAAGCATCTTAGTTTCCAGCTCCCTTTAAAATATGATTTAAATGATTTAAAGAATGACTAACGATGGGTGTCTACACTCAATAATTGCAGGCACGATGTTCCCCAGTGAATATGTTTCTGATTGGTCAATATTTTGTACTCGTCAGCGAAATTCGTCGGAGTAGACTTGCTCGACGAAGTGAAGAAAGTTTGAGTATCGTGCTTTATGTGAATACCGTCTTGCGAATGTTGAGTCAATCCTACAATTTTCCATTCTATTAAGGCCTTCCCAATAAATGCAAGATGTTTACAAAATTGTTTGAGATACGATTATGAATTTAAGACGTGCTATAAAATCGCACGCCCAATACGCTTCAGGCATGTCCGGGTGTATGCGATCACACGCCATAAAATGACATGACTGGTGTACGAAGCCCTTTCAGCGTCGATTTTTTTTCACAAATCACTTTTGATTTGAAAAGTTAATTCAAACCCCGGGTATTTTGTTAGAATATGAAAAGTAGGATTCACCTACTCACTACGTTTCCTTTCATTCAACGTCTATGTATGTTCATATTTTTCATATTCCCATGCGCAAGTTTTCGAAGTTGGAACATAACCGGGAGTATTACATCTAAATGCTATTTTGCCAAAACATTTTTTTATTGATAAGGATGTCTATACTCTCAAAAGATGTTGTTGTTATCGCGACTTCAGCATTATTTTGAAAACTCAATGTGACGGATGTATAATTACAGGTAGCACGCGTTAGTGTTTAATAATGAAATGATTACCTGGTTCTTATTCAGTTGGAGATAAAAGAAACAACAGTTTGTTCTTAGGTTGCTACAAATAGAAACCGTCTGCTATAATACTTTTTTGTTTAAGTTGTTCTACCGCTGTTATGTGAAATGAACTGGTTCACATTCAGTTTAAGAAAAAAGAAAAAAAAGTTTGTTTTAAAGCTACTACCAATAGGAACCGTCCCTTACAATTCTTTTTTGAGCTGTTCGATCGATATTTGGTATATTCCTTGGGGGGAATGTTTATCAGAATTTTAATCAACACTTGTGAGCGATATAGGTGAAGCGGAAAAGTGATTCATGTGAGCGATTCATATGAAGCGAAAAAGCGATTCATGTGAAGTGGAAAAGCGATTAAGTGCTTAAGTGATTAAGTTTAGTGGATTTTTATCGATTTTTGCCGATGATAAGCGAATTATAAGCGAACAATAAACGATTTAAATGCGTAGAATCATGTCAGTGAAAACATATGTGAGTTTCCAGGGGATTTTGATAATTAATGATAAAACGTTTTATAACGTTTAAATGTTTCTTCCTTTAAGAATTTCGAGGATTAAGTATCGTTTTTTAGTTTAGGTTCTTTTTGAACTTTATGTTACTGTGAAGCAACCCGACAGTAAAAAAATCAGGTCTTAAAGCAATAAAAGGCTTAAACGTTTTAATGTTATTGCATAAAACGTTTTAAGAAACGTTTAAACGTTCTCTCTTTCGAATTCTTGAAACGTTTTTGAATTTTGGAATTTTGACAGTTAGATGTTGGTGTCCTACTGCGGGCGGATGTGAGAATAAGTGTAAAGTTCATTCTTACCGAAAATATAACGTTTTAGACATCTGACTCGCTTCATAAAATCTTCCATTCTCGACAGAATTGCGAAATTTCTGCAGAATTCTTTCAAGTTTTGCTTTATTTCTCGTTGTTGACGACGCCATTTTTTTTATCTTCCTCGGAATGCTCGTCCCACTGGTACAGATCCAGTGAATTTTAAAAGCAGACTGTGACACATAACCTATTACAAGTTTTCTAAAATTCAATTTGACAGATAGTTGTAGATGATACAAATAATTTTTGAAATTCAGTATTTTCTTTCTCATTCATGAAAGGGTTTTTCAGAAGCTCAAATGTTTTTGATCAATCGTGATGAAATATTTCACTAAAAGAACACAGTCTAAGTATTTTGCTGGATTATGTATGACGTCAGAAAATGTGTGATTAGTAAAGGCATGCAAGGGACGAGTCTTTCGTAGAAGTGAAATATCTGAACACACGTAAGTTGTTTGTTGTTAAATTTATCCTCTTACATCTGTCTCATCGATATCGTTTTCAAATTGACTTTAGATTATTATGTAAGATACTATATTCAAGGTCTTGAAAACACTCGTCTTTTCTCTTTCTACTTTGAACTATTATGAGTAGGCTGAATTCAGAGCTTCCTTGCAAGCAACATGAAACTCGTATTTCATTCGTTTTTTGATTTCCGTAGTTTGTGGGAAGCTCTGAACGCCAGTCTAATCAACGACATGTCTGAAGCATTTAATAAAGCTGCCGAAGAGGTTAAAAATATCGCTCAGAAGCCATCGGATGAGGAAATGCTGAAAATTTATTCCCTATTCAAACAAGCTACTGTTGGTGATTGCAACACTACCCGTCCTGGAATGCTTGATTTCACTGGAAAAGCTAAGTGGGATGCATGGGATGCTCGTAAGGGTACTTCGAAAGATGATGCTGAAGCGGAATACATAACTGCTGTTGAAGAGTTGAAATCAAAATATGGAATGAAATGATTTGATAAACATAGGGGAAAATCTTTTATTTCTTTACTTTGATTTTAAAATAATTTATATGCTATTTTTGTATTGTTGTTTTTAAGTTCAATAGATTTTGTTAACTGCAATATTGTGAGATTTCAAGGAAAACTGATTGTGTAGTTACTGACATCCCAGCATAACCCAAAAGAAGACATTGTGTCTACAAATGAATAGATCAGACATCTATATTTTCTTGGTTGTTAACTGAATTTTGTAAAAACCGAAAAAGGCAAACGTTACAAAATGCTTGGTGTTTACCTGTAAACTTGGTCATAACTGTTTATGGCAACATTTAATTGTAACATTGCATTTGTGTTTATTATGGGATATAGTGTCTCTTTGCTTGTCTCCCCCTCTTCATTAATTTTGTTTGAAACAACAGCAAAATGATCAATCTGTTTATGCACCTGCTTGTCTTTCAAAAAACGCTGTGAATTTATCTATTTGAAATCCTTCATCAAAATAAGAAGTTTCTGCGGTGGAGTAGAAATTTTTTCTACAGACTCCAATGAAATTTTTTTGGCATATTTTCTACAAGAAAGTTCTCATGTTGAATTAGACTTTCTTATATTGTGTGCCAAAGAGTGATGTGAATAGTCGTTATCCAGCATAAGTTTTTGAAATCTTTCTGCTGGTTTGAAACTACGTTACAGTTACTCACTTGCAGCTTATTTTTCATTGTTCTATTTGTATCCAGGTATTTCA
This sequence comes from Turritopsis dohrnii, assembly GCA_027922465.2. Classification (NCBI taxonomy): domain Eukaryota; kingdom Metazoa; phylum Cnidaria; class Hydrozoa; order Anthoathecata; family Oceaniidae; genus Turritopsis; species Turritopsis dohrnii. The sequence goes on along the minus strand of BQMF02000133.1, from coordinate 17,016 downwards.
ATTGTTACATACTTTCATGGTTCAAATATATATTTATATCTATATTTCATTATTCAAACTTTCCTTTTTTCATGTAAACAGCAATGGCAGACTCTGGATCAGCCGGTGAAAGAAGAGGACGTGGTGGATTTGGACGAGGAGGTCGTGGCGGAAGAGGTAGAGGACGCGGACGTGGCCGTGGAAGAGGCAAGGCAGAAGATAAAGAATGGACTCCTGTAACAAAGCTTGGAAGATTAGTAAAAGATCTTAAAATCAAATCACTGGAACAAATCTACATCTACTCCTTACCCATTAAAGAGTTTGAAATTATTGACTTTTTCTTGGGCCCATCTTTAAAAGACGAGGTATTGAAAATCATGCCTGTCCAGAAACAAACACGTGCTGGTCAACGTACTCGTTTCAAGGCCTTTGTTGCAATTGGGGACTATGACGGGCATGTTGGGTTAGGTGTAAAGTGCTCCAAAGAAGTAGCCACTGCCATCCGTGGTGCAATCATTCAAGCTAAGTTGTCTATCATACCTGTTAGAAGAGGTTATTGGGGTAACAAGATTGGTAAACCCCATACTGTTCCCTGTAAAGTAAGTTTTATGTTTACCTTATTTGTACACATGAAATTTGCTTTCACAGTGTCTGGAAAATCAGGGGGGAGTTTTTTTTACCCTCAAGGTCGGGGGAAAAGGGGTGGTTCATAAGGATTGTTTATAACAGTGTCTGTTACTAACTTTGTTCAATGATAATGTCATCTATCAATATTTGAACCCTGTAGTATAGAATTTACCGTATTTCCTCTTAATGCCATGGCGTTTATTACAAATTCAAGGTTTTGGATGCAGCGTTTTATAGAGGGCAGCGTTTATTACAAAATGAAAAATTGGATAGAAGCAAACTTAACAATGTTTTTTTATCCTAAAAACGTTACAAAAGATTGTATGGAAATGTAATTCTTGTTTAGCCTGTTTTCTAATAAACGCCGCTTTTCAAGATGCGGTATTTAATAGACAGAGGCGTTTATTAGAGGAAATACGGTGTATGCTGCAAATAGCTGTGCACAAAAATTGATATGTGCAAAACTTTTCCCAAAAAAGGGATTTATTTCCTTATAAGGATCTTTAATTTTGGCCATTAAGTTTATATACAGAACTATTTTAAACTTCAGAAAAAATTAATATGCTTCTTATTGCTAAATTAAAATTCATCACTCCACAGTAATGGCTTAAATTTCAGGATCAATGGAAATCTGTTTCCTGATGATCTTATTGTGTATGATCTTTTTTATCATATTCATACGTTTTAAGCCTAAAGCAGCTGAAACTTCTTCAAATCCATGGAGATCATTGTGGTTTCTGTGGCTCCACCGTAGTTCTCAATTCAAATTTTATCCTCTCAGTATGTTAAGCTTTTGATACAGCAACTGAAACAACTGTGTTTGTGTTTTAGGTGACTGGTAAATGTGGCTCTGTCACGTTAAGGTTGATTCCTGCACCACGTGGAACAGGTATCGTTGCTGCTGGAGTTTCAAAGAAATTGTTGCAGATGGCTGGTGTTGACGATTGTTATACATCAGCTTGTGGAACCACTGCCACCGTGGGTAACTTCGGTAAGTACCTTTAAATTATGTTCTCAATATTTCAGTATGCTTTGAAATGATTTACTAACTGTTTTTATTTATTTTTATAGCTATGGCAACATACCTGGCTATTGCTCGTACCTACTCCTACTTGACGCCTGATATGTGGGCTGAGAATCAATTCCAGAAAACTCCTTATCAAGAATACACAGATTACCTTGCAAAGAACCACACTCCTGGTGGCCGTCCACTACCAGCTCCTACTGCATAACAACATAAAACATTACTTTTCAAAAAAGAATGAGATAACTATAACAGGTTATTGTCTTTTAATGCCCAACTCGGTTAATAATAAAATCAATAAAAAGGCGAATATCCACTTCTTGTCCGCGGACCGGATCGGCTCGCGAAAAAATAGACTACGTGCAAATATTACGTAATATTTTCACGTGGTCTATTGTTCAGCGTCTGGTCCGCGGACAATTATCCGAAGTGGATATTCATTCGCCTCAATGCAGTGTACCTTTTCACGGAATGTTTTTTTCAGTTTTAACACAAAGAAACACTTCATCTAAAAGCATGAAGTGCGAGGGGCGATATCGTCTTCTTCCATTTGGTCCATTTGGATTTTCATCGGTTTCAAATAATATTGGAAGTTGGGATTTTAACATTTCCCTACCAGCACCACAGGGTTGTTTTGGCTTCAGGCAGTGAATTTCTTCATTCCGTGAGCCACTTGGCAATATGTCAAGGCTGAATATCTGAATTGTTTTGAATAAGTTCTTCAGACAATGATTCCCAAGCAGATAGAACCTATTTCGACAACGCATTTCAAATTACCAGCTGCAGTTTCTCTTTTGTATCCCTTCTTTGTCCAGCCATTCATCGTACAGTTCAGCTGCCTTTTATTTAAGGTTTATTCCAGCTCACGGCAGGTGCCTGGATATATTTGGTGCAGCCTCTCGGGACGATTGCGGTATCTACTTTTATGCTTTGTAATGCTATCTTGATGTTTTCCTCAATGTGACACTCGTGTAGGAATCCCAGACAGGGAGATGACGTTTGAATGCGAACGATCCTAAAACAAAGCTAACCCAAACCTTTGTTACTGGGGCATCCATCCGTTTACAGAAGAACTTTTATAACACACCCGATTTTTGAAATCTTTGTTTAATGCCTCCGACTCACGCTTTGCACCTTTAAATACTATCATTGGTCGCAATTTAGTCCCATCGGCCTTTGCACCGAGACATACCGAGACCGGACCGTACCATCTGATACCATGTCGGACCAAACAGGTGTCTCAACCATACCAATAATGTCGGATAAATGATAGTTGTATTTCATTTTTAAACAGCGTACTGAAATTATGAAGGATTCTAATTTATCAATTAATCGATCTGGATCTTGTTGAGCAACCGATGTCTTGCGTCGTGTAAAGAAAAGCCTGTACGTTGGAGGAATCTACGCAGCCATCCTACACTAGTTTTAGAATCAATCCCAACTTTTCACTTCCTCATAGACTATTGTCTTTTTCATGATCAATTTTCTGGAAACTCGAAGCTCCTAAGAAAAGATATCATTTTTAGGTTTATCTGCGCCGTTTGAGAGGAAAAACAAAGCACGTCTTTTTCAAAAACTTTAGAATTTTACCTCCTGTTCCCGCATTGAGAGCAAGTAGGTCTATGCGGGAGCACATAGTTCTCCTTCTGGTGTTTGTACACGCTATGGTGATTGTATAGTTGTGTTTTAATTGTTCTTTTGTTTGTGTTTATGTTATTTATGTTTACAGTATTGTATCGTCTCTCTTATGTATTACGATGACGTTTTTAATGAGCTTTTTGGATGTATATCAATGTTTGAGTTGTTTGTGAATGTTTGTGATGTATCATTTTGTTAACGTCTTTGTGGTATACTTGTGAGGGTGAAGTTTTTTTCTTTCACAGAAAGCAATCTTTGTTTCATCGACACCTATTCTGTAATTCTCTTTCTGTCGATATTAAACATTGTACTCGCAGCTCTTACGCTGTTATTTGTAGCAAGCATATTCAACAGCTTTCAACTTAAAATCTAAGGTGTAGATTCGGACCTTTTGCCCCTTGTGGGACGTCAACATTAGCATTGCTCTTTCGTCATCCATTTTGACACACTTCTGCACTATACTTCTCTTTTCTTTTTCGAATAAAAATGTCTGGCTTACAACCTATTAACTTTAAGTTGGCTTATCACGTCAGTTTTGAATGTGCAATACGCATCATGTTTACAAAGATCGTTGGACACCTATCGATGAAAAGCTCAAATACAAAAAAGACGATAGAAACGAAGCACTGGACTACGATTCACATGCAGTTGAAATGTACAAAGCAGGAGATTCGTTAGTTGGACATATTCTAATCAGCCCTGATGGATTATTTTCTCAAAGAATCTGAAGAAAACTACCTTGATGCAACAGGAAAAAGAAAACGTGAAGTTGGCTTGATTGTCCCAGCGCGATATATGGCTGTTACAGCTGACAAAAGAACAGCTTGTGTCCTACTCGAGCAACTTCAAAAAAAGCTCGATAAATACTCTCACCTTGAGATGAAAATAATTTTCTCAATATTTTATGTTTCTGCCGAATAAGCGCCAGTTTCAGTTTTGGACCTGGGCGCTTAATCGGAACCTGGGCGCTTATTACAAATTTTTCTTTTAAACTTGGCGCTTAATTGGAGGGGGCGCTTAATTGAGTCCTGGGCGCTTAATCGGTCATTTACGGTAGTCGGTTTCGTGTGTTACTATTTTAAAGAACATAGCTAGCAACTGCCTATGAAGCCAAGCACCCTGATTTGTACCTAATAAAGCTTGGTTCTCACGATGATGAACTTACTACAGTGTGCATGATATGCAGAGCCGATTTTTGAATGAGCTACAGGTACATCAAAATGGCTAACACGCGTTCTCACTGTGTTATGGTCTAGAGAACATGAGATTGGGGGTCAGACATCCTTGTGTCCCTCGTCTGTCTTGTTATAGGTACAAGGGTAGGACTTAACCTTTTCCGCCAAAATTTCTTAAGTTCAAGAGTTAAAGAAGATAGAGCTGTTCATGGTTACTTTACGGGATTTTATGCGTACAAAAATTTTTCTCAAAATGGCGTCTCGTGACTTTTAATGTACGCGACTTATCCATTTTGGAAGAAGAAGAGGGAACATTTAATCGACGTTGAGTCGGAAAGTGACACCATTTGCATCGACTTTAGTTTTTGTTTTCCGTTGTTTTACTTTGCTTCAAAAAAATTCTAACAAAAATAAAGAATTCGTGAGTCATGCGACTGGAGGTATTCCACAAATTTGCTGTTCGGCTGTGTTTGGTAAAATCATAAATAAACACTCTACGATGGAGTTCACTTGAGATTTCCTTCAGCCTTAACCTTTGTGGAGTGTTTTCTCGTATTTTCCTAAATAAACGCACAAAAAGCCTTTTTGCAGAAAACTCTCCCACTGACTGCTTCTGTACTCTGAATCATACACATCGTAACACTTTCAGAGCCTAACTCATATCGTAACTTTGATCATAAATACGAGAAGCGTCTTCAGGAACGCTTTTGATCGAGTGCTTTTTATCGAGTGCTTTTTATCGAGTGCTTTTGATCGAGCAGTTTTTGGACTCAGGCTGATAAGACTCTGTATTTGTCGGGGATATTCAAAGTATGGCACGGCGCCAAATCAACCGAAAACATGTGAATCACTACTCGGTATGTTAAGGAATGTTGTAACCTTCACTAATATTTCCACGAAGATCATGATGTCATACCATGATGTCATACCATGATTTCATACCATGATGCTACCTAGAAATACAGATTATAAATCCCCACCACCATAATTTCCAACGGCAATTTCATTGGAATACTTCAACGAAGCAAACCGCAAAGTAAAGTGGTTGGTTTTTGAAATTGCTCATGTTTATTTATTTATTTATTTGTTTATTTATTTTGATTAATCGTGTGGAGTTTTTCATAAAGTTATTGTCATTCGTTCTGACGCTTTAACATATCCTTGGTTCTGATTTCGGAACGTTATATGCTTTCAAATATCAACCAAGATACTCGTCAGTTAGTTAGAGCAAACACCGCATTATTTTCTTTCTCAAATCTAACCATATACACTAGCTATCGATAAAAATTGCATCACTTACCAAAACAAAATGCCATACTGTACCGTTTATTAAAATCATGAAGAAGAAAACAATATGTGAATTTGGTGTATTGTTTGAGTCAAGACAACATTCCATAGCCACAACGTAAATGAATGCATCGACTGGGAATTAGTTGGTCATTTAAGGCGTCGCAAGGATGGGTAAGGGCGGGGGTGTAGGAAAAGGGCATGGTTATCACACGAATGTGTCTAAGAAACATTTATTAAATAAAAATTTAATCCGCCGTTTACAAAAAACTATATGTACACAAACAATTCCATCTAGCGACATTCTAAAAGATAATCCAGCACTCTTTCATAAATATTGCGCATTTCAAGGAATGATTCCTCTCAAGAAAATGCAAGCACAGTATGATGTTCTTGTATATTCTTGCCTGTTCTGTTTTTCTATAAAATTTTCTTTGAATAAAAACAATACGTTATTCAGATAAAAATGTTTCATCATCTGATTCACGGAGCAAATTCCAGGTCATTGTAAATTTTCTTATTCCCATGTACTTAAAGTGGGTGGGAACATTGAAAATGTCCTTATCTGAAAGCCTAAATTGTCCATGTCGACAACGTCAAAACTCTATCTCGTTGTACAACCATTAAGTCTACATATTTTAGTATAAGACCTACGGCATTGGTATATACCAAGTTTTCTAAGGTATTTAACACGATAAAAAGGAATGTTCGCAAGCTTGTTTAAACCCTTGTCGAACAAATTGGACGTATTTTTGACCAGAGAACTGAAAACTATTTTCAGTGGAAAGACAACAACTTTGCACGGAATGGTCAATCACAATTTTTCATTTTTCACCCGAGTCACGCGATACGTGACGCAATTTGCGACGCATCATCAAACGCAGGTACTACGTATGGAGTCTCGAAAATTCGATGCAATATCTATGTTGAATGGAATATCATAGTCTTCTTCCGGGACGGTCCTAGTCTTGTTATCAGTAGATAAGCTTTCGTCAGCAACGTCAGAGCTTTCAACCGGCTGCTCCTCCGTCAGTGGTTTATCCTCTTCGTCTTTCTTTTCACCGTCATTTGTTGACGCATCCGTAACGACGTCGTTATGAGAAGCTAAAAATACTTCGTCTACAGACAAATTGTCGTAGCAAGATGAAACGTTTTTTCGCGGATTCATCTCTATATGATCAGTCTCGTCTGCTAGTGCACCAGAACCACCTGTCACACTAAAATCTTTAATCTGTATATCAGGTACAGAAATGAACGAACGTCTTTCGTTGTTTGATATTTTTCCGCTTTCTTCACGACTACTGTTTCCGTCTTCGTCTTCTCTGCTTTTCACAGTTGAGTTTTCCACTAAAGATTCTGTTGATTTAGCATCTTCCAACTGTTTCATAAGTACGGCGACAACGACATTTACCAAAACAAACTGCGATGCCAAAACGAATACGGCAAAGTATATAGGCGCGACGTAAGGCATCATATGACACGGCTCTCGACATAAGTTTTCGTTTATACAATCCTAGAAGGAGGTCCGAACATTGATGAGAATCTGGCGGCGGAACGTGTAATTTACACATAATAAAATCAGTAAAAATTCGGTATACCTTCAATATGCCACTCCAGTTATCGCCAGTGGATATCCGAAATAATGTGAGTAAAGCGTAACCAAAGCTTTGGAAGTGTGCATGACGGCTAATCCCTTCACACTCATCACGATTACAATCTAGATGTGCCAAAAACAGGAAAACATTTTTACAGTGAAGCACAAACAAGATAAAAACCACAAATCATGCGACATGTGAGATATCGAATGATTGATTCGAAATCCTCCACCTACCTAGTTTTCCAAACAACTCGATGCCAAGCGCAGAAAAAATGAAAAAAATCAGCAAAAAAAGCATTGATAGGTTTCCGACCTATAATCAAAACGTAATCAACAGTACCATGGCAACATTTGTATCTTAGCAACAAAATTATGTTAAAAAATGAACAATATAAAAAGATGTAGAATATTTTCATATTCTGAAAGGGCGTTTGTAATTCCTAAAACTTGATCTTCTTGAAAACTTTCATTACCTGTGGCAGCGATTCAGAAACACAATTCAACAATCTCTGGATGCCATCTGCAGCCTTCAGTATTTTCAAAACACGTGCTATTCGTAGAACTCGCATAATCCGAATAATAGTCGGGTTAATCGGTAAACTTGAATTCAGTTCCTCAAATATGATCCCAATGATAGAGAGAAAGACGATCACCACATCCAATTGGTTCCATCTAAGAAAACAAATCCCAGAAGTCAGTTCGGTGGTATCTTTACCTTTACCTTTCTTTTCTCCTTCCATCCAAAATCGAAATTGAAAAATTTCAGCAAAATCCGGTAAGTGTGTCCACTACCCTACGAAAGTTGTAATGGCACAAACCTTTGAACGAAAAATAGCCTGGGACCAAATCCATAAATTTTCAATCCAGCTTCGAGTATAAATACTGCAGTAAAAATGTAATTCATGATTTTCAGAAAATCCGCTAATTTCTAAAAAAAAAAAAAAAAAAATAAATAAATAAATAAATAAACAAAACAGTAACAAACAACTCATAATTGGCCTCGCTTTCATCACAAGCCCTTCAAAGGTGGTTTATCATAGGTAGTGACTTTTTTAAAGCACTTCGTTTTTAATGTTCATAAAGCCCCTCTATTGAATTTGACTCAGCAAGTTTTGTGAAGATATCTCTCCATCTTCAATGCTTTGACCTTTAAAAGGCAGCACATATAACGGTGTGGGCGGCAATTTCTACTCATCAAAGTACATGGTGAAACCCTTCTAAATTTGATTTGGGTAATTGAAGCAAGGGTCAGATTTTGCCTTGTTCATTCAAACGTACCTTTAAGACTTTTAACCAGAGTTTCACTTTGAGTAGTAATTGCCTGACACTAACATGCTACTCGTAAAGAACAGAACGACAATTGAAATACCTTTGGCATCAGATAAAACTCTAGCGCCATGAACAGTACGTTCAAACCGATAATGATAGCGATGACCAGGTCGAACTTGTAGTGAGAGACCATCCAGTAAACCTTATGTCGAACGTAAGAGTAATTGTTCAAATTTTGTGGAACATCGTCTGTATGAAAAGGATGGAGAAGAACGAATGAATTTCCAATAGGTTTTTCCTCGAACTATTGTCATCAAACGTCGATATTTTGCCGAGCTATCCAATCAGCCTCGAATTGATGTGGTTATTTGATGACAATTAACACGAACTAAAAGCTTATCTTAGTATACTAATCCTCGTTAGCATATAACAATACAGCGCATCAAAACGAGGTTGCGTTTGATAGTTTGACGAAATATTGGCGTTTAGACTGAACCTCGGGAAATGTGCGCACACATAGCTTAGCTGCCATTTCTATCTGTATTAATGTTAGGATAGCTATGATGTAACTAAGCAACCCAAAATCCTCGTACCAAGCCGGATATCCACTTACAATGGTTGCACACTCGGTATGTAGCTAACCAGTGCACATGCGCATTATTGTTGAAGGTTTTTCTTTACTGGTGATGAGATGACGTCACTACATTTACATAGGTTTGTCATTTAATAAATTAAGTGTCGTAGATTTAAAGAAGACCAAACACATTGTTTTCATGTTAGACCAGAGATGCCTGGTTTAACTGAGCACGGGTTTGACAGAAGGAAAAAATTACTAACAAACGAATACAAGATAGTTGCAACCAACAAATTAGTCGAAATGTTTTGCAAGTATATCCTCGGCCCCACTTACTTAAATGTCTCTAAGGAATCCACTGATTCAGTTCTATTAAAGTCTCAGTTATTCAGGTTTTTATTTCGAGCGAGCATACAGTGACCTCTTGTCGTCACAGACTATTCAGGGTCACGCATCAGAAAGTAAGCATCAAATGCGCGATAAAAACGCGGTTGGTGCGCGAAACTTCTGAACTGTAGTGGAAATCCGGCGGCTTTCATTGTCTAACTTCATCGACTTCAGAAGAATTCATGAAAAGAAAAACAGGGAGGAGAAAAAATTGATAGCAGCTAAAAAAAACTCAGAGCGCAAGATGACAATGGACCGGTGCCGAAAAAAAACTCTACTTTATGAACGAGTTTTCCATGAGGATTCAAGCTTTTTGGAGTTCGGTTTTCGTAACAAAAGCCCAAAAAATCATGCATAGATCAAGAAGAAGAAAAAAGAAGAAGAAGGGGAAGAAGATGAAGAAGAAATATTTCATTTCAGTTGATTTACTCCAAAATTGAAGAGCATTTCTCAAATCCTATGGAAAACTTGATATTTCTTTGTCTCGTTTTTATTCAAACGAAAGTAGCTTACAGGTAGATTTGTTATTGGATGACTGAGAAGATCTAGATTTGGCTGATGGGGCAATAGTATCAGCGGCTAACATTATTGTAACTTTCTTTTTGGCCGGTGAATTTGAAACGGTGATATCATGCAAGAGTGTGGATGATGGAGGGCTGCTGTGTATTGTGGGTATTATCGATGCATTGCCACTGTGCTGATCTACAAGAACGATGACGTAACACATTACACTGCATGCATGATGGGAAATATCGTGCATGTGGTGTTCTTGTTAACTGTGTGTGATTGTGTCCTGTGAATGTAGTAACATGCGTGAACATAATGTCATCTGTGAAGAAAGTGTCATGCATGAAAAATATAGTGTCAGCGTTTAGTACACGTTTGAAAGTCGTTATCAGTGGTTACGCTTTCTTGAAATCACCTTTTGGATTTTTTTTTTTCGAGTATCAAAACTACAAATCGATCATCAGCTTCCTATACCTTCACTTCGTAAAGTGCAACACATTACACACGACACGATATTGAAGTATCCATTAAATCGGCATCTGAGCAGACAGAACTTAAGCATGGTCCAACTTTCATTTATTATTACGTCAACCGATTTTGTTTATGTCTTATTTGAACCTCATTTTACTTCCATTACTTCGAAGTTAAATTTATTGTTTTTTTTACATAAACTTACATAAATACGAAATATTCGTTGTTAAACTAGAATGATATATTCTCGCCAAAAGCATAGCTTGTTCGTCCGGTTTACGTGTACATAAAACGTCTTGTACTTCTGTTGGTTAGTAATTGGGTTAACCGTCCAATGAAATTATCAGTACCTTTATGAATTGCGAGTAGCTGCAAGTCCAGTTCGTTCTGTGTAATGTGTTACATTTTTTGAAGTCAAGGGAAGTAGAAATAAAGGCAAGGCAATAACGAGAGAGATAAAGAAAGTCTTCGAAGAAATACTGAAGATCGCTCCGCACGTCAGCTAAACTAAACTTTTAATCTGTTGTCTGGCACATTCAGTCTGTTGGTCATGTCAGTTTTAGCCGTCATAGCCGTTTGTTACGTAATAGCCGTTCGTCGCGTCATAGCTGTTTGCCGTATCATGTAGGTTTTTCGCGTCAATCCGCTTGTCGCGTCAAAGCCGTTGGTAAAATTCCCTGCTCTACGATGAAACGCGTAATATATACCACAATAACTTTGATTTCTAAAACACAACTTCAAAATAGAGCAAGGAATTTTTAATGTCTCTAAACATCCAAGCAAGCAAGAACATGTTTTAAACAATCACTTCACTTCGTGGAAGTTTCAGGAAGGAAGCTCCATCACAACTGCAAGGCGCTTCTTGGGCGTTTTTTGAATGTGGTTCGAGGAGATCTCGCTCGATCCAAATCACGATCATGTTAATGAAGGATCCGGTTTCACACTTTCCAAACTAACCTTCAGTTTGACCATGATGCTGGTACTCTTCAAGTTGTGATTCATCCATCCCATCTTCCACCATGACTCGGCACTTTTGAAAGTTATCAATAATGACGCCCACAACCATGTTTATAACAACAAAGCCTGCAATCAGCAGAAACGCCACAAAGTAAAGAAACGCCCATGGATTATGATTTTTTTGCGGCTAAAAAAAGACGAACTCAAACATTTTAAACAATACCAAGAAAACCAATTAACCACACTCACTGCAGACATTTTCTAACAGATATACATAGATTAAAGCCAAGAGAAATTGACCAAGGGATATCCACTACTTCATCATGGCCGCTAAAATGTAATGTAATGTTTTACCTGGTAACCGGCTTTAACTGCATCGATACCATCATACATCAACGTAACCCAGCCATCTTTTGTAGCAAAAACAAACAGTGTAAACAGGGCCTAAAAGAAACACTAAAATGTTAAGCGAAAGAGATTCAACAACACATTCCATTGACGGTATAACTTGGCATCAGACGAAAAAGAGGAATTCAAACGACCATTCTGTACTATCCATAGAGATTCACACATGCAAATCATGCAAATATTTACATTTAACAGGTTATCGAAATTGTACTTCTTGTTGACCCACTCGTACCCAGCGCCAATGCATTCAGATTCGGTGAAGACTTTCTTCCCTGATGGCAGCGTATCTTTTCTGCAGTGATAAAATGAGCCCTTAAACAACTGAGAGACAGATAAATAAAATGTTATTCAGTGTAAACGCATTTTTGATATGAAAAACAATAATCTACAAGCCAACCTGCACTCCTAATATTCCGAATATAGTAAAAAATACCAGTGCAACCACTACCAGATTTCCGATCGGGGTTAATGACGCAATCAGTGTTTCAACGACAATTTTTAAACCAGGAGCTCGACTAATAACCCTTCAACAAAAAAAACAGAGATAGATGAAAATGACGCATTGTTCATCTGAGGAATATAATAAGTTGATATCTCCAGTCGTGCAGTGTCCACTTTGATAGAAGAATTCCCTACGAGAGTTTGACCAATCCTTCACCTTGTGTTGGCCTTATAGAGGTAACTGCACTGAAGATGTCCTTCTCAATTCACGTGGACTTACCGTAGTGGTCTTAACGTACGGAAAGCTCTGAACACCTTCAGCATGCCTAGAACACTACTCTGCGAGCGCACGATATACGTCACAATGATGTCAGCTATGGAGACTATCACAAGTATGAAATCAATTCGGTTCCAGTTGTTCTTTAAATACGCTCCTTCGCCGATACAAAAACCACAAGCAAAGATCTGCATAAACAGGAAAGTCAACAAGAAATAGCATTGAATCATAAAATAACGTGTACGTAGAAGCTCTACTTGATGGGATAGCAGCAGTTACCTTAACACACATTTCAACGAAGAAAACACCAGTGAAAACATGGTTGGAATAATCGATCACTTTCCTTTCCTAAAAATATCACATCAACGCACATCAAAGTTGACACAAAATCTTGAACTGAAGTTTTTCTAGGACGCATATATGAAGACTTACAGTGCTGTGTGGATCAATACTAGGTCTTTCCATGGCCATGATGACACAGTTTAAGAGGATGAAAAACAGTATAACATTATCAAACCAAGGGTTGGAGATCAACTTTTGTGTCGCAATACGCAATCTATGACCGAAAAAGTAAGTAGGTGAAAAATGGAATACCTTCAGAAAACTTCATTAAAAGAAAGGATTTTCGTTACTTGTTGTTAGGGGATACCAAATATAGTACCCAGTCCTTTCGTGTTCGTAAACATGTACATCCAGACGTTTTCTGATCGCTCGAATTCCTTTCTAACAATGAAATTGAATCATCACCGGTCTAAAAGATAAGACTAATTCTCAACCAATCCAGTAGTGCGTATATATACGACATCTTTCAAACTCGTAATCAACTTTACAACAGTGTAAAGTGTAAAGTAGATAAGTAGCTTACTGAGATGATAGTTGGCTTACTTGATAAGGGTGGGATAGGGAACTGAGTTCTTTTAATGGTGATTGCAGATGGGGAGGTGGTGGAGATGAAGATGTCACCACAACAGATTCGGAAAACCGAACTTGGCGGTAAATAGCCGATTCGGATACTGACTTTTTACGATGATGATTTGAGAGAGCGCTAAAATTGAAGATTAAATTGCTACTGAAACGGGCCAGAAAATGAATGGAAATTAACGACTAGATGAAGAGGTGAATTTGATTGGGCGTTGCTAGGTTGCACTTACGTGGCACAACCGTTAACTTCTCTAACATCACACTCATCTTTTATCAGTAGTGTTTCGTCATTGATGTTAGGCAAGGATTTTGTATGGCCTCTATTTTGAAGGTTAATGTCATCATCTAAGTCTTCCTTTTCATTCCCATCTGATTTTCCTTCTGGCGATGCCATTCTCGACATCATCAACGGAGATTTCAAGGGAGATGATAAAATGCCTTCCTGAAAATCAAAATTTTATTGAATGAGCACCAGGATGTTATATACAATGCAAAGGATAAAGTTGTCATCATTTGTCAAGAATCATTTATATAAATATGATATCAAAGTTATTTAAATTATATACTGTTTCTGTAGAGAATCCTTCCACTAAAATGGCGACGAGTAAATTAAACAAGATATAATTTCCGATGATCATCAAGAATATAAAGTAAACTGAAGCCCATTGAGTCGTTGATCTCATGGCATCATACAGGACTTGATTCCAATCCTCCTGGGTTAACACCTGAAAACACAAGTGTCATGTTTTCATGCTAAGACGTTACAAGCAACAACAAAGAATCAAATGATATTTTACCTGGAAAACTGTAATCAAAGACCAGCGTAGATCATCAAAATTATGTCTAACAGGTCCACCGTCTATATCTTTCATTTTCCCTCCAAACAAATGCATACCCAAGATCGATGAAGTAAATATGAAAATAGTGAGAAGACCCAAAAATGTCATGACACTATCCAATGTTTCCAGCATCACTTGGATTTGCTTTTGCAGTGTTGGGAGAAAGCGAACCAATTTAAAAATACGCATCAGCCGAAAAGTACGTAGAACAGACACACCACCTTGGTTGTCACCGACCAATTCAATAATACTAAAATTTGTTTCAAAGTGAAGAACTGAATTAATAAGGAATACTTGAGATTAGCCTTGAATATCAAATCTGTAATCTAGGCACTATATACAATATAGAACTTGAAACCTTGCAAATTTTGCTTCAATATCAAAAGTGGAGAGAGAGAGAAGTGATTGCAACAAGGCCAAGAACAACAAGCATAACCATCATGTGATTTTTAAAATACAGGAGGGAGGACGGTTTCTTTGGATAATCATAATCCATTTTTTTGATAATTAAATATGATTATTTGTGCATGTGGTCAAAAGTATTTAAGATCTTCAAAGCAACAGGAAAACCTTAAGAGTTCTTTTGCTCATGTTTTATTTTATTTTTTCAAACTCGTTTAAAACTAACATAATTCTGATTTTCAGTCTCACCTGATTATAACAACAATCGCATCAAATACATTGAATGCATCTTTGACATATCCATAAAATCCAAAACCAGTCAGTTTCATAAGCATTTCTATCGTGAAAATGGCAGTGAAAATAGTGTTGAAAACATCCAATGTGAACGTCATGACATCAGGCTGAAACAGAAGTTATGGACGCATTTTAGTCAATGCATGTATTCAAAATTACGTCAGTGAAGGTTTAAGTGTAAAATAACCAAAAAGGTTTATGAATGCTGCACTTACTTGCTTATGATGTTCCATTGCCATAGTGACTGTATTCAAAAAGATAGCTACCATAATAAACACTTTGAAATACTGTGATTCACACCAATTTCTAATACTAGTTCTTTTGCGCTGGCAAAATGTAGGTTCTTTTTCTTTTTCTTCACATTCAGAAGATTCTGAATCTGAAACACAAGCTTGTCTCTCATAACAATTCATTTCATCTTTGCTTAGGTGTGGACTACAGCAACCAACATCACCCACACATTGATAACTTGCACCAAGATTTAACGTTTCTCCTAGATTTGAACTCTCATGGGATGTCTTCCGCACTTGGCTTAAACTGGGATATAAGGCAACGGTGGTTAAAGGGCTCTGAGATTTTAATGAGTCTGGTAAGGAGCTTGAGTGACATATAACAACAGTAGTATCAGGCATAATCAATGCAGCTGTGTTTATTGGCAGTGCTGAAATAGGTTGCAATAACTCTTTCTCACTCACATCATTTATACAAATGGCTGGGGCTGGCATGATGGCAGGAATATTTCTTGCCTTCATCTCCTCACCGGTAGCATTGCTGTCATTGTTATTAATATTTGTTTCAACTGGAGGAGCATTCGGACATAAATGTACATGATGGTGATGTATGTGATGATGGTGATGATGATGAAAATGAACAGAGCTCGTATCAGTATCTCTTTTATGCTGTTTCTTTTTCATGAGTGTTTTTTGATAATTTTTTGCGAAAAATCTTTTTTTTCAACTTCCTATACGTCCGAAGAATATAGTAATGTAATATGCTTAGAATTTGGTTGTAACAGCCTTTGTTTCCTCCCTCACTGATGGTAAATGTCGTAGTACTGCATGATTTTGAGCGTTTACGAGCTGCAGCCATTAAAGCAGACTCTCGCTGTCTAGTCTCTGAAAATTGAGTAGCCACAACAACAAGACATAAGTTTGTGAGAAAGTAAGATCCCAGCTAAAAATAAAAGAGATTTTAAGAAGTGAACTTTACTGGGACATTTGTTTTTATCTATGCAACTCATCTATCTCATTAATAGTAAATAGACTTGGATGACTCAGATGAGATTGCCCAGATATTATCATGGATGGAATTGCTAACTTTGGGACAACACTTTCGTTTTCTTGCTTACGCTTGCTAAAGCCATTCACCCTTCTGGTTACTAGGCATGAACAAACTGGTAGACAATGAATGAGTTGTATAAGTAAAAACAAAGCTTCCCCTCTGATTCATTCTATTTATCCTGTTACCAGATAGCATAAACAAAAGAAATTTTAGTCATCAGTATGCTCAAATGAATAGTCTTTAACTTTGTTCTTGATACCAAATAAGTGATGTAAAGGAAATCTTACAACTATCAGGGTGACAAAGTAGATCCAGACCCACGAACTGTATGCATCTTGTAAGTAATACATAATGTCAGTCCAACCTTCAAGGGTGATAGACTATAATGATGAAATGACAGAAATGGTTGTATTTCGTATGATAATCATTACCAAAACAGAAAAATGAACACTGTTATAAGCAAACATACCTGAAATATTGCAATAAATGCAATGCCAGTGTGATCAAAGGAAATTGCCCCATAGTGAGGGTTTGTAGCATTCGGTGAGCAAGTTACATAATACTGACTCCAATCTATACAATCTGTGGTATTTATTGTCTCATTTTTATAAAAATAATGTTTAGATACGAAAGAGTTTATAGTTTGATTGCAATTTTCAGT